>WBMZ01005273.1:0-116006 GCA_013400975.1 Atrichornis clamosus | reverse complement strand
GCCCCGATGCGGCTGCGGGCGCTCCGCCGCCGGGCCCCATGCACCCCAGGTGAGCGCCCCGGGGCACCGGACGAGGCGGGCGGGACCGCGGGCGGGAGGCATCTCGGCCGGGGGGGCGGGCAGGGGAGGGGGTCTCTCAAGCGTTCAGCGCCTCCCGCAGGCCCCGACGCTCGGCCCCGGGGCGAGGGTGGTGGTTCCCTCCCTCGGGCATCGCCATCCTCGGCAGCCGCTTGGGCCGGGAGAATATGCCCTGCCCCGCCGGGCAGCCGGAGCTCTCGGCACCGTCCCTGCGGAGCCAGCCCCGGCCGCAGGTGGGGCGGGTGGTAGGGGTGGGGCAGTGCTTGGTGCGAAAGGTGGGCAGAGCCGAAGTGGAACTCGCGACTCCGTTTGTGAGGCTCAGCCTTCCAGGTGTCAAGTGGTCTGCGAGGAGCTGGGAGGGAACTCGATGTTTCTTATGGGCGCCTTCCAGGCTGAGAGCTTGTGCTGTTAACTTGCGTGAGTTTGGTGTATTTGGCTGTTTTTCTTGGGTGAGTGGCACCTTCCCTTACCGGGGTGGCTGTCCAAGCTCTAGCTCTCCATCAGAACTGCAGCGCTTGGGCCTGCTGCTCGCAAAGGCCATGTGGGAGGCCTGGGTCAGCCAGGAGCATGTTGTGTCTCGTTGCGGTTGCTGTGGGGGCAGCTGGTCTGTCTAATCCTAAGAACTGCTGGTTAGAGCTGGTGTGTGGGCAGGAGGGCCAGGGTGGGCACAGTATAAACCAGGCAGAGCTTGCAAAGTTGTGATATGTGTGAGTTGACTGTGTGTTCTTGGTAGCCCCATCCCCATGGTTTGGGTTGCATGTGCAGCTTGAGACCCCAGAGGACATATGTGCTCCGAGCTGACTTGGTTCCTACCAAGGCTGAGGATTTAGGGTGTTGGGCAGCCCTGCGTTTTCTGCAGCCACTAGTGCAGTGTGTGCCCCCTTGAGTGGTGCACTGGTTGGGAATCACTAGTTGATTGCTCTGAAATAACATGGTGCCAGTTCTTAATGTGATAGCAGTGTGTAGAACCAGACTGAGGCAGCCTATTAAAACTATACTGTAGCTGTTCTGCAGTGGTGACTCTTATCACTATTGGCCACGTTTGAACTGATGGTGAATTAGAGGGTTTGTGTCCATAACCAGTTTGAAGTGATCTTTTCCCCAGAGTTTGGTTTCCAAATGTGGATGTGGTGTCAGAAGTAATGAAATATAAATCAGGTGGTGTTGTTGTCTGAGTATTTGTGACATTCAGCTTGTAAATGGATCTGTGTTCACATTTAATCACAGTGTCTTTTACTACTAGGAGTAAGACTTTAGCTATGGTCTGATTTGGCTTTCTGAACTTCTAAAATCCTGTTTATTGCTACCTAATTTGATCAGTATGTATTGATTATGATGAGATGACAGTGTGAGTGGCTGATGTGTTTTATGCTTAGCTTTTTAAGGCAGAGTTTTTATGTGCCAATACCTGATTTTGAGTTTGTTTGCTCAGCCCTTCCTCACCACAGTACAATCAGTAATCAGGAATGCTCTTGCATCTGTTTCTTCTTCTTTTTCCTCCTCCCCCGTCTGCTCCCTGGCTCCAGAATGAATGAAATGAACTTGAGTCCTGTTGGGATGGACCAGCTGACCTCCTCCTCTGTGAGCAATGCCCTGCCGGTCTCGGGGAGTCACTTGGGGTTGGCAGCGTCACCCACTCACAATGCCATACCAGCACCAGGTAATGGGGGCGGGTTCCACACAGGTATTTGCAGCTCATGCTCCGTGTTCTGCTGTCACAGGCATGGTCATGACTGGGCAGCAGTGCTTGCTCTTGATACCAAGTCATATTTTTAGCAGGTAGTGTGAGATGATGTAGGGTTGGGGGAGGGGAGACCATAAATCCTTGCTTATGTGGGCAAAGCAAAAGGCATGAGTGCTTATCAGGCCTTAGTGGGAGCCTGGTTTTGTTCTAATGGGGTGGTTTACACTGTGGATAAGTAGTATCAGAATCCTTTGAAATAAGAACTGTAGCTGAAAATCTGTCTCCACCTATGTCTAATTTCTCTCAGGTGAAAATAATAATTTTCCATCTGTAAAGCAAAGCTGTTTTAGTAGCTCTTCTTTCCAGGGGGCTGCACAGATGGAAGTCCATTACAATTGTAAAGTGGAAGCAAGCCCTACAAAACATATCCAAAAAAGATCTAGCCATATTCAGGCATGCCTCTCAGTGCTGTGATAATCTGTCCTGTCTTTGAAGCCTTACTTTGGCAGTACCATGCTGTATGTCCTTAGGGTGAGAGCTCCTGAGGAAGTAGTAACCTCTTTGTTAGCTCATGTGTTCATAAATGAAGTAGTTCTGTTGAATTTAAATGGGCATTGTCTCTTGCAGGCTTACCTGTTGCGATTCCAAACTTGGGCCCCTCCTTGAGTTCCTTGCCCTCCGCTCTGTCTCTGATGCTCCCAATGGGTATTGGGGATCGAGGAGTGATGTGTGGTCTACCAGAGAGAAACTACACCCTACCTCCGCCACCATACCCTCACCTGGAGAGCAGCTACTTCAGACACATTCTACCTGGTAAGTGGTCTGGTGCTGATGCATGGGAACAGAAAGAGAAGCTGTTCTAAGAGCCATCTGTTTCTGTCCTGAAGCAGGCTGACTGAGACTGACTGTTTTGCAGAGCTGTTATTTCCCTGAGTTTGTCTGGAGACTGTTGTGTCATTAACACACCTTTCTTTTCAGGTATCTATTGCTATATTTGTGTATGAAAAGAATTGCAGGGCATTTTCCATTTAAATCTAACCTTTGATTGCTCCTCCAGCTTTGATTTTAAGATTAACAGAAAACAAAGCATGCCTGGTTTCTGTCTCCAATGGCTTGTAGTTTGAAAGTTGCTTCTATTTTTCTTCTCCTGTGGTCTGAAGCAATAATTAATACAGGCATAATGGTAGGTCACAATAGTTCAAAGCTCAAAAAGGGCAAGCTATCAGCTGAGGAGTTTGGGCACATTCCCACCGATTAGCCCTTGGCATATCTTTTCTTCATTTTTGTTCAAGGTTGATTTCCAAAAGCCTAACATACTGACTTCTATCTTGATTCCTCTCTCACATGTGCTTGAGAGTATAAATGCAGAATTTTACATGTTGGTATATGAAAACACAGAAACTAGAGCTTTAAATACAGTCCTTGTTTTGTTTTGTAGCTAAGATTGGCAGGGTGGAAGAGGTAGTTAAACTTCTTCAAGGTGACTCAGTGAGTGTTGTTGATTCAGCCTAGGTTAGGAAAAAAACTGCAACAGCCCAGATCTCATGCAGCTACCTGTTCAGTAATGGCTGAATTTTCCAGCTGCTTAGGAGTAACCTTTCCTACTGCACTACATGCCTGCCTGTTTAGTGGCCAAAGAGTAGACAAGGAGACTGTTCACTAGGACCAAAGGTATTTGCCATTCTTCTGAGCTGGAATAATCTTTCTAGTTCTGTGATGTTTAGTCTGGGCTCTACTATCAGTTTAGTTCATAGGGTTCTTCTATCAGTCATCTTGCTGCCTTCAAGGATCCTCTTTGTTCAAGCCACAAGGCAGCATTGCATGCAGAAATATTTGATCCAGCTGATTAAATTAAACTCTTCATTTCTTGACTTAGTCATTTCTAATGGGGTTATGCTGCAGAAAGAGTATCCGTGCTTGCATCCTTGTAATAACAAACATATTTGAATGGAAAACTCACAAAACAAATGGCTTATAGGGTTGAAGGCTGAAAAGAAACATGCTGACTCAAATCTTGCAGAATCTGCAAAATCTGCCTCTGTCTGCTGGAAATAATGTTTACTTACTGTATTTCTTCCAAAGATTTTTTTTTTTGCTTGTTTTTATTCTGTAAACACAGGTTAGTGTTTCTTCATGTCTTAAGTTCCAAGGTTGTTTGATGTTGAGAAGCTTCCCAGAACTACCAGAAAAGATGGTAGGGTTTCTGGTTTAAATTTAACCAAACTATTGTTTTAGGAGAAACAAAATACTTTAATGTAAGGAAAGAGGCAGATGACTGATGAAATCTGTGAGAGAACTTGTCTTTGTCCTTCAGAATTGCAATTGATGGTCCCTGAGATGGACCATTGTGCCATTTAGTCTTAGAGGAAGTAGTTATTGTTAAAACTTAAATACCTAAGCAAAAATTATTATGCCCTGGAGCATTGTTTCTGCTTCTAGCAAAGATGAACCAGGAATTACCAAATTACAGATTCCACTAGCAGTCCTTCATCCTTTCTGAGCTATTTCTTGAGAGTGAAAAATTAAGCCTAAAATGTGAAGAACCTCTTTTTGATTCAGCCTTTGTACTGAGTAGCCTAGGTTGAATTCTGCCAGAAACTTGGCTGCTCAGAGTTTGAGGAATATCTGGAGACTTGCTCTGTTGGATGGAAGCTCTGAATTTGTTGTCAAGTGATACTTTGACAAGAATGTTGGGTCAGCATATGTTTGTGAGCCATGTTTTAGAATTAGTGGGTTTTAATTGGAGATAATGTAGAGAACATGTCTTCAGTGATCTGGGTCTCAGTGTACTATACTTCCGTTGATTTTTATCCAAGATTTGAAAATCAGTGTAATCTCACTCCCTTCTTTTTCTTCCTCTCTTCCTATCAGGTATCTTATCCTACTTGGCTGACAGACCACCACCTCAGTACATCCATCCCAACACTATAAATGTTGACAGCAATCCAGCATTGTCAGTCTCCAGCAATCCCTCAGCCCTGGATCCCTACCAGCCCAGTGGAACCGTGGGGCTGGAACCAGGGATTGTCTCCATGGACTCCCGCACGGTGAACACGCATGGGCCTCAAAACCTGCATCCTGGTGACAGCCACGAGGTAGCACTGGATACTGCAATCACCATGGAGAGCGTCTCGAGGGTAACCAGCCCCATCTCCACAGATGGGATGGCAGAGGAGCTGACAATGGATGATGTAGCCGGGGATCATTCACAGATCCCCAGTAGCTCCCGGAGCCATGAACCTTTAGCCGTAGACACGGTGGGGAGTAACTTGACATCGGACGCCGTGGGACACGGCGGTGTCATTCCCATTCACGGTAGCACTTTGGAACTCCCTGTTGTCATGGAGCCCGACCACATTGCCGGGCGGGTGACAGGGATATCGGACAGCACACTAAATGACTCCATTCATACTGTGGCCATGAGCACCAGCTCCGTGAGTGTGGTGCTCCCTACCTCACACAACCTCGCTTCCCTGGACTCAGTAGCCTTGCATGAAGTGGGCCTCAGCCTGGAGCCTGTGGCAGTGTCTTCCATAAGTCAGGAAGTAGCCATGGGGCCAAGTCATGTGGACGTGTCTGCAGACAATCTTGCCTTTGTATCATCATCTCTGCAAATGGAAGACTCCAATTCGAACAAGGAGAACATGGCAACCTTGTTTACCATATGTGAGTGGACATTTCCTGCTTTCTGGGGGTAGGGTTTGTCGTGTAGCTGTTGTCTGGTGGGATGCCAGCAGTCTTGTTGCTAGTCTTACAGATTTATGGTGAAAAAAACCAGAGTTATTTAACAAGTCCAAGAGTTGGAACATCTGCAGTGCCAGATCAACTGTGCTGAAATGACAGTAGTTGGAAGTAGATGTGGTAGGATGTTTTAGCATAATTCTGTTTGTATCCATTTCCCATGTTGCCTTGAGATTAGGAGCTGAATCTTTATGAACCTCTTGCTTTTGTGGATATGTTGCTATTATCCTTTGCAATGAGACTTCTGGTTTTTTTAAAGTCACATCACAAGTGCCTCCATTAAAAATACACAACAAACACCACCACAAGCCATACTTTTAATCAAATATTTAATTGTTGGGTATAATTGTTGACTATGACATTATATGATTTTGCAAAGTTTTTATTAAACCATGAACAATGATCATGAAAGTGTAGTTCTCAACAGGAGAGAAAGAGCAGAGAGGGAAGGAACTCTTTAATATTTCTAATTATTCTCATCAAAGTACTTTACTCCAGAGGTTAGTTGATCTTGTAAATGAGAGGAACACTCGGTTTTGTACTGTCAACCCTGTTACCATTCAAAGAGTGGTGTTTGAGGACTGAGAAGTTCTCATTTGCTGGGACAGAGATTTGTACTTTTACCTGCAAGATATCTGGCCTCCTGCCAAGGAAGCACAAGGCCAGCTTTTTATATTCATTTTTATTAGCTGTGGTAGCATTGCTGAGTGCTGCTCCTCATACAGTTGGGCCCTACAACTGCCAGAACCTAATGGCTTGTTTTGCCCACAGAACGTATTTTAAGAAATTGAAAGATGGAGTACCTTGGTTAGCAATGGGAGAGGTGCAGTTTAGTGCAAAGTCTCTAGTCAGACATTTGCATTAAAACTTTCATTTTGTGGTTTAAAATGCAACTTAAAATCAGGTGGGCATAGAACTATGATGAATTTACAACTCCTAAAGGAAGAGTTTTACAGTCGATGCACTCAGAAGTTCCTATGAGCATCTGTTTCATGTTGAACAAATAATGATCCAAGTACTGTGATATCCAACATGCTTATGGTGAAATCACTTCTCTTATTCTCTTAAAAGTGAGATTTTATGTGCCAGCTTATTGTCACTGCTTAACAGAGCTCTAAAGTGTTTTCCAGATGATGCTCCCCTTTGGTAGAGTACTAAAATGGCTACTGCATGCCTTGTGATTTCATGTGATTGCAAACCAGATTCCTGACTTGGGGAGGTTTAAATTTTAACTTGTTGTTTTTAAACTTCATCTGAATAAAATGTGAGTTTGTGTCCAGACAGATGACAGCAAGGACAAGGAGTTGTTTTAGAGCCCCTTAGTGGTTTTTTCTCACTGGCACGGCAGGAGTCAGGGCCTTTTTCAGAAAACTTTTTACACTGTTCCTAAGCAGGAAAGAAAAAGTGTGCCTTTGCTACAGACTTGAATGTTTGTGAAACTTTTAAATTGCCTATTTTTTGGCTATCTTTGTTTACGGTTTTGGGTATCCAAATCAGGGCAGTAGTCACTGATTTTTTATTTTTTTTTTTAATTTTTTTTTATTTGGCAAGGACAGGAATGGAAAATATACTTTACTTTTTGTAGGATGTGAGAAATCTTTTTTCAACTTCTTAAAAATGCATGAGTTGTTGAACCTTTCCAAGTGGAAATGTCCCATGCCTAGAACTTTCCTTCCTTTTCATCTCCTTGGAAGTGGTCCACAGACCCTTAGTGCGTGTGTGCTAGGCAGTGCTTAAAAGCAGCTGTTCCAAATAGTGGTTTTCATTACTCAGGTCTCTCTGTTGTTGCTGCTTTACTCCTACATGTCACCTGTGCACATGAAGTAATGCTTATGTAGGCTCTACCTAATAATTTTTTGAGTACCTTCCTGTCTGTAACTGTGCAGTTTCTCAAACTGTACTTTATATGGGGTCAAACTCTGGTACCCTGGTGTATGAAGGAAGTGTCCGAAAAATACCTTTAGGCATGAAAGAATAGAGCTGCTGTTTTGGCCTGCTGCACACTATTTTTGTGATAGGCCTTTTATACTGGAGTTGGGTCATCAAGAGGCCAGGGGAGGTCTTTGTGGAGACCCTGATTAATTAGCTGAGCATCTTTCTTCTTCAGAAGAATAATGATTTATCAGGGGAGTGGTTGCTGAGTAGGTATTGGGTGCTCCATCCAGAGAGAATTAAAATGACATTGTTTTTCTAGATCAAATAGTAATGCTGTAGGGACCATTTTATGCTGTACTTTTCCCCAAATTTATTAGACTGAAGACTTTCAGTGGTTTCTTTTTTAACAGTACTTCTGCTGAATGACATATTGGGAAAGTGATGCTACTGATTTTTCTTCGGCTTTTGTATTTGTTCCATTCAGTGGCATAAATTCATACTGTATGAGTTTATTGCAGTGAATCCTTCAAAAGCAGCAGTGAGGTCAGGTTTTTGCTGCGGTGAAGATTTACACATTGTCTGAATTTAAATGGAGGTAAGGGGATTTGTGGGTTCACCTTACTGTCCAGTTGCATGGATATCCTTGAGGTTCTGCATTCAAGAAGTATTTCTGGTAAATACCAAATACATATCCAGTTAGAAAGTGTTTGATTTGGTATGTCTTAGATTTTTCTGCCAGTAGAGTTTATTTCACTTGTGATGAGAGTGAAAATTACTCTTCCATCATCAGCATTACTCTGGGGAGGCTGTAATCCATTTTACAGTAGCTCTGATGAAGAGTGGACTCTGTCCCATTGCTAGATTCCCCGGTAGGGATAGTCTGGAGTCTAGGTCATTAATTTACCATCAGGATGGTAGGTGAAGATCCTCACCTATTGGATAGAAACAGTGCCATGCATGTCAGTGCCCATCTGACTGTAATAATACCGTCTGTATTCTTCGGAGTAAGAGCTGTTAAGTGGACAAGTTGAACCTGATAGAGCCAGCCTTTGGCAGGAGCTGAGCTGAAGCACACTGGTAGGGAGCTGATTACACTGTAGGAGCTGTTGCAGCTTCTTAATCCCTTTTGTCCATTGCTGTCCCCGCAGGGTGCACGCTGTGTGACAAGGCGTATCCATCGGACTGCCCGGATCATGGGCCTGTCACCTTTGTCCCCGACACCCCAATAGAGAGCCGAGCCAGGCTGTCTCTCCCCAAGCAGCTGGTCCTCCGGCAGTCTATCATGGGAGCTGAAGCGGGTAAGGCTCGTGTTACTGTGTATTTCTCTGCTGCAGTTTAAAATACACTCACTGCCTGAAATCCAAAACCCTAGGGATATTAATGTGGGAAAGAAACACTGCAATACAGAGATGTTTCCCTCTGCTGTAACCACCCTGACTTATATTATCCAAGAGCTTCCTGTGGTCTGGTTACTGCTGAGACTTCAGCTGTACTGTGAGTGTGGCACTTCATAAGGTCAAGCACAAGCAAGGTATGGTGTTTATTTTTATAGTGCTAAACAGCCCAAGCACAACTTTGATATGAAAACATTGCAGCAATTGCAGTTTGGGGGAAGGTAACAATTAAAAATAATAAAGATTTCTGTCTGCTCGTTCATCAGCTTGGTTTGCTACCTTCTGGGTGCCCTCATTGGAGTATTGATCACAAGTGCCTCTGTTTTTTCCCCCCCTTCATTTACATTGGGCATGTAGACTGTGACCTTATCATTGGATGTGGACCTTGTTACTGTATTTCACACCATTGTCACCTGGAAATTGAAGAGTACAGTGCAATACCCTAAGGATCTGAAGGCTAGAGAAGAATGTGATTATTGGCTTGCTTAGTGATGCTACTTGTTGAGAGTAGATTACATCTGTTCTTTTCAAGCTGCACTGGTTTCCAGTTTATTCTTAAAAGCTATTCAGTGTATTCATGTAGACCTATATATATGTAAATGTTTAATAATAAATAATATACACGCAGGAATCCCTCTGCCCATGACAGAAATACAGCTGCCTCTGGGGAGAAATGCAGAAGCTGCTTAACAATGCCCAGCAACAATTCTGGAAATTCCTGGGGATTAGGTAGGCAAAATGTAGTTACTGAAACTAGTATTTTCTGCTTCTGCAGAAAGTGCCATGAAAACCTTAATAGGTACGAGTGCTAGGATGTTAGTTTTATAGCTTACTGAAAAGTAAATTACTTGCTTTTGACCAAATAAATATTTGTAATGACAACAAAGCGGCTCCCAATAGTGTCATGTGGTGGTGGTGGTTCTTGTCTCTGCCATAGGTGTGTTTCACATGTGAAGTAGAAGCTTTGATGAACTTACGCATAGATATTGCCTCTGGAGCATTATCTCATAAGCCTCCCACTTCTCTATTATGCATGATGAGTTGTTTTAAGTAATTGATTTTTTCAGATCTTGGTCTTCTACTGATAGGTGTGTGGACACGAGAAACCATTCCTGTGAGGACTTGTTTTGGACCTTTGATCGGGCAGCAGAGCCATTCTCTGGAGGTGGCCGACTGGACAGACAAAGCAGCTACTCACATCTGGAAGGTCAGTGGGGGTTGTGGCTCACTGAGACTGCCAGCATGCCTGGTTCTGGTGAAAGCTACCACATGACAGCAATTTTAACATTATCATTCTTGCCAAAAGTCAAAAGTAATGCAGTTTAATTGTTTAATGCTTAATATCAGCATAGCAGAGCTGTACACTATGTAATATGCTGGTAGTCAATCCTGAAGTACAGAAAGCTTCTTCGGTGCCTTTTCTTTTAAAGGGCTGTATGTGGTTTCCATTATTTGTGTGGTGTTGCAGCAGAGATTGTGTATGAATTACTAGGCAGCACTTGGTTGTTTGTTCAGTCTGTTTATTTGGTATCACTGTTCATTGAAAGTTCTCCCAGGTGATGAATGATTTGTTTTCAGAAAGCCAATTTAAAGCTTTCTTTTCCCCATCATTCATGTTCAGAAAGTAAATATGATCTATATAAATAAAACATGTACTGTTTGCCGATATACTGTTATTCACAAGGCTTGGTTTGTAAGAAGAGCAGTAAAATGCATTTCTGCTGGGAGCTGAAGGTGGGAAGGATGCTGATAAACAGGTTTTCTAGCCTCCTGGGTAGCAGAGAGGTCAATATTCCTGTGTGAAGAGGAAAGTAAGGAGTGAAAACAGGGCTGTAGTCTTGCCAATGGCAATGGAGACTTCGTAGCTTGTTCTAGGTAAACACATCTTCTCTTAAAGAAAGAGGCTGGGTTTCACTGCATTTTTTGCTGTGTTTTGTCCTAATACTGCATTTGTTTTTCCTGGTAGATCTATCACAGTGGTGTCCTGGAGTTCTGCATCATTACAGCTGATGAAAATGAATGTAACTGGATGATGTTTGTACGCAAAGCCAGGTGAGAACCACCTGTACTGTGCTAAGTAGCTTTGAGTCTGAGCTGCAGGCTCCTAGGAAGCTGTACTGGAGAATGTGCACTGCTGCACTGCCTGCCCAGATGGGTAATGAGCTCGGGACCAAGGGACCTTCAGGAGTTTCCTAGGCATCTTGGACTGGTGGGGAGAATGAAACAGAACACCCAGTGGAGAATGTTACAGGAGAACCGGTATGCACACCGTCCTAAAACAGCCCCAAACCTGCTCACATACTTGTTTCCCTTAAACCAGGTTCTTTATATAGTAACTTACTGTGTATTAGGTTGTTAACTGCATTTCCTCTGCCCCATTCCTTTAGGATACATCTGTGAAGTTAATGTTGATTGTCTTTTTGGTTTTAGTACTTTATTAGGAAAGTGTTCCTGGGTTTTTTGGCCAAGTTCCAAGCTCTTACAGTTTGTGAGAGCTGTCCTTTTCAGTCTTTTTGGAGCCTGTGACAAAAACTATCCAGACTGGTTTAAGTATTGCTCCATCCATGGTCCACTGAGAAGGCTGAACCTTTCCTATTGGTCTGTGACACAAAGTAGGTTTCTCCTGCAGTTCATTTCATTGCTCCCATATGCAGGAGTCAATAAGTTTAATGCTTAATCTCCCACCAACTGGGGGCAGAGCTTTTTCTGGTTTCAGATACTGGGAACAAACATATGCAAGATACTGCTTCCAAAGATGAATGACCACATCTTGGAAATGCTCTTCAAGAGGGTTTTTTTTAAATATAATTTTGCTTTAAGACATTACTGATATTTTTTCCATCATCCATTCTCTATTTCTTAAGGGAGTTAATAAGAAAAATACATAAATTTTTGTAGTTTCTTGGGAGATGATAAGCTCACTTCTCTCAGCTCACTCCAGTGTCTATTATTAATTTTCTCAGAAGTGGTATGAAAAATTCATCATTTGGTTGAGCACATTGGCTCACAAGGTCCAGTTTTCCTTTAATACAGAAGGCCAGAAGTGACAGACATGAAAGTTTCTATAATATGCTGACAAGCATTGCGGTTCTCTCATTGCCTATTTTTAGGAATTTCCTCCTTTTATTTTCTCTCTCAAGAAGTCATTGCTTCTGGAGGGCTTTTATTCATTACTCTTGTTATTGCTATAGGAACCGGGAGGAGCAGAATCTGGTAGCTTATCCTCATGATGGAAAAATTTACTTCTGCACCTCTCGGGACATCCCACCTGAACACGAGCTTCTCTTCTATTATAGTCGGGACTATGCACGACAGCTTGGTAAGTAAGCACTCATTTTTGTTGACTTTGCAGGGAATACTCAGCTTGAATTCCCTTTCAGTGCCATCTCTGGGCACTATGACTTGGGAATGCATTATGTTCCTTCTTAGTTCCTACTGGTGCATGTCATAGTTGCCTTTTACATTTCTACTTGACTACTTTTCTACTTTCTTTTACATGACTACAGAGTGCCATCATTTAAAAGAAACATTTCCCTATTTAATTAATATTTAATTCCACTGATCAGGAATAAAAGATCACAGTTTTGAAGAAGCATTGTTTTTCTTCTATTCATCCAGTGCTAAGGGAGTTTTTCTAGCTAAAGGTGTTCCTATCCTCCCACACTTTCGATTGTGATAATTTAGATTTGGTGGAGGTGTTCTCAAAACTGTTCTAAAGTTTGGCCCCTTTTCACATTTGAAATGATCTACCTGGGAACAGTTAAAAAGCAAGCACTGGATCTGAAAGGAACAAAGGTGAAAATCTCTGCAGCTGGCTTTGCTGCTACAGACAAAATGTTATCATGGTTCTTGCTCCTGCTGTTAGGCCTTTCTGTGCCTCATTAAAAGGGATGCTTTTGTGCCCAAAGGTGTCCCCGAACATCCAGATGTGCACATCTGCCACTGCGGCAAGGAATGCACTTCCTATGCGGACTTCAAGGCCCATTTGAGCAGCCATATTCACAACCACGTGCCCAGTCAGGGGCACAGCAGCAACCATGGGCCAGGCCATGGCAAGGAAAGGAAGTGGAAGTGCTCCATGTGCCCCCAGGCTTTCATCTCCCCTTCCAAGCTCCATGTCCACTTCATGGGGCACATGGGCATGAAGCCGCACAAGTGCGATTTCTGTAGCAAAGCTTTCAGTGATCCAAGCAACTTACGGACACACCTCAAGATACACACAGGTAAGGGATGAGGGCTTTATAAAGATGCCTGTGCTAGGAAATCATGGGGGCAGGGTCTGTTTTCTCTGGTTCCATGGCCAATTGACAGAGCATAGCTTGTGTCCATAAATCTAAGCTCTTAGAAACATAGAATCATAGAACGTTTGGGGTTGAAAGGGACCTTTAAAAATAAGTCCAGCCTCCCTGCTATGGGCAGGAACATCTGCTAGATCAGGTCACTCCAAGCCCCATCCAGTCTGACCTTGAACAATTCCAGTGGTGGGGCATGTGCATGTTTCAGTGCCTCACCACCCTTATTGCACAAAAAAAGTCTTCTTTATGTCCAATCTAAACCCGTCTTCTTTCAGTTTAAAACCATTGCTCCTGGTCCTGTTACTATGGACCTTGGTAAAAAGTCTCTTATAAGCCCCCTTTAAGTATTGAAAGGCTGTAGTAAGGTCTGATGGAGCCTTCTCCTTTCCATGATGAACAACCCCAACTCTCTTGGCCCGACTTCATAGGAAAGGTGCTGCAGCCCTTTGATTATCTCTGTGGCCCTCCTTCAAAGCTGCTCTAACAAACACGTCCACATCTTTCTGTTACTGGAGACCCTAGAACTGGATGCAGTACTCCAGGTGGCATCTCACAAGAGCAGAGTAGAGTAGAGGAGGATCACCTCCCTCAACTTGCTTCTCTAAGAATGGCAGAATCCTGCCTGTCTACAGGAATGATCTCTAGTCCATGTTGACCCCAGTTAATGCCTGGGCACTTCCTGAGAGGACACTGCCTGAGAGAGCACTGGTTGGTGTGGGATAGGACTGTGCTGGGTTCAGAGGTGTGGGTGCTTATAGAACAGTATGTAGACCTGTGTTCTTGTTGATTGTGCCATGTCTAAAAGCATTTGATGAGTTGATTATATTTGGGAAGAAGTGTTGGCCTTCTTCTGGGAGACAGAAGCCCTTTGTTCCCACCCAGCAGATCCAGGGCTGGCAGCTATTAAAACAAGAGTTCTCTTCTGCTCATGAGAAGAAGCCAACTGGATTTTAGAGCTGTTAATGTGGACAGTTGTCCACTTAAATATGGGCCTGAGATCTTTCTTACCTAAATTGTTTTTCCTCTTAAGGAAATGTCACAAAACTGAAATGGTTGGCTCTGGGGTCAGACTGATGTGGATGAGACTCAGCTCTGTTACTCATCAAAACTGAAGTCTGAACATGCTGTTGACTTTTGTGGGCATTTGGATATCACTAGAGGCTTTGGGGATAAAGGGGAAATTGCCAGCAGATGGGTGAATGAGGTCCAACACAGGAAAACGAAACAGTGAAAGATTTTTCAGCTGTGTAAGAAGAGGGGAGTTAGGAAAAGGCATGGATTTAACACTGAGTGAGGACAGGGGAGAGGGTGAAGGTCAAGTTACAGGCAGTGTGGATATTTTTGCCTTTTTTTTTCAGTAAGGTTGAAGTACCTATTGGGAATCACAGAATGCAAATCACAAAGATGTAAAAAGAATACAACTGGGAGTTCAATGTCGTCAAGTCAAGCATAAGAAACTGTAGGCTCAGGAGTCAGGAGTTCTAATAAACTGGTCAAGTACAAATGTGGTATACACAACCACAGAATAGTCAGTGGGGTGGGATTCAAGTGGCATTCAGACTTAATCTGAACTCACTGGTGTGCAGGGGCTTTGAACTATTTCTGGCAAAGAATAAAGGAAGTACAGATAAGTGGAAAAAATGGGATGAAACATAGAAGTTATCAAAGGGCCAGTGAGGCTTGTTACCTGTGTGTTTGCTAGATAAGAGAATTTGTTTTTGCAGACGAAGGCAATGCAGTGCATCAAATGTGGCTGGGCTGCAGTAAGGCATCAGATACAATTCCCCTGGGAAATCAGTGCAGATAGGGATGTACTAATGTACAGTAACTAGATGGTTACCATGGTTACTATTACAAAGGAAGCTACCATTGTTTATACTGAAGAATTCATCTTGGATAAGACTAGTCTTGTTAAGTGTTTGCCTGAATCTCTTCTCTGAAAAATGTGCAGACCTACTGGGGATGTTTTGATGTACAGAACAGGGAGGCACAGTTGGTGTGGAGAGGAGGCAGAAAGCCTACCTCACAGGAAAGGCTGACTGACCACGAGCACTGGAGGAAGAGGAATCAGTGATGTTTAGAAGGGCAAAGTGCAGAAAGGTGCATAACACAAGGGGCTCAGTGGTTTGAAACAGTATCATGGTTTTTTGGCTTGGGGGCATGGAGTGGGGGATGAAAAGCTTCGGGAATGATGAAGTCAGATGCCTGTTCTTTGCATAGCTAAATATAGATTGGATCTAAGTAGGCCTTTATGCTGAGTCTGAAGGAACTGCAGGAGAAAACAGGTCCTGCTTACAAAGAACTTGCCTTACTTCAGGGTAAAATTTAAATTTTCAGCAGTGGTCTCAGGCTCGTTTGCTGACTGTATTTCTTGGACACTGACTGTGAATTCACGGGTGTACACGTGTACTCGTAGGTCAGAAGAATTACCGGTGTACCCTCTGCGACAAATCGTTCACGCAGAAGGCTCACCTGGAGTCACACATGGTCATCCACACTGGGGAGAAGAACCTGAAGTGTGATTACTGTGAGAAGCTGTTCATGCGGAGGCAGGACCTCAAGCAGCACGTCCTCACTCACACACAGTAAGTGATCTCACACGATGGCTTGCACTGGCCAGTGCAAGAAATAATGATGGTGAACAGCCCGAGACAGAATCTCCAGTTTGCAAGTAGTTTGGCTTGGGGGGTATAGATGGGTTCATCCTCTAAAATGACAGAGAAGTCAGTCTGGACAAAGTCCTTGTTTACTGCCTGCAGATGTTCAGTTCTAGTGTTTGCAATATTTTAATGACCAAGTAAATTCCAAGCGTGCTCCTTGTCTTGCGAAATGGCAGTCTGGAGTGTTCATAATTTTGAAGAGAGGGGGTGGTTTGATTTACATTTCCTTCTTTGCTGAGAACTGTTTCCACGTCCCAATGTGACCACAAAAGAGCATGAACTTCTCTGTGCTATTGTCACCGAGTACCTTGTTCATGAACTCTGCCTGTTTGCTCTAGGGGTGGGCTGCAGCCATTCCCAGCTCTTTCCTCCCCGAGGGTCTCAGCGCTTGCTCTCCTGCTCCTCCTGCAGGTAGATCCCTCTGCCAGGCCAGGTCTTCTGCTCTGAGAATCTCCCTGTCTTGTATATTTATTTCCACTCCAAGATCCTCCCTTAAAAGTCACTTGCTCAAAGCCAGTCCCTTTGCTTATTTCATTTTCTGCGTCTGGTTCTTGTACTCACTTGGAATCCATTGCTGCTTCTGTCACACTGCCTGGGAGACAGTGTAGTGCAGCCAGTATGAGCGAGAGAGAGGCAGACAGACAGACTTGCTTTGCTGCTTGTTCCTACAGCCTGAGCCAGGAGCACTACTGCTGGGAGATATTTTGCACTGTCATTACAGCATTTGTTGCAGTCTGGTAAGCTCCTCTGCTTAGCATTTAGAGACTGAGGGTTGTTAACATGCAGCAACCTTATTTTCATATTTGTTTTTCCCTGCCTCCCCCTCATTTATGCAGGGTGGGAAGGAAGGAGACTGACCTTTCCACCAAGGGCAACATCTCTGTCCTTGCTAAAGCATGGACCTTAACCAGCATTTTAATATCAACTGCCTTGTGGCAGGAGCAAACTCACTTTTTTGTGTCTTGCAGAGAACGGCAGATCAAGTGCCCCAAGTGTGACAAGCTGTTTCTGAGGACAAATCACCTGAAGAAGCATCTCAATTCACATGAAGGAAAGAGGGACTATGTCTGTGAAAAATGCTCCAAGGCTTATCTAACCAAATATCACCTCACTCGCCACTTAAAAATATGTAAAAGCCCCACATCCAGTCTGTCAGCCCCAGAGGAGGAGGAGGAGGAGGATTCAGAGGAGGAATTAATAGACTCTATGAGGACCGAAGACTGTAGGATTAACAATGGAGTTTATTCAACAGGTGATGCCCTCTCTGGACACAAATGAAGAAGAGAGGGAAATTTTCCTGGATGTTAATACTAGGGAAGGAAAAAACCCTCTTCCTTGTTTCCCCAGTCAACAGTGTACGTCAGGTGAGGAGTTTTCCTTCTGTTTTGGTCTCCGCCCCACCACCACTTACTGTAACCTGTAGCCAGAACACTGACTGAGACTGGATCATGCACGTACAAGAGTTGCTAAGAAGGAAACGTGAGCCAAGATGTTTTTCACACACGCTGTGCATACTTCTTTTCCAAATCACTCAGATTAATCCATCCAGTGCTGGGACACGTGACACACCCTGCACAGCCCTTCGAGCAAAGAGGCACAAACCAGAAAGGTAGGTAGGTGAGTGAGTGCAGTGACCTGTAAGCCAGCTGTCCTTAACTGCCCAAGCCACGACAAGAAGATAAACAAACAAAAAGTGGCTGTTGATGTATTTTAAAACCATTTAACTGAAGGATGTGGTTTGGCACAAAGCAAAGACTTAATGCTCAGGTTTCCGTCTTAAAAAGAAACAAAGCCCTTTGGTTTAAAAAAAATAAAAAGGCCAGTGAAATCAGAACTTGCAAGCAAAGCAATTACCCCACTACAGAGAAACGTTTTTTGGAGAACTGTTATTGCCGCTTCTCCCTCAAGTTCACTAGCCCGTGGAGGTAGGTGAAGAGATAAAAGACTGTATGGACTCGGTAAGGAAGGGGCTTACAGATGATCAGGCAGTGTTTACAGTATACATTACTCCATGTGCTGTAAACCTTTTACCACCTAGAAAGATGGGAGGGTTTGCTGCTAATATTATTTATGGAATGAAGATTATTACATTTGGTTGTTTTCTTTTGAAATAATTAAAAATGTGGCTCTTCTGTAATGTTCTTTTTTAATATTTACATATGCTCTAAAAGAATGTTCCTATGTCTGATAATGATGCTAAGAGAAATAACACCACTTTTTAATCATCTGCCTCTCCCAAGCTTTCCTGGGACACTCTGTGTTTAGGAGCACCTCCATGAACTGGTACAGCTAAAGAACTGGTCTTTAAACCTTGTAGATTTGCTGTGTCACTCCTCCGGCTGTGCTGCAAAAGAAGAGTTCTCCAAGCTCTGTTCTCTGACAAGGTAATAGGAACTTCCCGTGTGAAAAAGGCCCTGCTGCTGGCCCTAAATGGCCCAAGCTCAGCTGTACCTTTACCTGTACACTGGAGTTCCTAGAGAGCTCCTCAGGTTCTTAAAGCCTGAAAATGCTTGCCCTCAGATCAGTATGTGAGTAAAAAACTAAAAAGCTGCAGAGAGACAAGCGGTGGGATCTTAAGGGAAAGATAGGTTGCTTCCAGTAACTCAGTATCTTCCAAAAACAAAAAGCAACCTCTAGAGCTACACTGCCAATTACATTACTAGCAGTAGAGATAAGAGAAATCACTTACCCTCAAAGAGCTTAACACAAAGCATTTATTTCAAATTAAAGCTTTGAAAAACTTGAAGATTGTCAGTGGAGAACACTTGAACAGAGATGGTTCTGGTGCTTTCACTTTCTGAAGCTTCTCGAAAGCAGTTGTTCATTTGTTGTCCACACGTCATTCACTACTCCTTGGCAAAGATGGGATGGAGGCAGGAATCCCAACACATCCAGAATATTCTTGGTTCCTGGAGAGCCATGCTGAACACCTTCACCAGACTAGAAACAGCTGAAGTGGATTCAGAAGCAGCCAGGCAGCCTCAAGGGCCAGGAAGGAAAGTTACAGACCTGCCTTGTCCCCATCTGCCCTTTGTAGTGATACAATTGACCTGCTTTACCTCACCACAAGGAATTACAGCCAGTTAAGAGTGGAAAGCAGCGGGAAGAGCTTGTCAGCTACCTGCATGACTCTATGACTGCTTTGACAGCAGTGAATTTAATACACAGGGTGTTCTTGCAGCAGGAGCACTCTACAGGCACCTCCAGAGTGTGGAGAGGGCAAGTGCTCACAGGGAGGTAAAAGCATCAATTCACTGCCTGGGGTAAGGCACCTGGGTGTTACTTTTTAAATGCAAGGAAATTGGCCCCATTCCCTTATTAGGTTCCTGATTCTGGAAAGAAAGTGTTTAAGTTGGAGGTTAGACTGATTTTGAAAAGTTCCTGAGTGCTTTCAGGGGTCAGGCAGAAATGCCTGGGTGAAATTGAGAGCATGGATACATAAGACAGAGAGCTTGCACCAGAGCCAGTGACCAGCTGGGATCCCAACCCTCCTGTCCTGACAGCCTTTCATCCTTTTTGAGTAGCAGCTCCTTATTTCAGTTCAAATTCTCTTGAAATGCATTACTGCAGGGGTATGAAGAAAAACATGATACTATGTGCAACATCAATAAGCTTCAGGTGCTGTGGAAGGAGGAAAAAGAAACCACTAGTCTGGAGGGGATAGAGCTAGGTTATTTCTGGTTTGATATTGATGATCTGAGTGTTACAAATACATTTCAAGATTCTACTCGGAAACTCTTATTGTCTGATAACTACTTCTAAGATTTTACATGTTACATGGAAGATCTTTTAAAATCTATATTAGAAATCTGTAAACCTAGCCTCAAATTAAGGATAAATTATCTATTTACACTTGTCATTTAATTCAGCTTTTGTTTATTTATTACACAACTATTGTGTGAAATATTTTTCCTTAAGGCCTTAGAAGGTAGAAGATAAAACTGTCTTTCCAGTATTCAACAAACTTTTGGTAGTCACAGAATGTTTTTCTAGTGACTGTTTCATTTTATACATCAGCTTTACACATGGTAGCCTCTGTTTCAGGGCTCATTGTCTCAGGCTAGAGCGGGTGATTTAATCTTTCAAAGCTGGTACTAGAAGCAGGAGCTTAGAGCTTAACCAGATCCCCACCTTCCTTCGTCTGAGATGAAGGAGCCTGCAGATGGCAAGACAGCGCAGTCATTTCCACGAACTCTCACCAAACAGGGAGATCTGCAGAATACACGTTAGTTGTAGTCCCATTAATTACTTTGATTTTTTGATGTTTGGTCCATCACAATTCCATTGCTGTCTCCAAATCGTTGCTGCTACTGCTGGCCATGGAGCTGGAAGCTGCAGAGCTGGCACTAGCCAGGACGAGTCTTTCTCTGTTTCCAAAAACTTCATTCACTGCAACACAAACAGGGCATTGCTTACATGTGACTCTCCCAAGCCAAGAGCAGTACAGCACGTACAGCCTGGTGAGCACCACGGCATGGAACAGAAATCCTAACCTGGTGTGGTTTCAAAGCTTTTCCCCTTAGTCTGAGTACAGAGTTGAAGCTTAAATGTCAGAACAATCACCTGCCTATGAGACTTTAATTACAAGTCCTGTTATTTTTTCCCCCAGAGCATCTAGAGGTTTCCCTCTGCATAATTCCTGTACCTAAGTACTGGGAAATGGATGAGGTTTGAAGAGCATAACATTAAGTTTAAATAATTTATTTCTGGTTTTAGTCTCTGGTTCCCACCAAGCTTTTAAAAGCCGTCTCCAAAAAATCATGCTGTTTAGTTTCATGTAGCTACAACAACTAATCAAAACCAGTTGTCACTTTTATTCCCACAAGTACTCAAAAATGTGATACCCAACTACACCAGGAAGATTAAGAAAAAAATAAAACATAAGTATTAGAAGAAATCAAGTGTTACACTTCAGCTACAAGAAAATAAATCCTGTCAAGCGGTTCTCCAATTTAGAAAAAACCCCACATTTTTTGAAGCTGCAAATGTGAACATATATGCAGTCAGAGTATTTAAAAATATTAACCCACAGTTTCTCTCCAAGCCACAATACCTTAGTAAATACAAATACACCCTGCGAGCAAGGAGAGAAGCACAGGAGTCAAAGAACTGAGAACATTACCTGCAGAAATCTTGCTTATATCCCAAACACGCAGCCCTTCCCGCTCTCCTCCAAAGGCAAAAACAAATGGGAAGTCAGGGCAGCAAGCTGCACAGAAGAGAACTCCCTGGGAGGGTGGGAGAAAGAATTTATTTTTTTTTAATATAAACCTAAAATGAATTTGTCATCTGAAAATACTTTCACCAAACAAGTTTTAACAAATGTAGTCTCTCTAAGTTTCTGGAAATTCTTTTGTAAAGACACAAAATGAAAGTCAAGAGCTATTAATTAAAAAAAGTAAATCATATCTTTGTCTTGAATGTAGCAGATGCAAGCTGAAGCACCTATAGTTCTGCTCAGAACATTTTATCTGGCATTTGGGTCTGAGGCTTTGAAGCAGTCTGCCAATTCCATGCTGAATACTGCACTGTACTGAGAGTGATTTACCCAGAATATACAGATGTTATTCTTTTTTTTTCCCCTAAGAGATATTAGGTAAAACAAGATTCAAATCAGACAAAGAATAAGCAGACATAGTTTATATATAAAACTTACTAGAATCAAGAAATAAATATTACTATACCATTTTCATATCCCTGGAATGGATTAAACTTGGTCTGTCTCCCAGGATATCCCAAATCTTCACATATTTGTCAGCAGATGATGTCACGAGGCACCCTTTGATCTGACTGCTTAGCTGAAGCCCTGGAAGATGAAGAGAGCACCAGGTAATCACCATGTCACAGAGCTCAGGATACATTTTGAAGTGAAGTCATGAGAACAACCCCAGTATCCTCCTCACACTGAACTCCATTCCAGCACAAAACATTAACGACAGTTCCATGCTGCCACTGCTCCCTGTGGTGAGAGCCAAGTGAACCATGCAGGCCTATTTTGTCTCCCAATCCAACAACAGTTACAGTGCAAAGATGCACTTGTTCTGCATCTTACTTCGCATAAGCTGTTTCCCCAGGCAGCTTCATTCATTTGCAGAGACCATCTCATTTGGTGTCCAAGATGATGGGGTATACTCATATGATCTCATTTTAGACACCTGGCCAGGGACTTCATGCTGCTTTTCAGAAGCTCCTAGACTGATCAAAGTGACCTAAAGGAGGCAGGGTAAAAACCTTCCCACGTGCCATAGCTAAATCATCCTCAGGGCGAGTGTCAGTATAAAATAATTAGAGAGAGGAGGTAAACATTATGGTTCATAATCCTAAACCAAATTCCATAGTTTCTATACATCCCCATCCTAGAATACCTCACAAGGAGTGTGCCCCAAGTTAATCAGTCTGTTTTGACGTGCATGTTCATGACATTCACTGAGAAAAGCTCACTGTTAAAATATTTTGCTTGCAATGGCTTCTCAGCAGAGGTTTGTTTCACATGCCAGCTACCACTAGTATGCACAACTTATTTGTTCAGAAAGGAATCACTACCACCTCAGTCCTACAGGTTAAAGGCATCTTCCAGATATGCCTTGCCCACTGGGGACAAAAAAAAGGACACAAACAGGACACACAAGCAATTTACCTGACACCTCTTCGTCGTGAGCTTTCAGAGTAAACAGGGGCTTATCAGAGCGAGCATCCAGACAGTACACAAAGCCATCGTCTGTGCTTGCCTAAGGAAACCACAGCATTTGCAAAACAAACAGCCACAGCCAGTCATTTGTAAAAACAAAACTCCTCTGAAATAATACCCACCTTCTGGTAAATCGCTGTGATCTGAGGCAGACACTACTTCTGGGCAGGACACGTTACACTGTTCCCAGGCCTGCAGGCCAAAGTCAGACTCCACCCGCTGGTGCCCCAGCTCAATTGCACACCTCAGTTACGCTGCACTGACTGACATGCAACTCTTAATCCTATGCAAATTTCTTAAAGTGTATTTGATGAGAGTTGCCCCACTAAGCTTGGCCCTCATGTTAGGCAATGAAATACAGAGCCTTTAGTCTCTTCACTTTCAGTTAAAAGTGTTTTGGAGCTATCCAGGGGCTACATAATAGTCCTGTGCAAAGCTAAGTGATGATACTGGGAGAGATCCACATCATAAACCAACAAAGCTGAGCAGCCACTTCCCTTGGCTGTATACACAAAGCAACAGAGAACTAGACAGCCACTGGGACAATAAAAAAGATTTGGTTTTAAATTATGTCGAAAAGGTTTATTATAAAAATCTCAACAAAACCAAGGTATTTTTACTCTAGGTGGCTGATGGTCTCTTCTCCCAGGTAATAAGCAATAGGACAATGGAAAATGGCCTCAGTTTGCACCAGAGGAGGTTTAGATTGGATATTAGGAAAAATGTCTTCACTGAAAGGGTTGTGAAGCACTGGCACAGGCTGTCCAGGGAAGTGGTGGAATCCCCACCCCGGAGGTATTTAAAAGCCACGCAGATGAGGCACTTACGGACATGCTTTAGGGTGGACTTGGCAGTGCTGGGCTAACACTTAGACTTGGTCTCACAGGACTGTTCCGGCCTAAAGGAGTGGATCACTCCACACCAGCCAGGAGGATGGTGCCCTCTAGTGCTGACTTGAAACACAGACAATACGCAGGCTCTTAGTTCTAATTAGCTACTGCCCAGCTGCAATTGCTTCATTCCACAAAACACAAGAGGAACTGCGCAAAGAAAAAACGTATCCCAGCCACTGAACACTGTACCAACATGACTAAGGTGCCACCTCTGGAGTGAAGAAGCACCAGGATCAATAGCTTTTCCACTGTCACAACGAAGATACCAAGTAAGTCTTGATATTCTTACTGAAAAAACTACCTAAAAGCATCCTCCCCCAGACTGCATTTTTGTAAGAAGCAGCACAAATCATCCAACTGTCCAGCAGCTCCACTGTGATTCAGAAACATTATGAACACAAAAATACAGGTTAAATGACATGGCAACAATTAATAGGAATAGGAAAGCGTGTACTCACTAAGAAATGACAAGGTGAAAAATGGTTCCAAATGACTCTCTCAACCTGACCACTGAACCGCCACACGCGATGGTTGTCCTGGGGGTTTCTGCAGTCGTACAGCACCGCTGATCTACGGGGAAAAGGCAGAGGAAATAAAATAAATTTTAAAAATCAGGGCAGAACACTTTATGACATAGTTTGTTTTCCCACTGGCATCCATAGAAGCTCCATATAAACTATAATTAAAAAATTAAATGGAAACAACTTCACTACTTAGTCTTCCAATTCAATACCAGATTGAAATCTTGCAGATAAGCACAGGATTTTTCCATATGCTTCAAAGTTTAATCTTGGTTACCAACAGCCGTTCTATTGAAACCAAGCAAGCAGAGCTTGAATTTACTCAATACTTAAGATACTTATCACATAGGAGACCATAATTATGCAAATATATCACTTAATTATGAACAGACTTCAGTAAAGTCAAGTAATGATGCACTAATTAGGAAATCATTTTGTGATACACATGCATACATTTTCAAATATGCTTTAATAAAAAGACATAATAGTTTTAAAAAACCCCCCAATCTTTACAAGTAGTTAGAGAAACGCTACTCCACAAAGGAGAAAGAGTGGATGGGAATTAGTGGGTCCTCTGGGATTCTTTACAGGCACGTGCTCAGCTGGGTGGCCGCAGAATCTGACCCAACTCAAAAAGCTCCTGGCTGCAAATGCAAGGGAGGAGTGGTCATGTCACTCTCACTGCAATCAACATCCTCGGTGTAACCCACTCCCACTCTATCCTGCAATTAAAGCCAAACAAATGTGACGTAGATTTCCCAGCTCTTTTACCAGGCATTTTACACAGCAGGTTTGTAACAGTCTGATTTTCAAGCTACGAAGGCATCTGCCAATATTCACTGAATAGCCTGTGACCCTGCAAGGCTTTGCAGGAAAAATCCAAAAGGCAGTCTAGTAGTTTCTAGACAGCACAGTGGTTTGCAGGTGTCCATGGTATCAAGGGCCAGCTGAAGAGGGAGCAAGCAGCTGGTCACAGTGTTTGGACTTATGCTTCCTTTTATCAAAGGAGGTAGAGAGGCAGGAAACAGAGGGAAGCAAGAGGTTTTCCTAACAACAGCAAGAGGTTTTCTCCAATACTTCAGCTGACATAGCAAGAGTGTAACAGAAGCCAGAGAACACGAAGGCTTGGCTAAAGATTGGCAAGTCTATAAACATTTTAACACAAGGACAAAGTCTTAAAAGCAGAATTAAAAAATCAACGTTAAGAAAATCACAGTTATAGAACAAAATTTAAAAGTTACCCCATTGAGATGGGAGAACAGAGAGGAAGTTTTTTGGCTGGCAGGACTTAAAAGAACTGGCAGTTACAGAGTAGTCCAAGTGTGCAGACACAAACCATTTCCCAGCATCACCAGGCTGCAATCACAGGAGACAGCCCATTCCACTTTGGCTATGCCTGTGGAGGCTGTAGGGAAAGGACTAGATTTTGAAGTCCCTCACGCCTCCACCCTGGCCTTATAGGCTGGCAAAACCTGGGCAAATTTTCACAGGAATAAACACTGACACATTCCCAATGCAGAAAATGCCATAAAGCCAAATTAAGAAATAAATTCAGTTTGGAGCAGACACACGCAGCACAGAAAATGTCAGTCCAGATGGTTAAAGCATTTGCAACCTCTGAAACAGAGGTAAGAAAAACTACATTTTGGCCACATACAAAGCTGGCTTCCTTGCTGGAAAAAAATAACAGCATCACTCAAATTGGCACAGTTATAAAAAAATGAAAGAAAACACAAGGCAACTGAACAGGCTTAATTGAATAGTAACACCCTCCCTACATGTAACATTTGAAAATATTACCCTGACATACTTATCAAACGATCCAGAAATGAGGGTCTGAGTTTCAAACGGGTGAAATTGCAATGTCTGGACCTGGATAATGGAAGATTTTACATAGCACACATAGACAGGATATATACAGTGTATATATATACACACCCATATACAGGAACTTTCTTGGAACAAAGCACAACCATCCCTCCCCCAAGCCAGCACATTTTCCCCCCAAAACCCCCTCCTATTAAGCTTGTTGATAGTCAGATTGTTCATAAAACAGTGCAAGAGATGCACATTACTTCAACCACCACCACCTGGTGGAAACAAGATATTTTCCAACATAATTTGTCTGAACAGGGCTCCTTTCTGCCCTAGATATTAAAAAAAACCCAACAAAACCAAAGCTGGAGAAGGTAAAAGAATATCTGCTTCCAGTTTGGGGAAAAAAAGCAGATGTTAACAAAAAACAAAAATCAGGAGTTTGTCAAGGGCAGTGACTTTCTTAGCAGCAAAATAAGGTTACAGCTATTAATAACTAGCTTTCACATTTTAATTACTATGAGATTAATTCATTTCTGAAGTACCCATCACTATGGTATTTTAGTATCATTTATTTCAAACCTTTTTCACCTAGAACAAACTGTAACTGACACTCATTGTTCCCTTAAGAGAGAGTTACAGTTTGACCTATGCTCAGACATCTATTTTTGTAGCTTATACCACCATTATTACATTTGCCACCATCAGGGCTTTCACACAAGCTGTGTGAAAGTTTAAAAACTGCTGTAAATCTTTGTTAACTTTCTAAAAGATGAGTTAAATAATATTTTTAAAAGCAAACACAGTGTTGCTTGCAAAAGCAACTAATTCAGAAATTTAAACATTCTGCACAGTTGTTAGAAAAATCACAGAATTGTTGTTATAAGGGTTCACTACCAAGTGGCTAATGAAGAACTGCAGTTATGTTTTTCTTTCTGTTCTACAGTGGAAGAAACACAGCAATTACTACATACCTTGTCTGTATGTTGTGTCAGGCTGGCTGCTGGCTTACCCACAGACATGTCCCACAAAATGACTGTATTGTCAGCAGATGCACTTGCTAAAACGTTCCTGATAATGGAAATCAGTTTTAAAAGTCTTTATCCAGATGCAAACAAATAATTGTCAAAAATCCAAAACACACACAGAGCCCAACTGTGGGAACAAGTGCACTGTGGTCTATAGCCTATTTCTCTCACCTGAGGCATAACTCCCTGAAGGCAATTCTAAGTTATAAATAAAGATTACAAATAGGGTATAGTACATTAGTAGAACACTTAAAACAACAGTTCTGCTTGTACCCCGACATTACTTAAAATACCATTTACTAGAAGATTTCTCAAACAAAACAAAGCCATAAAGGCTTTTATGCACATTCTTTCCTTTGACATTAAATAGTATTTTTAAACCTTACTTATGCAACTTAGTTCTATTTGCATATGCATACAGCCAAGAGCCTGACAAACCTGTTTTTAAAATATTTTGCTCTCTAATATCTGTTTATACACCTACTGAAGGCCCAACGCTATACCCTTCACAGAATGCTGAAAGGAACCACTAAAATTTCACTTACAGACTCCACATCTCAACTTAAATTTGACCAATTATGTTAACAGCAATAAACACAAGTTTGAAAGTTTGATCAGAAAAAAATCAAAACATTCCCAAAGGCCTGACAAATACATAGTACAATTCCTACAATTTCTTCATTGCTCTTAAAATCAGATCTATTATGTCACCATGTTGTTTCTGATTGAAACTCCTCTCCCCTCCCCTTTTTATATGAACCAATTGTTTCTGACTGAAAGAGTTAACATTCTTCTGGAAATGCTGTTTTCCCAAGCAGTGTTACAAGGGAAAGTTAAGACAATGCATAGTGAATGCTGCAAGAGCATTTTACAGTAACACCACTGTGACCTACAGGCAGAAAGTTATTTGCAGAGAGCTGTCACAACATGCCTTACTTAAAAGAAAGAAACGACAATAAAACATTTTAAATATAAGCTGCTCCAAGGAGTTCCTTGTTTTGTCCATAAGCTTCCCACTTCAGGGCTGCTTTTATTTCCTGGAAGATCTATCATATCAAAGAATTCATAACGCAGCACATTACAGAATTATGCATTTCAGACACTTAACTACTGAAGCCATAATTTTTTTATTGTCTCTCTATTACCAGCAGACAATCATTTCTGGGTACATGAAAGCTACTCTTTTGTAAGACTGATGGACTGATCACTGTCACACTCTGTGCGTATGTATATAATGTAAGAACAACAGACACTACACTGTAAATTAAGAGTGCAATTTATACACATTTACTGAGGTCTATGTGGGTGTTTTCCTCTCCAGTATTTGGATAAGAAAGCATTACAAGTGAAGGCTCACACCTGCTCATCAGAACATGCAGAGTTGACTATGTCTATCTTCAAAGGCAGAAGCATTTATGACAGCAGGAAAATAAAAATAATTTTTAAAAATCAGCCTGTGTCTGACTGAAGCAGTTTCAAGACCCCTGCTGAGGATCCTCTGACAGATGAACTGTTAACAAGCACCTAAGTGATAAAACACCAGCAGCATCTTTACTTCAGACAGCACACTGTCCTTGACCTCTGCCCCAAGACAGGCCAGCTTTGTGTTGCTGCTATATCAGCACTTCATTGCTAGTTCATCCAGGCAACAGGGAATTTTCTCTCTAGAGGCCAGAGGCATTGCTGTAACTGTGCTATTAGGGCTTTAAGAGTCTATTTTCTGTTCACAACTTTGGGGCAAAAGCCAGAAGAAAAAAACCAACTAGAATAACAAGGACTTTCTTCTATAAATCTACTTGTCTCTGTTGAAATGGTGTTTCAGGTCACTGGCAGATCAGCATAGCTCAGGGCAGCCCTTCTGCTTCTCCAGTTTCAACAACTGAAATGTAGATAATTTATCAAATGGCTCAGACCCACCTTTGCCCTGCCTTCATCTGAACAACCTGCAAATAAAAAGTGATCTGCAGCAATACATAAGTATTTTTTAAAAATTAAAAATCAAGAGTTCAAGTTAAAAATAGAAAAAAAGGGGGGGGTGTATTTTTAAGAACAGATTAATTTCAGCAGTGCTTTCAAGCTTTTGAATTTTGTGTGAAAATTGTATGCCTAATTAAGTATGCAAATTTGTAACATCCATTCTTATTGAAGTATTCTCTTACCTGCTCTGTTTGTTCCATGAAAGATCAAGCACAGCATCAGTATGTCCTTCCACAGTCCCTTCTGAAGATAAACTCTGTGAGCACACACATGACATGAAGAGACTTCTGAAAATTACAGCTCCAATGCAAATCAAGCATTACTCCACATTAGTATGAATTCCCCAATGCCTTCACAAACAACTTCACATCAAATTACTCTCACTTGCTGCAACACAGCTTTTCAGGGAAATGTCTCTGCACCACCTGCACCACCTCCTACCCCAGATCTCAGATTGCTCCACTCACAGCTGGGGGGTTTACAGAACTGGTTACTCCCTTCAGGCTAGTAAAAGAAACCTCATTATTTCCAGCTAATGTCCAACTTCTTCAGCTTCTTTCTAAACACTCCTGGCAGTTCCATCTCTCTCCTACCAATTAACTGAGCTCTGGATCCTTGTAACTGCCAGCTCCTGCAAATTCTAATTTTAAATGGTTAAGATTCAAAGTTTACTGGGGCAGAAATAGGAAATCAAACATAAGTAACCCCATTCCTCTTCTGCTCTTAATTCCAGGCTTTAGTTATTCAGAGAACAATTAGTATTTCAAATATTGTAGGAAAAAAAAAGCATTATCCCTGCTCTAAATTTCCTCCATC
Organism: Atrichornis clamosus; assembly: GCA_013400975.1. Classification (NCBI taxonomy): domain Eukaryota; kingdom Metazoa; phylum Chordata; class Aves; order Passeriformes; family Menuridae; genus Atrichornis; species Atrichornis clamosus. The sequence continues at coordinate 86,541 of WBMZ01005273.1, read as the reverse complement.
TAACCAGATAAACCATTTTGCAATACTTACTTTCTTTCCTTTCTTTTTCTTCTTTTTTGCTTTCTTGCCTCCAAGAGAAAAGACAGGTTCCAGGGATTCTACTACATCAAGGTCCCAAATGTCAATAACTGGGGTCATGTTACCCACTGCAACATAATTTCCTACAAACAAAAACCCAAATTCAACCACATTTATTTAGAGTTACGAAACAGTGTATTTGGCAATGTTACTTATTTCTTTGATTAAGTGAAACTTACGTGCCACAATCTCCTATTTGAACATATTTAATGTTTATAACTGACAAGGAGCAATTAAAAAATCATCTGACAGCAGACATTGCCAGAAAAAAAATTTACTTGCTCTCCTTCCCCTTCAGTACAAATAACTGTTAAAAGAAGCTGTATAAAGTTGCATGTTTTGTTTGTTTTTAAAGGAAAGAACAACCCAAAACTAAACCACATCCCATGTGCTATGAAAAAAAAAAAGTACCTGTAAAACACAGGAAAAATGTTACTAAATACATAAATGTATATAAATTTTGCTGTGGTTTACAGTTAACCAACTGCATTGGACATAAAGAGATTCAACAAAAGCAACCTTTCATTTGCAAACAGAAAATAAAGCAGATTTTAGAGCTTGCTCTGGCCTGCTAAGTGACAATAAATGCATTGTTTGTAAAAAACCCAGTATTTTAGTCAAATCATTTGTTACAGCAGCATCACTAAGATGACTGTATCACCAAGCCAAAACACCCGATATTCACATCTTGGTTATCTCAAGTCAATATCATCTTGATACTGATATCCTGGTGTTATTTCTATTTGTACTGCTGGAAGAAATTATTTAGTGACAACATTACATTTATGTACTTCTCAAGCAAAAAATTTAACTGGACATTTACAGCATCCCTTGTAATTTACCTGTTGCTTCCTCTGGACTGGGATCAAAATTCAACCACTCCAGACTCAGAGGGTAAGCAGGTAAGATAATGTCATGATGTACATAAAATGAGTCCTCTTCATGATTATAAACTGAAAAATAATTAAAGTTATGCAAGACATCAGGGAAGAGGGAAAGCAAACAACTATAAACAATTCACTTCTGCAAAAGGCAGATGTGGCAAAGACTGAATTGTCAAGGAGATCTAGAATGTGAATTCACAGTGTGCTCAGAGTTTTATTGTAGAAGCCAGACCCTCCAGGTACGAATGCCGTACTTCACAGAGTTACGCCACACAAACATTCCCCTGTGTACTTCAGAAGTGACAAGTTCCGCAAAGGTTCGATACTTTGTCCCCAGTGTACCACACTACTTTGTTTGTAAGGTCACTTCAAAACAGATGCTCCATATCCAGCACTTTCTACATCAGGATACATTCATTTTACAGGATTAGCAATTACAAAACCACATTATTCCAGATGAAGCTGAAGGGGAAATGAAGGTAAAAAGACAAAAGTTTTCTAGAGGAAGCTGAAGAAGCCAGAAGTTACCTTTAGCAGGTTGTAACTGAGATACAGGAAAAGTTTTGGCAAAGCAGCCATATACTAAACACAGCATTCCCTTGTAGCCAGCCATTTTTCTCCTTGTAATAAAATAAATGACAAATTGGATAGCAGAGGAAATCCACTAAATATTTTAATATCATCATCACACACACAAAATCACTGTGCCATTTTTAAGTGCATGTGACAGATGTACAGACACTAACTAAAGTCTTCAGTTAAGACGTTGTCTTAGTGGTTAACTAAGACAAGGTTACCCAATTTTAGAAACTGCAGAAGCCTTTGCTATTTTTTTATGAGTCCATATTGGGTATAAACTTACAGCTGATAAAATCTATAAACACCTCCAGACACAGAAAATGCCATGTGCTGGCACCTGAAGAGATGGTTTCATTTTGTTCACGTTGGTTGCTTAAAATGAAATACTTTGCCTACAGAAACATGGACCATAGCACAAGTAGCCAGAAACTTTCCCAAAAAGAACCACAGTAAGAAAAGATGATAATTTCAGCACACTCAATAGTACTCTTTGCTGCAACAGCAAAATTAAACCTCTGGCTAGAACAAGCAATATTCAGGCCACGTTAAGGATATCTCTTCTATCTATGATAATAAAGGTGCTGGTTCTTCCACTCCTAGCAGTGGAAAGCCCATTTAAAGAAGGAGAAAGCTAAAGACAAAAAACCCAAAACCAACAAACCACTAGAGGATGCTTGCAGGATATGGAAAGTAAGACTGGAAGAACGGTTGTATGTTCAGAGAATAAAAATGCCATGGTATTTTCTAAATGTCATGAGAAATGAAATAAGGAAAGGAATTGCTATACAGCCTGAAAGAGGCAAGCTATCCTCTAAATAGTAATAACCCCACATGAAAAACTCTAGTCCTGAAAAGTGGCTAAAGCACCACGACATGGAGAAGGACAAAACACAGGGCAGAAGGGGAGAAAAAACCTTCCCCAAACCAACCCACTCCCTCTTCAACACAGCCATACGGCACATGCTAGGCAAGACAGTCCCTAAGTTCACTGTAAGGAACAAATCCGATTCTACTTACCATGGACCTCCAAACTACAGCAGTCTTTATCAACTCTGCCACAAAGGACAAGATTGTCACTGGGCTTAATCAAAAAGTCCTCCTGTTCATATTGCTCCTGAACAGCAAAAAGGAGAGGACAAGTGGTGATAAGCAATGCACATACACACACAAAAGTACACATATTCAAAAGGCTGAATCAGTAATTTTGAACCACGACTGAAAACACTAAAAGTCCAACACCTTGATGCCCACCCACCTAAAACTATCTCATGGTGCTGGAAAGGCAGGAAACAGACCCGATTACAGGGAGAATGAAGAGTCATTGAATTAGACTGAAGGACTTTATACGTGAACCTAGGTGGATTTGTAGAGGTGTTTAATTATCAAATATGAAACCATATTTCAAGGCTATCATGATGCAGCCAATTGCTGAACAGAAAATCACCACCAGGAACCCACAAACAAAGGTTATTTCCCTTGTGCTCCTGTGCCTTGACAACTTATCTTGTATAACAGCATTTTACCCAGTAAGGATACTGCAACTGCTCCTCACACCCAGGAAGCAATTCCAAGAGCACTAAAGCACTGTCTACTTCCTGGAAAATATTTCCCAAAAAGTACTGCCTACTGGCCATTCAGCTGTACCAGAACAGAGGTAACTTCTCATCTAATTTTCATTGCTACTGAGGAATGGAAGGCCTTTGGGAACTTCTGTTAGTGAAAAATTAAGAACTGCACATAAGTCTGCACTTTACATAGAGCACCATCCTTCCAATCTTCAACACATACAGGACTTTTTGGACTTCTCATTGCAAGCTTTTAATTTCTTTTTTATTCACTTCAAGCATATTTCAATATTTGAAATCTATCAAGTCCTGTAATTCTTTGAATTAATTAACTTAATGTTACACAATACTTAGCCTTCAACAGTAGTAGCAGTAAATACCAAACGAGAACGCAAAATGTATGTTTAAGAACTTCCAGAATTTGAGGAAAGAACCTGAGCACAGGAAGAAAATCCTGAGAAAAAGGTGTCATGCCGTATCCTTCATGTGACACATTGCCTGAGTCCACCTCAGCCTGATTTCTTACACAAACTGGCGGAAGGTGCAAGAGCCTTGCAAGCTGAGAAATTTTCTAATTTTGGCCATTAGTGGCCTGAGATTTGCTATTTCTACCAGTGTTTTCTGTGTCCTACTTGACAGGTGAAAAACCACTCCACGTACAGAGCGTGTGGTTTAAATAGTGAGCCAGTTCACCTGAACCTCCCACTTAAATGCAAAAGGCACGGAAAGAAGGGACTGCACAAAGAACCTTAAAAGAAAAGAGCTCCATCCTATCAAAAATCTGGCACACCTTTGAACAAAGGACTGCAAGCACTTACAGACTCCAAGGCTGTGTGGAAAACTTAACTGATTTTTAAGCTTATACTGTTTAAGATATTTAACATTTTGTAAGTACTTACAGTGGTTTTTATAGTGATGTAAGGATCATTGTCATTGCTCCCATATACTGCCAGAGTAGCCAAAGAGTCTCCAAGTTTCAAATCACCTGGATGGGAATTTCAGAACACTTTTTATACATGTCAGTGACAGGCAAAGTTAGAAGCTCCCATACCAATACCTGCATTACCTACATCACAAAATATCAGGAGTGGGCTAAATGAACTTCCAAGTTCCAGACCTAAGTACCTTGGAATAAGATAAACTGCTCAGTGCTTTCAGGGACTTCTGCTGCTCTGCTCCAGCACTACAGCAGGCAGAGTGACAATCTTTCCAGTGTGCTCTTAGTGCTACTGTCAGGGAGGGGAACAATGAATTTCCTTCACTAAATGACTTCTGAAGATGGTACAAGCAAATTATTAAATATGTGAACTTCCAGCACGTGGAACATAATACTGTATAATTTTAGGATATTAAGGTCTTAAGTACAACAAGAAGTGGAAAGGTTCTTCACTTACACCGCGTATCTGACAACCAAATTTTTCTTACCTGTGTACTCCTCTTCATCATAATTTTCCAAATCATATTCATCCAGTTCATGATCTTCATCTTCATTGTTCTGGGAAGCCTTACTGCTGCCAGGAGTGGCTGCATTCGTGTCACGCGCCGTCTGGCCTTCATCACTGCCACCAGCACCATCCCTGTCAAAAGATGCACAGCCCTGAGAAACTGTGACAGACATGTAGAACACTTCCAGGGGACTGCCAGCAGGATTTCAGCACACAGTCCTAGCTGTTCACATGGGTTTAAAGTCTTATGCCAATAATTTGGAATGAAATCCATTCACTCCTTCCCAATCTTCTAGCAAAATACAAAGTACCATTATTCTCAGGCTTTCAGAGAAAGCTTTTCCTTGGAAGACTTCACAACAAAATGTGGCATAAATTTTCCTCAACAAGCTAAACTGTGTGTCTAAGTCCCTTTCTCTCACACCTTTTTTGTGGATACAATGCTCTCAACCTCACTTCCGTGCATCCACATGTGTACATGTCATTCCTTCCTTTTTTTTTCCCCACCCAGAGGCCCTGTCACATGTGAGGATTCCTGTATCTCTTCAACCTATTTAAGACCTCATTTCCTTGTAATTCCAATACTTTCTAACAAAGTAAAAGTACCATAGAATTCATTAGGTAGGGACTTGTTGTGGATTACTCCTTAGGGGGTAAACTATGCGATTATCTAGAAAACTCAGAAGCACTGGCTGCTCCACAGAAACTCAGCCCTGCTGAACACCTTGTATTTCTGTCCTTCTGCACGCAAAATTCCCAACAAGGAGCCTAGGCAGTTCTCAGATACTGTTTCTGAATTAAGTATCAGACAACTATTTCTCTAATTTGTCCAGTAAAATAAACATATTAACAACGTAACTAGAGACAAGCAACAAGATACTTAGAAACTCTAAATTTGAGTTCGATTTGTAATCTTTGCACAGGGAAAAAAGTGAGGTGTTGTAACAAATTCAACAAATTACAACAAATTATAAATAGATCACACCACCTTTGATGTTTCAGATGGTCTTTAAATTTCCATCCTGAAGTTTTACAGAATGCATAACAAACAGCACCTCAAATCTTTCCATGCTTTTGAAATTGCAAGAGAAAAGAAATCACTCAAAGAAACAAAAGTTTACACACATAAATGGGAAGCAAGCAACTCCACAAAAATCAGACACACTGTACTTAATCAGCTAAGAACTTAATATAAAATGAGAATCTTCCAAACGTTTAAGATTATTTTGGAACCATTAAATAACCAAAACCAGAATAAAATACATTCTGGGATGATACACTCTGTTCAGCAATAGTGTCACTGATCCATCCAACAGAAATGGGATGGATAGTATTCATCCAACTATAAAAACCTTTTCTGCTACCTACTGCATCTGTTCAATCACATACACTGTGGTACAACTGCACCCCCACATAGCTGAAACAGACTCAGAAGGCTAAATTTATGAACACATATAACAGAAAATGGCCAGAAAATGGAGTAAGACCTCAATCCCTCATCTTTTTCTAGCCAGAGAGCCATTTCTTTCTTGTCTTTCCTAAATACATCTCTTCTGTCCTTATTTTCATAAATATGTTTTTCTTAAAAGCAGAGTTACAAAACTTAACTACGTTACTGAGGACTTTCAGTGCTGAGTGGAGAGTTGTGATGTCTCCAGTTTCACCTGTGAACCATAAATGCACCCCTGAGTGAAGTTTTGCCTTTTTTGCCAAAGCATAAATACCACGTCACTCTGATCTCCACTGTGGGCTCCAGACTTAGATTGTCATGTCACACCCTCAGCATCACTTTGTCCCACTCAGTTTGGGACTCCCATCTCGGTTTGCCACATCGCCAAACCATCCACGGTGACGAACCCAACGTCTTAATTCTCACTGCAGGCGGGAGTAGCAGCTCCAGAGCGGGCCAGGCCCCGAAATGCTCATCCAGCCTGATATCCCACAGCTGACAACTGAGGAACCCCATGGGAACGCCACCCGTGTTGTCACGTTCACGACGACAGCAGGATCTGCTCCGTCCGGTGTTGCTCCTTTCGCCCTCCGGGCCCTCCCGGGACGTCGGGCTCCCTTGGCACAGCGTCTCCAGCAGGAACTCGTGCTGGCTGGTGCCGGTCCCCACCCCTCGCTGCTGCTTCCCGAGCCAGCCCTTCAGCCCCCGGGCTGGTGTCGCGCTTCCCCCGTGCCCGGGACGCCCCTCCCCTCCACAGCTCTGTGCCGGCCCGGGGCGCTCCAGCCGCGTATCCAGCACAGCCCGGGACTGCCTCCCGCTGCCCCGGCTCACCCCAGCCTGTCCTGCGCCTCCTCGATGAGACCCTTCAGCTCCTCCTCGCTGAGCTGCACCTGCGGGCGGACACAGAGAGGGGTGAGGGCGGGGGCGGGTGGGGGTCCCTCAGCCCGGTCCCAGCCCCGGCCCCACCTTGTCGGGCGTCTCCTTGGCCACGCCGCGCCACACCCAGGCGGCGCAGGGCACCGGGCAGCTCATGGCGGCGCCGGCACCGACACACACGTGCGAGCGGCGCGCGCCAGTGACGTCACGAGAGAGGCTCCGCCCGCAACGGCGAGGCTCGGCGGAGGGGGCGGGGACAGCAGCGTGACGTCATCACCGAGCGCCGCGGCGGTGACGTAGCAAAAACGGGGCGGGGCCTGCAGGGGCGGGGCCTGGGGCGGGGCCTCACGGGGGATGCGAGAGCTGGCACTGCCCCCTCCCCAGGACTTTTGCAGAATCACGGGATCAATTACATTGGAAAGGACCTGTGAGATCACGGAATCCAACATCCAAGTCCTCCCGTCACCGCACTGGGTCACGCCTTCCCTCACGTGCTGGGAGAGACCTGCCCCGCTGATGTTCGCTTCCACTGAAATACCCCAGCGGCAATCCACCGAAATGAAAAGTTTAGAAAGGCCTTTTTTGTTACTGATCTCTAAATTTTATCCAAGGAAAAGAAACCAGTGCACAGAGTTCACAACAACAGCGAGGTGCAGGGAGTTGTGAGGGACTGGCGTCGCCACAGGAGCAGCTGCTCTTTGCCCTCCCAAACGGCAGTGTCCTATACTAGCTAACTCGTTAAATCTCAGAAAATGGATAAAATGCCAGCTGGAATGTACACGAAGGTACTCTCTTGCTAACATGCAGGATTCACTGCTGCTTCCATCACTGAAATCTTAACTCAGTGTAAAGTACACGAATGGGAAACTGAGGTAGGGGAAGGAGCATTTAGGAACTTGGCAACCAAACTTCAGCTTGGCAGATACAGTGGCCACATTATTTCATACACATGTCACTAGACAACACCACTGTCGCATTTTCATTAATTTTTATTCTGATTCTGCTGTGGTTCTGGCATGAGAGAGAAATAAATATCTACCAAAATATTACTAACGCTTCACTACCCTGTTCCTTTCAACAAAATGCTGTATTGTGTCTTAAAGCAGACATAAACATACCATGGCAAATGTCGTCTCTTTCTAGCTCTTCCTTGTAATACCTTGTGCCATGGGCATCCCAGTCCTACCTGAGATCTAGATTATTAATAATCTTGCATTTTGGCATGCCTGCCTTTTTGCTGGGTTGTTGTTATTTGCTTTGCTGATCACCTTCTCTTAACAGTGTTCAAGAAATCCTTCTTGTCCTACCATGCATGAATTGGCTACAGTTTGACTGTCAGTCTTCCTCCAGATTCTGAGGGAAGTTTTGTGAAAGTGGATGCTATTCTCAAAGCACAGGCAGAGGGGAGTGTTATGCAGCCAAGAGGAAGACAGCCAGGTTACTTTCCAGTGGCTGTGGTTTCTGGATATGTTTGGGAGGAGTTTTTAATGTATACATTTACAGTGTGGAGGTTTGCAGAACAAAGTTGAGCCAGACCTGGTTTTACTGAAGCAATACCCGGAGGGGGCACACATGCTCTACCTTCCATCCCACGGTGTACATAACATAATCACAAAATAGCACTGTACTGTGGGGAGCCTCAACAACAGAAGTACTGAAAAAAGAGAGTTGGAAATGGAGGAAGGAAGGAAAATAGGTAGCAATTGTGCATGGTGGATATCATAGCTTAGAGAACTACAGTTAGTAGTATTATTTTCTCTTCTCAGTCCATAAATGCTGGGTGATTCCAATACCTCTCTCCATCAGACACTTGCTGGGGATGTGCAATGGGTCTCAGGGTATTCTTAAGAAAAGGACCATTCTATTAAATATATTAGTGTTCCATGGAGCCTTGGCAATCACAGAGATGCAGTGGAGAGAGCGGGGCCCCAGGCAGGAAGCTCCCTGCAGACGTAGCCGAGATCTAGTGCAGTCCAGCACACTCACACCAAGGAATCACCCAGGAGACATAACACAGCAACAAAAATGGTCTTCTTGGTGTTTAGTGTACAAAGTTGACTCAGCCACGGAGTTGTGAAGATTAGCAAATAAAGCAGATGTTCATTTCTTAATTTGGATGGAATTCTGGCACAGTCATTGGAGGAATTTTGGGACAAGCCCAGAGAGCTGTGCTAATTGGGAATGAGGCTATATAGCTGACAGAAGACTCTCTGAATCCCGGCTAGATGGAAAAAATGGCCATGAAGCCATGGCATTGTATGTCCAACAGGAGACAAGGACTCCCTGTCCTGGGAAGGGTGCAAGGACTAAGCTCAGGTCCTGTGGAAATAAAAGAATTTTCATCATTTTCATGACACAGCCTGTTCTGGACTGGCCTTGGGCTTTTCCTATAAATGATCTTCTGAAAGGATTCATTTCCACTTCCCTGGCCCCCATCAGAGATCAGACACAGCAGTGCCTGAATCTCTTAGACCCATTTCTCATTCTCGGGTAAGGAGAGCTGAGATTCTTTTTATCCCAGTGAACATCCATAAAGGAAGACAAGACTTGACAGCAGTTTAATCACTGATTCTGGTGTCAGAAACTTCTGCCTGTCTAAAAGTGAGAAGAACTAAAACATTGTTCCTGCTTCTGGATGTGTATTTGACCTATCCCAGCCTGCTGCTTTTCACCTGAGGATGCAAGTGCCGGATAGTTCTCATCAGCAGGAAGTATGTGCCTGTGTCATCTTGTTCCAGGTGTCGTCACAAACATTCTGAAAAGTTCTGCTGGATTAAGCTACCTAGCTACGCAGAGCAAACTTCTGTTCTGGAGGGGATTTACCACGTGAAGAAATGGGGATCAGTGGGAAAAGTGAGTGGCTCCTCCAAAGCTAAGGTCCAGCTTCTTTTTTAGGGGACATGCCAAGGTGGCCAGAGAACACCCAGAGTATTCCTCTTCACATTAAGTCAGGATGGAAGAGAGGAGAGCTGGTTCATGGAGTGATGTTGAGGCAGCTAGTTCCAGCAGGCTCTCCAATAACTACTGGGAAATGTAAAAAGCTCCAGTGTCCAAAGCTCTGCAGGGACCTTGATATACCTTGAATCATGAAACTTGTCAGACACTGTAAACATTTCTAGTGTGACAGCTGGAAGGTACTACAAGGTCATGAAAAGATTCATACTGCAAATAATATAGGCTGGAGCAAGAAAACAAAGGGAATTTTATGTGTTTTGAGAGAAGTTATGCTGTAGGTTTACAGCTGTGGTTGAACTGACCTCTTCAGATGAGAAAAGGGGAAAGTGATCAATACACAGACATCTCACTCATTTTTTTTTTTTCTATTTGCAGCTGAAATGAGCTGCAAAATACCAGTGTTGCAGTCCCAGGGATGCTAAACAGCTAAAACCGAAGTCACGTAATCAGGAAATCCTCTAACTTAGGAAAGAAAGAGGAGTACTTAAGAGTGACTTTGAAACACCAATGGCAGCCATCTAAGTCCTCAAGGTTACCTTTTGATTTTCTATTTGCATTCCTTGTGCGTTTCTGTGAAACACAGAGCGCGAATAGTGGAAGGAAACCAAAGAAATTTCGGCTCTCAGTAGGGCATCATCTCGTCAAGGGAGATGACAAACCCTGTTTGCACACTGCAGCATAGCCTGGAGGGAAGAACTCTTGAACTGATAGCTAGGCAGAAAGTGAAGTTTTCAGGTAGTTAAAACAAGTCTGCTTTGGTTTTCTTTCATCCATGATCTTCTTAAGGAGTTCTCTGGGAGGGCACAAACCTCCTCACTTTGAAAGATAAAACATCCTTGTGCTAAGGCTTATTCTCCAAAATCTTACTTACTGTTTTTGGTACTCTTTGCTTAACTTTATGGAACAAACTAGGTCTATCACTTATCTTTTAGCTATACCTAGCGGTTCACTTATCTTTTAGCTATATCTAGTGATAAGTGTGATCTCAACGTGAGCCGGATGCATGTGAAAGACATTAAAACCTTACTGGGATACAGTAAATGCATTATCAGGGCAGAAAGGCATGCTTATGGAGCAGCTGCTTTCCCGAAATGTGTGCTGGAGCATTTGGGAATGAGAATCCCATCATCCCTGCACTGATTGCTGTCAGCTGGACACCTCAAAACACCTGAGGACTCGCACCCCTCCACCACCATGGGAGCAACAGGTGACATTTAGGGCAGTAATTGTCTCAATGGTGGCACATCTCTATTTCCTCCATGTCTAAGTATATTGCTCAGTACTGGTTGCTTCAAATATTCCTGATTACAGGAGGAGACACTACAGCTTCTTACACAAGCCACTGGCTTGTAGAGCCAAGGGGCTGGTAAGCTCTAGGAAGGTAGCCAGGCTGTAGGGTTGTGCTGGGAACGGTGGCCTCCCAGCCTGCAAAGATATGCCTACAGGTTCTCAGACATCCTCCACCTTCCAGTCTTGCATCTTCATAGCAAAGCTTAGAGATAGCCAGTCCACATCCTTAACGCTGGAACATTTTAGTTGAAATACTCATTAGATGAAATGAAAGCCACTGCAGAGATATTCATTAAAATATAAGGCTCTGTCAACATAGAAAAATTTAGCTGATGCCACTACACACCTGTATAAGCCATTATGTGGATTTAGGGAAAAAATTATTTCTGAGTGGTTTTATGTTACTTCTACACAGTCAAACTGAGACATACAGTGATCTTTTTTATGTTACGCACATGCTTCTGCTACCGATTCCATCAGCAGATCTACGTCAAGCACTTCTGGCAGTGCTTTAGCCTCAGGACAAAACCTGGGCTCCTCTAGGTGAGCTCTAGTGGGTAGCAGGGGTGGTTCAGACATCGCTGCCCATTTCTGTCCTGTGGAAAACACAGCAGTGGGCAAGACTGTTCTAAACCTTAATTAACCCAGTGAACATGTGCCATAGCCTTCAGTGTCGGCCCAGAAAACCCTGAAATGTGAACTGAATGTAGAAAAAACATGGATAAGTTCACAGAGAACCCAGAAGAATGGTGTTAACAATTATAGCTGAACTTCACTATGTTTCTAAGTGAAGAGTTAACTCAAAATGCCCAGACAGAATGGGTTTTAATTATTTTGGTATCAATGGCTGGGAAAGGAGACAAATCATTCCAGTTTACTACATGTGAAGCTTGCTTTGTCTTCTTCCAGATACTGGGGATGCAGGCAAGGGGGTCTACATCTCCTATAGAATATGGACAACTGCAGGGTTTCCTAGGAGCTGCTTTTCAAACTCTGCTCCTGGACAGCCAAGCTTACAGAACCCAAAGGCACCTGACAGAGCCACGACCCTGGTCTGGGCAGTCACCCAGTCTGGTGTGAGTGCTGTCTCACTCCCATAATTTATATATAGGACATAAAATGATGTTACCATCTTTTGACTCCTGAACCGACCCATTTCTTAATAATCTGGTATATCACGAAGAAAGAACTTGACTCCAAATCCACTAAAATATACAAGACAGAAAACATTGTAAATTAATTTAAAAAGTAAAAAAGTAAAAAAATACTAAACCAAAAATGTTTTTAAAACCTGATTTTTACACTCATGCTAAAGTTAATCAAGTCCCTCTCTTTACACCTGACTTCTCTTTGAGATACCCATTTCCATCTTATTTGTACACACTTGCAGCAATGCTGTAAAAGGAAGCAAGCTTCCAGCCTTTCAGATCTTCCTGTATCCAAACTGTCTGGCTATGATGCGTTTGCAGATGTTTAATTTTAAGCACCATGGAGCTCCATTCCCAGGTCTTACGTGCTCATTTTATGGCGGATGAGGGCAGAGCAGCACTCGGAGAAAGGTTTTTGGGAACCGACTCCGTATCACTTCTTCACATGCACAGTAAGCATACTGACAGCAGTGTGTGTGGGAAATCAGCACCAGGACTTCCAGATGTAAAATCCCAAACGTGTGGTTTCTGGGAGATGCTTCTTGGGAGAAGCCCGTTCTTGTTGCTGTCTGAAATAAATCAAGAAACACCTGAAGAGGAGAAGAAACAACAAAAACACTCACAGCAGCCATTTCCTAGGCTAGAAAACAATGGAATTTTTATTGAACAGAGATGGCTCATAAACACACTCAAAGGAGTTCCACCTGCTGTTCAGCAATATTCATTGCCATCTGATAATAACCTATGGGGGCAGCTGTATAAAATAGGAATAAAATACCAAATTACTATATTCATTAATAACTTTGCCTTCCAAATACAGAACCGTAAGTATTTCAAGTCTGAAAATAGACCACAATTGTTAGCATTTAAACCAAACCTTTATGATAACAAATATACAAAAAAAGGCAGTCAATATATTAAACATTTAAATCAATAGCATACATTTCTCAGAGGTAAACATTGAGCAAACAAAGCCACCAATGATATTCAGGAATCAGGTAAAAGTTTCAAGGTCAAGCTCCAAACACTGCAGCTTTTCTAAAGCCGTACTGATATTACACTTTTATCTAGCCCCTACATTGAAAACTATGTAGCATGAACATTTGAAAATATAACAGTGGCTGTCCGGCAGGGAACCGGGAGTTCCTTAAGTCCTCCTTGTGTCTATATTGAAGCACCTACGGAGACAGAGGGCAGTAGGAGTTAAGCACTTTGTTTTGCAACGTTGGGGTTTGAGTTCTGCTACAGATGAGCGCAACCGTGTCCTCATACCAAACACAAATTCCAGCACTGACAAGAGAGAAGTGTTGGCCTGACAAACTGCATGAAGAATCGGCCTTGCAACTTGCATTTAACAGAATGGACTTGCACACCTGCCTATTTACTGAAAGCCTGTGCTATTTCTACTGCACAGAGAAAGTCTCCTTCAGTAGTTGATCTAATGCCTGAGGTTGAAAGCTTGGGATACGTACATACGCTCAAAAATAATGTGATAAATTTACTATCAACAACTAATAAAAGTTCATATTGCAGTATTGCTCACAACATAAATGTACAATTTGCACAAAACATGGCTCTTCAACATGAATATTTTGCAAGCCACTATATATATATATAATATGTGTAATTTCTTTTTGTAAAGAATTATATGCCAGAGTGCATGCAAAGAATTTCAAAGCAGTAACACAACAGGAGCAATCAGTTGTTTACAGGTTACTGAAACCATTCAATACAGAAACACTGGGATATTGCATAACAGACAGACAGGTCGGTAGATGTATGTACACACTGCTTCTTCAGGGACCTTCCCACGTGACACCTGAAGTGCAAGTTCCTTACAAGCTCAGACCCCTTTGAAAGACTGAATAGGGCTCTGAAGGTTCTCCACACTGACAATAAATCACTTCTGTTGGAGATGACAGCTAAGGAGGCACTTGTCCTTTAGCTAGGAGTAGAGGCAAGCAATCTTCTCCATAGCCAACATCTGTTCCAAATCCTGCTCCTACATTTCTAGGCAGTGAGCGGTGAGCATCTATCCATCCAATGTTTTGGCTGGTCCCAAGCAGTCTCCTGCAGCCTTTACAGTTGGAAATCCAAGACTGGAGAACCTGGATCGCCTAACAGCAGTGCACAGCACTGCCACTGTTCAAGTCAGATACGTACAAGGAATGACATGTATCCTCTGGATAAAATTTACATAGAGTATATACAAATAAAGCTATTCTATCAAGGTGCAAGTTTATTATTCTCTGGTGTGTTCCAATGAAGATTTCTTAAAAACCTTTATACAGATCCACCAGGAGAGTTTACATAAAGTTGATATTTTGTCATAGTTCATTATGTAGGCTTCCTTCTGCAAACTCCATAATGAAAACTCCCATTACTTTCCCTGGAGTTCTGCCTATGCACAGGACTGGATTTGCTAGACTACAGTTATGTATAATATAATTTCCTTGATTTCAGTACATTTGAAACTTGGATGAAGTGGCACCATGTGGTTATTTTTTTTCCTCAGGATGTCATCAATCTCTATGAAATGAGGCAGGACATGTAACTGGATGTCAGGGGGTTGCAGTTCATGTGCCCAGTCCAGCTTTCATTGCTTTTGATGGGACTGTGGTGTGTGAAGCTAGCACAGTTGGGCCCTAAGGAAATGTCTGGAAGTCCCTGGCACTATTTTACACTAGCTGATGACAGGTGATGCCCTCAAAGAAATTAAAAAAAGCACCCAAATGCAATTTACTAAACAGAAAACATCAGACTGATCCACTAAACAGATGGATATGGAATGCAACTTGTCTAAAATTAGAATGGTTGTTTTCTTAGGCAGGTCTATATTCATAAAAATCTTTCCCATCCCACGCAGGCCTCATTCTGCAGCATGTAAATATATGATGCTTCTAATAAAGTCATTGGGAATGCAAAGCCTGTGATCAAGAAGCAGAAAGAAAGCCTGCTCTCTTCAGCAAAAACCTCAAGTAACGTAAGTACATGTTTATGATCCCTGCTGAAGTATTGGGGCGGTGTGCAGTCACAGCAGGATTTGGCCCTCAGCCTTCATGGTGTACCAGCCACAACTGTGTAGACGACTGGATGGGAAATTACATCTGCCAGTGCATTAAAAAACCATACAGCCTTGCAGTAACTCCCATTAAAAATTCCCACTGACCTCAGGAGAGAGACAGAGCAAGAGAACAGACTTTAACAAGTGCATGCTCTCCTCCACTGGAGTTACGTTCCTCAAAAATCTTTCTCTAATACCATTTTCCCCCATTTTGTAACTTGATTATATCAAGGCATTCAGAGCAGAGGCTTTGCACGTGTCCTCTCAAGCTACGGGGAGTGTTTCACACAAGAAACAAAGATCTCATTAGGTTTTTTCCTTTCTCAGAGTAATGCAATAACAAAAACCAACTTGCTGGTTTCACATGCTGCCGTGCCTTTATACAGCCTTAACAAAATGACATCTAGCAATGACAAATGAATCGTAATCTCATTGGAGATCATAAAAGGATCAGCATCAGACAGAAAGGGGTTTAAGATAACCTAAGGTCCACTTGGAGAAGATGCCAAGCACTGCAGCAATTAAAGAAGAAATTCTAAAGAAATTAAATACAAGCACACCCTTTAAAAAAATGTTCAAGTTGTGGACACAGTAAACAAAAGCTGCAACCTCAAGTTATGGCTGAGTTCCTCTATTTTTCATACATTCCCATCTGCCTTGGTTCTGAGTGCCCTCAGTGCCTTCAGTGGAAGGGCTTGTTCGGGAACATTAACAGCACAAACTAGGCAATTTCCAAAATAATTTAACAGACTCGAGAGACTGACATCTTTGAATGAACTACAGATGTCTGTCTTTTTGAGAAAAAAATATTTGGTTCCAGAAACATTTGTATTTTTTAGCTATAATCTTTCTCCATTGAAAAACATCTGCCATCCTATTGTCCATACACTGACTGTTATTACATTTTTATATCCACCATAAATGGACAAGCAAAGGGGAAGAAAGTTTCACCTGTGTTGTTCATTATAGATGACCTCAAACATGCCTGTGAAGCCACAAACCAGTATTTAAGCCACATCTGTGGGATGGCGGACAGGATCTCTGTGTTTGCTGATGATTCCTGTTGGGTTATGTGATCTTTAATTTCCCTCTCAATAAAAAGTGAAATGAAACCTTCACATAAAACCCCAACAATAGATGGCAGCAAACAAAACCACTTTGCTAGGAAAAAAACCAAACTCAGATTCAGAACAACCATAACAAATGCAAAACAATCATAGCCATTCCTGGGTTTGTATTACACAAATTAGGAGTCTGCCTAAAACCAGCAAAAAATCAAGATCAACACAATGGTTCTGCACTGTTGTAGAAACCATCTTACTTCTAGCACATCCTTTCCTCTTGGCTTCACTTTTCTTTCCTAGCTTTCAGTTCCAAGACATCTCAGGGGCAGGTGGGAGTGGATGTGAAGAGGGAAAAAGGAAGCAAAGAGTTGTCCCACAGACAGTGCACAGTCAGTCTTTTCAGGATGCTCACACTGGGATTCCCTGATTTAGCTGTTGCTTTCAATGATAAAGATACAAAACCAGCCCTTCAGAAGTGGATCATTCTCCATTTAAAGATCAAGATTGTGCTTTTTAATTAGAGATATTCATTTGGCCTGGAAAGACTTCAAAGGTGACATGGTATGAAAGAGAGGTGAAAAAGAGACCTACTCCAGACTAGAAAAATCAATGAAAAGGCTTGCAGCCATTTTAATGGGGAAAATTTCATCACACTTTCATATATTGGTTTGTGAATGGTGTTATAGTAGAATCCCAACTTGTATTTTTCCTAGAACAGTCATATATTTTTAACATGTAAATTACTTCTTGAACCCTATATCAAATATTTATAAATGCTAAACTAGGTACAAAGTGAAACCCATTTAGGAAAGTGGAGCAGAGGGAGGTTTAGCTGCACTAATGGATATTGCATTAATGCTTAGCGTCAAGGAAGACTGACTGCCATTAACAAGAAATCTCATTACAAACATGATTTCACGCCTCATAACATATCCTGTAGATCCATTTACTGTCCATCTCTCTCTCTTGAACATACACACAATGATAACTATAGACAGAAAATCCAAAGCATTGCATATGCTTAATCTTTACTTCCCAATTAAAAAAACCCAAACAAAACCAAAGAAACAAACAAAACCCACCAAAACTCCCCCCCCCCCCAAACAGTCAACCAACACAACACCAAAAACCACAAAGCAGCAGAAAATTCACAGCATGGATGATTAGAATTAAATTATTTTACCATCTCACTTCTGCCACAAATGACTTCAGATGCTTTCCAGACTTTAACCTAATGAAAAGCCTGCTCTGAGGATAACTGATGTACAAATAGCATTACAACAAGCTTTAGAGGAGTGAAGGACACTCTAGCAGCCCACCTGTTACTGGGGGGTGGGGAGGGCGGGTTGAGAGACTGTGGTATTTCCTGTGGGTTTTCCTTTGCTGCTCTTCAAAAAATGCAGGATCGAGATCCCTCTTCTCTGTGGTAGATGGCAGGATCAAGAGTGGTGAAAAGGAGCACTGATCTTAACTTGGGGCTGTGAACAGCACAGATGCATTATTCAACCTTCCACACAGTGCTGAAGAGATCATTAGAAGGAATGTCCTGCACTGCAGAGAGTGGGATTTACTTGTTTAGTGTCTGCATAATGCTCAGGCCCCTCTGTTCCCCCCTGGTACAGCACATATGGCTGTACAGCAGCTGCAACGCTCCAGAGAAGTACGGACAGGAAGCAACACACTGGTCAAAATGTACTGCTGGGACTTAAAGAGGTCAAATTTTTCTAGTACTAATTGGAATTTAGCCAGGAACGAGGTCAAAAAGCTCTGAGATACTTTCCTATAGTCCCTGTATTCTTCAATGGATGAACATAAACTCACAACTGAAGTAAGACTGTGCATTTTACTGCATTCCCAAATGGCACCATTAGTCACTGGTTTAGTAACTGCAAGCCAAAAATCAGTTCCCAAGGTATTGAACTGGCTGTCCCAAGTTTGTCTATCAGTCTAGCCAGGCTTGAGCAGGTTAAGCAGGGTATTTGACCAAGTGATTTCTTGGATGCTGGGGAAGCAGCTTTCACTCTGATGAGGCTCCAGAGACTTCCTGTGCTCCTTCCTACTTTCGGCCCCAGTAAGGCACAAGCAGCACTGGGACTGTGCTGAGGGGCGAATCTCAGGCTGCAGATGTGCTGTGAGTTCTTTAAAAGCTATGCAGGACAGAGAGAACCTGACTTTGGAAAGGCTCATTTGAAAGCATCTCACGCAGTAAGCTACAGGATATTCAATTTATGCACTGCTGGGAAGGGGAAAGGGTAAGGCAGAACTCTCTTGAACCTGTAGCTTGAACAAGCCCAGATGTTTTGAAACACGTTAATCCATCCCTGCCAGAATAAGGCTTTGACCTTAATTAATTAAAATGACCTCCTAACACATTGGATTTTTCTAAAGTGGCAGTGGTTTTTTTTGTTTCTGAGCATCTCCATTTTCTAATGTGGCTTATTGTAAACCATAAATGATTTTTGATTGGATATTTCAGTGAGGCTTTTTCCCTGTCTTTGTTTGCTTTAGAAAGGCAGTAAGAAACAAGATTGCCTCTCACTGCGCTGGGCAAAGCCGAGTAATGGAAGTTTTAATGAAAACACAGCAGCAGACATAATGGGAAGTGGAGAGACAAAAGTTACCCACACATAAAGTGGTTCAGGCAAATTCACTCTTGCAGCTGCAGCAGTGGAGATATTTCTAAGGACAAGAAAGTGCTACCAATTGCTTGAACTTCACGGCCAAATCTGAGCATGGGACCAAGCAAATCCTCTGTGTGAGCACTGAAGAGACTGGAGACAACTGGGCTGGTTGGGAACGCCAAGCAAGTGGTGGAAGATGGAGCTGCTTCCTTTCTTCCTGCCCTCCCCTCCCCTTTGATTTCATGGAAACTGAGTCGGAGAACAAATGAATTAGGAAACAATGAACACTACATCTCTGGAATCCAAGGCAAAGATCTGAGGCTACACATTCAAATTCTTGTACCTAATCATCTTCTCTTACTAAGACTTCTTCATTAGTGTGCCATCCAACATAAACAGAAATCTGTGTCTAATCTGAGCATGCCCTTTCACACAGTGTCATCACCTCTACAGGATGCAAGAACAAAACTGTAAACCCAAAGAGGAGTGAAAAATGCCTCTCTGAAGGAAAAGAAACAACAAAATTGCGGGTACATCACATAGAATCAGGTGGACAGATTTAGCCAACTAAACACGCAGAGCACAAGATGTTTGTAAAATTTAACCTACCCAGCCAACACAACCCCTCTTGTAAGTTGCTGCCGTGCCTCCTGTGTGTTTTAGTGACAGGCAGTCCAAGCAAAGCACAAAAACCATCGTCTGATGAGGCTGCTATGAGGAGGGGAGATACCACATTTTAAGTCCTGTGCATGTGTCCAAGATAAACACATACTAGGCTATCCATGGCTGTTCCATGCAAGAAGCCTTGAGCAGAGCTGAAAGAATGACAGTTTAATGGCAACAAAAGGAAACGGAATGCCCTCCTCCTATCCACACTGAGCTTGCTTTCCCAGCTCTAAGGCTCACTAAAGGCAGCTGACAAATTCACATTAGTCTTTCTGCAGGTTTCCAGATTTTCCTTCTGCTTTGGGCACCACATGCATAATGTTTTCAGCAGAGGTCTCACTGAAGTCATGGATCATTGAGCCACACCTGAAGACTTGGCTTTGCTGGGTTTTGCCCTTGGAGGCCAGTTACAAGTAGTGGCTCAGGTGCAATTGTACTCAAATGTGATAATCTGGTCAGAGTGGGCAGTCTCGGTTTTCACCCACTGAAGATAAGAGGCCTTACCTCAAAAGAAGTAACAAGCTAAAAAGTGGCATAACATTAATTTTGCTATAAATGTATGGAAGATGTGATTGGAAGTGCTGCAAGTTAAGAGATATAAATGTTGTGCTTATAGGTAGGCATCTAAAATTAGTAATGTTCCCATCTATGGGGTTTCAGATATTATTTGAGGGCTATTTCAAGACTAACTTCCTGCAAGCTATTTTATTAAATATTAGGACAAATCCTAAGCAGCTTCTTCAATTCTTATAAATTTCAACATCTCTGTGCCAGAGGATGAAAGCAACATCAAGCCCTTCATTTCTCTAATGCACTTGCAGAGCCTCACATGAAAGACACTTTGTCAAACAAACTAACTTAAAGTATTTGGCTTTAGGTAATGCTCATTCACCCACAAGAAAAAAAATTCAGTGACTTCAGAGGCAACTTTAGTGAATGCAGGCTTCAGGCTGTCATGTTTCAGCAATATTTTTAAGACAGAGCCAGCTCCTGAGGGGCACTGAATATGTGCATCTGACTTCAACTGGCTCTGTAGGTTCCCAGCTTCTCCCAGGGTTCAACCCCCAGACAAGAGCACTAGGAATGGCTCTTTTTTCTAGGGTGGTCCAATCCTTGCCTTGAGTATGTGAATGCGTTAACTTTAACAATATTTGTATTTTTCTGAAACATAACCCCCCCACTTAAACAGGGTCCTGCATGCCTGAGACCCCACAGACCTAATTGCACTCCATGCTGTAACAGAACCCTCCTCTGATTTTAGGCAGGTACCGGCGGGAAGGAGAGATGCCCTTTCTTTTTTATCACTGCACCACCTCAGAGCAGTTTATTTCAGTACAAACTGAGGATTTCCCTTTTTCTTTCAATCTTTTAACAGCAGCACATGGTGCTATGCTTTGACACAAAACTAGGGTTTCTGAAAGCCCTCAGCATACCACACACTACAGCCCATCCAGGACTTGTGCAACGTCTGGGATGAAGCCAGTGGATATTCAATGGAAAAAGGCTCCGTGTCCAAAGCAGCCTGTGGAGGATTCAGCAAGCAGCTCTCATTAGTGCCAATAGGAGCCTGGCTACTAAGCCTTCACACCTTTTTAAAGACATTTCCTCTGTCTTTAATAGACATTTGCACAAATCTACTCTGGAGCTGAAACCAAGCAGGCAAAAGTTTTAGCTGGGGAAAAAATAGTCTCAGCCATTAGAAAGCTGGCCCTTTTCCAGAACAGAGAGCATCTGGCCACCAGCTGTGTTTAGAGGACAGCAGGCATAAGGAATAGATCAGGGGAAAATCTGAGAAACAAGTAGACAGTGCTGAAATTTGGAATGAAAAGAATACCAGCCTTCCCCTGTGATGCCCAAAACCTTTGCCCTCCTACATTCCTCATCCTTTTCTCTTCCCAGCTCTTGAGCCAATTACTGGAAAATCAACCATTCAGGACAACACATATACCCCTTCTCAGCTTGGGAAGGAATCTGGCAGGGCTCTAAAGTAAAAAAACTGGGAATTGTGGAAACTGGCAGCACGTGAAGCAAAGTGGGAACGTGAGGAAGTTCTGGAAACTAAGGGAGAACCATGTAGAGACAGAAGGAAAGATCTGCCATGGGACAGGGACAAGATGTCTGTAAGTCCTCAAATATTACAGCAGTGAATTTGTATAAAAAAGACAGATGAAAAGGCACCTTCACTCATTACAGGCTGTAAAGTTATGATTAAAAAAGAAAATCACAAGTTTTTCTAAGGATGTAGTATTTTTTTCCATTTCACCAAGGCTGGAGGCAATATTTTGCCTCAAAATTTGTAAATTATTGCAACTCATACAAAGACTAAAGGAAGAGAAGGCTTCTTATTTTCTAAGATGATAACACCATGTTTCAAAAAAATGCTAATAAAATGCTCTGTTGGAAAAGCGCCTTATCTGATAGGGATGGTATTCGTGGGCACCCACTGAAACTCACACTGCTTTTTAGATTGAATTGACAACAGAGCCCTTCCCCCAGCCCCAGACTAATGAAATGAAGAATCCATGCATGAAGCCACATATAATAAAGGTTAGAGATTATGAAACAGGCTAGAAGACAGGATCAGAATTGCAATTGATCTTGATGAAGTGGAGAAATTGCCCTGATTAGAGCAGAACAAATTTAATAAAGAGAAGTTGAAAGTGTTATACTTTGAAAGGTGTAGTAAACAAATGCACAATAAAGATGGAACTCCTGGGAAGGCAGCAGCGAATCCCTCAGGAATTATAGCATAAGACAGACTAGATCAAAGACAGCCATGGGATGTTCTCGTAGAAAATATATGGGGATGTATTTTCTGATATGCTTAACATAAGCCACAGGAAACAGTTACTCTGCTTTGCTTATTGATGTATAAAACTCCTGCTGAAGTACAGAATTTTGGGTAAAATGGGAAGCCATGACAGCAATGACAGCAAAAATCAGAGACCTAGAAAACACTAGCAAAGGAACTAGAAAAGACTAGTGAGGCAAGTAGGGATAATTCCTTTCATATATAGAATAACCTTCTAAAAAGATCTTGTGAGATTATCTGGATTTCCTGTCAATCAGGGCTTGAAGAAAAAGTGGTTTAATTTGCAGTGAAGGAATTCTGAATAGTCTCTTAGGAAAACCTGATTATGAGGGTGGTGAAGATCACGGATCCCTGTGACTGGATGTTTAAGAGCCTGCAAGGTGCACGGTGTCTGGCACAGTTCAGCTGGACCTCACCCAGCCTCACATCACATCACGAGAGGCAGACTAAAATCGCACTTTCCAAACTTTCGTTTGTAGATCTACAAAGGTTTGCTGGCTGCTTCCAGGGAAAATGAATGCCAGGGTTACACAGGCTGGCTCTTCTGCTGGCAAAAGTCACGGGGGCCACTGGTTGGCAAAGAATTGAAAAAGTTATGACCGTTTATTTTCTTTAAGTTTCCTTCAGCTACACATCTGTGATGTAGGGGTTACCCGCGCTTCGAAGGGCAGAAGTTATTCCCACGTAAATCCATAGCCACAACGCCTTCCTGTAACAGCTTTGAATGACAGCTCCTTGGGGTTTGTTCTCTCCTACCACGTGCCAGACAGGAGCAAAGCAGTGGGTGCCACGCCTTCTGCTGTGCTCAGCCATCCTGCTGCACAGGTCCAGGAAGGAGCACGGGGACCCCGGAGCACACGGACCCACAGCCCTGCTGCAGACCTGGCACTGTGTGTTTGCAGGCACTGCCTCCGGGTGCCCAAACACGGTGACCACTCCACATACAGCCACCAAGGCCCTACTAAGCCCTTTACTGCTGAAGGAGAACTAGTTAACACTACCACAGCTACTGTCACCTCATCAGAAGAAGTACTAGCATAGAGTTACCAGTGTTTCCTTCCTATTTAATATCATGATTATTGTTTGAAAAACTCTGCTATGTTAAACCATGAGGCTGCAGGGTGAGGTCTGCTCTTACCTAGTTATCACTGGCCTGGAAAGATGTGTTTCCATGGATGAGGAGGCACCACCAAACAACAACGGTCACCCCTGTGTGTTGCTGTTGTATTAACTATGGTCTTGCTTCTCTATGATCACAACATTCACACAGAAGTAGAGATGACTTAAGTTCCAGACAACATCTTGTGTGAACATCTACTATGTAGAAAAGAAGGAGTAACTGACTGACATGCTGTGTCTCTGCAACATTTGTGGCAGTTTAGACATTTTGTAATTTGTTGCAGAAACTGTAGAGACTTTAGAAGACCAAGCACAAAAGAGGATTTACATCTCAGAGTCATAAAACAGCTTCCTACTGTGTTGATACCTAAAGCCAAAACTGTGCTCTCTGACTATGTCAAAAGCTATCAACATGGAAGGGCACCTGAGGTAGATACCTCAATAAAAGAAGAAGAGGTTAACATGCACTGTCAAAATAAAATTTCTAAATTTTCTGAATGGCATGCTAGAAAATAAATGTATTAATGTCACTTTGCCACGGAGAAAGCAACATCTTTGCCTATTCCTTGCTGTGGTTTTCAGAGACAGAGCATCAGGAATGTTGTGGCACATAGCAGATTTGTCCTACAAATGCTGCAGAGTAAATGAAATTTTGACATTTAAATCACACCCTCCGCCCCACCCCACCCAAGCCCTGCATTTGTAGATAACCTATACATTCTCAGGATACAGAGAGAAATCATTCTATAGTATATATTTAATTATAATTTTAAGAAGTCTAACTCAGACAATCTCTGGCCAGTAGCAAAATACCCACATATTACTAAAGTAAAGATCTGTTATTATCCCTTCACTGCAACAAACAGAAATCAGCATCTCGAGAAGGAGCTCCAGGGGTATCATATCACAGCCAATCGCACCAAATAAAAAAATCTGCTAATTTCACAAATGAAGTTTGACAAGAAGTAACATTGCATTTGTCTTGGCAAAACGAAGCACGAACATAACATTTCACAGGTACAGTTACCATGCAAACGCATGTTTGTTGAGTTTGTCATTGTTTTTAACCCCAAACCACGAGTAGCATGCAGTTCTCCTGCCCCCCCAACTACTGTATTAGAGACAGTCTGGGTAATTTGCCTCTTTGGTGTAACCATAGCCTGTTTGGCAAGATTATACCACCCCAGGAAAGAACACAAGCAAAACTTGATCATATGTATGTTTACACAATGTACATTTTACCATTTAAAAAACCAAAACATGTTACATAGATTCTCAAACACAGCTCTGTTGAAAATGAAATTTTAAGCTTAAGAAATAGTTTTTAAACTACAAGGCCACCCCATTATTTTTTATGAACGATTTAAAAAGTTCCCACCCCTAAAAATCTGCCAGTATATTTCCTCAACTGTAACAGTCTTACCCACGCTCTAATACAGTTGATCTTTGCTCGACAGCAATAACAGTTCTTACATTTCTTAAATGCATGAGATAATGGACTCCGGGATAGATATAGTTCTTAAATGTGTAACACTGGAACAAATCTGACTTAAATGATTAATTGGTCAATTCAGGTGTTCCCCAGCACTACCCTTCAGGCAGGGGCTTCCGCTGTTCACTGATGTTAGTTCTGGCTTTTGTTGGTATCAAGCTCCACAAACAGGCTTGTGTTGAGAATTTGGGTACAACAGCAATTCACCTGATACTCTTGTGCCCAGTTTGCTCAAAACCATGGAGGAACTTTGTTTTCTGCATTCTTTCATCCAAAAGGGGACACAGCCCCAGAGCAGAACCTTTGGCCAAAACAGAACTATTTGGATGTGACGTGGAATTTTTGAAGTTTTCTTTTCTGTAGTCATTTAAGCAACTGCAACAGGTTTGGGCAACTGCAACAGCAGACTTAACTTGCAGGGTCTTTTATTAGAGGGTTACCATCTTCCTCAGCTTTACACAACGGAGCCCTTTGAAGACGACAAATGAATTGACTGAATCCTTGTGGCCAACGTCCTCTGTAAGTCCTCCAGTACATTCTGACCAGATGTTTCTCCATTCTTGTCATACAACAACTGTTTGAACGCTTCATTTTCAATGAGGACCATCATATTTTTTAGAAAGTAGCCTTCACAATAGGAGGATAGTTCTGTGACGCCGAGGAACTATAAGAAGTGAAATTAGAGAAAGATAACCATTCTGATAAAACCCAGTCAGCAAACACAGTGCGTAAGAGCTGCACACAAACAAATACACAAGCTAAGTCTTGTAGACAGGCACAGTAACACTTACAGATACAAATGCATGGAGGGAAAGGAGTTAAGCAAACAGTACTTTATGCTGATAATTCTCATAATAAATCCATGTTAAAAGACCCTGGCTGTTGGGGAAACAAAATTCCAGGGGCTGAAGCTTTGCTCCCTTGAAAATTAATGGGTGTTTTACCACAGAGTTCACTAGACCCATGATTTCATGCTAGAAATTACACCCTAAAACTATAGGTTTGGGAAAACATTACAGACCAAGTTTCAAGAATGCTGTCCTTAGCAAGGATAGGACATATGACTGCAGAAAGCTGTCATGCAAAATTTCATGCTTTGAGGAATCTTTGGAGGAGAAATGGAAACAATCAGCCATTGAAAAAAATCTCCCCAAGGTAGAGGTGGATTTCCCATCATTGGATACTTGTAAGATTCAGCTGTACAGGGTGCTGGGCCATCTTGTCTAGACTGCACTTTTGCCAAGAAAGCTTGGACCAGATGATCCTTGAAATCCCTTCCAATCTGGTATTCTATAATTCTGTGACTGCAATGTTAAAAATGGAAAGCCTGTAGGGATATTAATGATACCAGTAGTCTCCATCCAGCTTTTATTTGTAAATATGACCAAATGCACATTACAGAATCACAGAATACGCTGAGTTGGAAGGGACCCACAAGGACCACCAAGTCCAACTCCTGGCCCTGCACAGGCCCATCCACCAAATCATATCTTTCTCTCAATCATGATGACAAAGGCTGTGCTCCACGTGTCTCTGGGCCAACCTGCTGGCACATCCTCCCCTGGAAAGGCAGGTCTCAGCATTGCCCGAGCTCCTGCACAGACAGATGAGCTTGCAAAATAGCAAGGACAAGAAAGATGTCCACGACCATGGCGGAGTGCTTGCAACTGCATGATCTTTAAGGGTCCATTCCAACCCATCTAATTCCAGAAGTCAAAGACTCATTCACAGCCAGCCTGGCTACTGCTGCAATGCCCTACCCACAGCAGTGCAAACATGGCTCTGGCTGTAAGAGTCAGCCCAAGTATCCCATTTCCACTGCCTCCACTGGGAAACGCAGGCACAAATAACTTGCAAGCTGGGGCTCTTCTAGGCAAACCAGGAACTGGAGTTAGCCACTGGGTTTGTTCAGTCCCAGCATCAACAATGTACAAATCCCTCAGACAGGTCTAAAGCTCCATGTAAGAATTTTCCTCAATCAAGATGTAAATAAAAGCCACATTTCACAGTTCAAACAAAACATGTGATTTAAAACCAAAATTATTAATTTTCCTAACAGTAATACAAATTGAGAAGTTCCCACATGAGCTAGAAGATAGATCAAATATCTTTCAAAGGATTCCTGCACTGTAATTTTTTCCTATTACAGTAAATGGACCTGCAGATACACCTCATTTCTTATTTTCATAGGTGGAACTTTGTGCTGTTTCAAACGCTGATTGCATGTTATCTGTCCATCAAGACCTAACATTACTATTCTCTGTAGGAAATACCTGATGATGGGAATGGAGGTCAGATCTGCAGGGGTTTGGAGCAATCTGCAGGATTACTCTGTTCAATCAAACCTCCATGTCACAATGCATCAGTTTATCTTTTGCATAGACCATGAAAGTTACAGAAAAAAAATCTTCTAAGAAATGCTTGAAAAATATTTCACTGCACTTATTTGTGTGTCATTTCCATCATCCAAGTGAAAGTCTCACTACTACACATGAGGAGGAAAAGACCTGAACCTAATCAATGTGGTAACCACCTCCATCAATGCGTGAAAATAGGTTTTCTAGGACAAAAAATGCCATGCTTTTATGTCTAATGACTTAGACCACCTCACAAGCTAAGTATATAATTTGATTCCAATAAGAAACTCTCCAAGAGATAAAATTCTCATTACCAACCTTGCAGGGCTCTGAGCCATTGCACTTCCACAACATGGCATTTTTATATATTGACAAGGTGTCACCAGCATTGAGTGTAACACCCCAGTGGGCTTCAGGCAGCAAGAAACAGGTAATGGAAATGGGAAAATGCATCTTGGAAGGTGAAATCAGAGGTGTCTTCTTCACTTAGGTGATTCCTGTTGAATCAGCTCAGCAGTCTGTGCTGCCATGAATAAGGGATAGGTCTCCCACACAGTGGTACACTCAAATTGAGTTTGAACTGCTCAGGGAACGAGGTGAGAAGTTGCCACCTCGTACTTAAGACTACATAATTTTGGACTGTCACTATAGCAGGTACCTATTAGCCAGTCAGTCCCAGTAAATGAAAGACAAATCTTAAATACGTAACAAACGTACTAAGCATATGATATATATAAAAATCACTACTTATCATAAAAGTGACCTACGAGGAGGACGACAGACACACAACATGCAAGCAAATGCAGTTATTTTTACCTTGGCATGATTATAAATATCCACACAGTTTTCTGTATTAATGCTTTTTGCACAAATGATCTCACAGTGTCGTTGTAAAGCTTCAAGCTGGAAAAATTTAGCAGCAGAGAGAAGCTAAAAAAAACCAAAAGGCATGGAAAAAATAGTCAAAAACTGCTGAGTGATACAGAATCAGAGCTTGCTTCTTTACTGTTTCACCATATTTTTTTCTCTGCCCCTTCTTCACTTAGCATGAAAGTACTGACAAAAAGAATGAGAAGATTGCTTGGTTACTTTAACCCTCTGTAGTCCCCTCCAGATCACATCATGGGAAGCTGTACACAGAGAGAACACCAAAGGCTGCTCAGATCCACCTGCTGACTTTGGAATGTGGTGAGGAGAAAAAGAAAACAGCAGCTTGAAGAATATTTTGTCACTTTGCAAATATGACTCTACAATCAGGGACCTGCAATTACATTCCCAAAAAACAAGGTTCTGGTTCAACTGTTCCCCAAGATGTGGTTGAAAAAGAGCACCTGGGCTGGATGTGAAGAAGTCAGCAGAAAGGTCAGGATCAAGAGTACAGAGGAATTCAAACATGATGACCATCCTGAGCAGTCTTAGAAATCTAGAGAGACAATAAACCTCAAATCTGTCACCTCAGCAGGCTCAAGGGAATGGAAGCAGATCTCCATATGCTCCCTGTTCTCGCCGTAAGGGGATGTCTAGGCCAGGAGCACTAAACGCTGTCTGGGTCCATGTTACTCCAAGGAATGAGTGCACAGAGGGACACAAGGCAGAGGTGGGAACCAGCTTTGTGAGGCACTCCCTAGTTGACATTCACGTGAGTGTCATGTGTCTGTGTGCTCTACCAGGCCTCTCCTGCCACCAGCTCTTCAGCTGACCTCCCTCTTTGGCCCTGCATCCCCCCAGTGGCTGTACTGCCTACACTGGCACTGCCTTGGCATCTCTGCATGCCTGTGGGGTGAAAGTGGCTCTAATTTTGAGTTCTCCAACTGATTCAGCAGTGCCAAGATTTCCTCTATTGCCCCCATTCTGTCCTTTTACAACAGGGAAAAGTCATGTCATTTTCTGTCTTTCCATGGTATGTCATTGTCTCTGGCTCTCTGCTCTGCCTTAGGAAGCAGGTTGGGGTTCTTCACTGCTTGACATCTTGCTCTAACCCAGCCAGACCTTAAGCCAAGCTGTTCAGGTGTTTAAATAGCACTTATTCAGGTATTCAGGCCTTTACACAGCCCTTGTTATCTAGGACTGATTACAAAAACCTATCCTGTGAATCTCATACTGCACTAAGGAACAAACAAAACCCTGAAACTTCCATGACATTATTCTGACTTCTCCTATGCAGTCTGCTCAAGTTCTACTTTAATCCCATAAATAAATCCAAGTGCTGGAAATCTGCAGTGCTGATGTGATAGCAGCCAGCTGGCCTCAATTACGAATTGCAGCAAAGATTTCTGTGGAGTATTTCTGGTGCTTCTTGTTATCATATTTGTAATAAGGCAAGTTACTAAATGCAGTTTTGAAAGATAAAGCCAAATCCTATTCCAGCTGCCTCTGTGGCTCAAGCAGTCATGTGCTGGTTTGTAATTACTTTAAACTGCAAGAAACCATGGCCAGATCTGTTATCAACAGATCAATCAATCAGTCATACATTCTTGAGTCACAAGAAGTTTTGAGATGTCACAAAAGTAGAGCAAGCTGCCAGCTGACATGCAGCACAAGCTTTTTAGCAGCCTAGGTGATAACATACACATCTCTATAAAGCCACCGCACTGCCTAGTCTAAGACTCTCTATTTCAGAAAAGGTTAGAAACTCAGGAGGTTTTTCAAAACTGTGAGTGAAATGGAGAATTAGTGAACTTTTCCTATATAGCTCAGGAAGTCGATGTGGGCATGCTTAGTTAAAAAGCCACTGCCATCGGGAGAGGGATAATTTCAGTTCTGACCAGTTCCATCCTCTGGCTGCCAGACAGTAGTGTTATAGGAACAAATACAGGCAACAATAAAACAGTGATAGGACACGAGGAAATGGAATGTGGCTGCACCAGAGAAAGTGCAGAGTGGACACAGGGGAAAGGTTCTCCACTGAGAGGCTGGTCAGTCACTGCACAGGCTCCCCAGGGAAGTGATCATGGCACCAAGCCTGCCACAGTTCAAGGTACATCTGCATGACATTGAGTGATATGGTTTAGTTTTACACAGTCCTGCAAGGAGAAGGGAGTTGGACTTGATGATCCTTATGGGTCTCTTCCAACTCAAGATATTCCATGACTCTACGATCACGGTGGCAGACAGAACACTGATGATTACCAGCTGATTAAACAGCTCTCATTTTAGTATTTACTAATCTGCATTCTTTTTGGCTTGC
Organism: Atrichornis clamosus; assembly: GCA_013400975.1. Classification (NCBI taxonomy): domain Eukaryota; kingdom Metazoa; phylum Chordata; class Aves; order Passeriformes; family Menuridae; genus Atrichornis; species Atrichornis clamosus. The sequence continues at coordinate 55,889 of WBMZ01005273.1, read as the reverse complement.
ATGAAAACTCCCTGAATGATATCAAGAATTTGCTCAAACCTCTTTAGTCCATATAGTTGGAGTGGTTTGGCCAATCACAGCTGACAATGATGGCACACAGTATTTGGAAGAGGATGACTTAACGTCCAAACAGGTTCTGGTTGTGTGGCTACACTGAAGGTTCAGTCAGCTCCAGTTGGCTTGGTTTGGCTTTCACAAAAGGCCACAACAGCACGTGGATGTTTTACATCCAGGGACAAAGGGGCAAAGAAGTCTCTGTATCCCAAGGAGCAAATTATGGTTTTGTTTACAAAATTTGGCAGTCACATGCTTGAAATAGAACTGAACTGTGCCTCTGGTGGGATTTCTCTCATGGTTAAAGCCAGGTACGTGCCCAAGAATTCTCCCACATGACAAACCAAACTGGATGTTTTTAGTGCTGCTGAGACAGGGAGAATGGAATACTGTGTTGCTGGAAATTGCTTCCAGATTTTGGTAACACCAGCTTTGCCTCTAACTAGGTATTTTTATTTCAGATACTTTTTTGCTTGATGACCATGATTTCTCTATGCTTTCTTATCTGCCAGGCAACTTCCTACTGGCAAAGTCTCTCCCAGTCTTCTGCAGGACTGCAGAGAGCCTGGGCACTCCGGGTGAGGCACTGCTGGCTCCTACAGGAGTGCTCCTGTCTTGCCCAATGGCCACGTGCCCTTGGGTTAATGGCACACAGATCACTTGGCATCACTCCCACTGCAATTAAGATAAATGTCTCTTACCTCCATAATTTCATTGTTTTTAATCAGGAGTGACTCTGCACCTCCATAATAAAGATACTGCATAACCAGCTGTAATAAAACAAAAGGAGTGTTTATAAAAAGCAGTCCAAGACATAGAGGAACAGGGGATGATGTGAAGATTGCAGGCAATACCCGAGGCTCTCCTAACACCACCATGGATTTGAGGGTCTCCCAACACCACCAAGGTTTGTGGATAAAACTGGATCAAGCCTCCTTATTTCAAGATATACTTGGTTACTCTCTCTCTCTCTCTGCAAAGCTTAGTGTTTTGTTTTCACAGGTAGTCTAATGTCTCAACCCTCACCCTTAAATTTGTTTGGATTTTTGAGTGAGCTCCAAATAGTTTGCAGGAAACTGATTAACTCATTCTGAATTTTCAGAGCATTTCCCAGTATGTCAAGCACACCACTGATTCAGGCAAATACAGCACATATAATGGTTTATTCCTTCCCTGGCAATGGCATCCTCACCTTCATCCAGCTGAGTGTGGGCATGCATGATGCATGGATGATAACAAGGAGGTGGAGGAGGCTTTGCACTGGAACAAGCCAGCTAAGATCCCTCTGCAGGGAGCTTCCAGTAAGCCTACAGTTATTGCAGGCAGCTGGGAATTACTTGCAGCAGTAACAGTCAATATATGGAACTGTCTGAGCTCCAACTCAAATAAAGGGAAGCATATCCATGTATGCACATGCTACAGGTATGGAAAGCAAGCCCTGTGTGTTCATGGCAAAAAATTGATTGGAGAATACTGCTAAGGAAGGGAACAAAGTGTGTCTTTTCCAAACCTGTCCATTAAATACAGAAAGAGCCAACTGCAGAAAGAAGAACCAAGTGCTTTATGTTGGCAGGCACTGCTTTTTGTGCCCAGCCCGTGTAAGTGAAATGCATGTTACTGCATCTGCTGGGGCACATTTGCAGTCAGTGGCACTCTGCAGTGCCAGGAGATGAAGCCTGTGCTCGTGAAACCACTGCTGCAGTTTATCAAATACATGTGTACTAATCTGGACAGGGCATGTGTGATGTTCCTCTTGCAAGTTCCATTCAAATTCAATGTGAGAACTGTACCTGAAAGATGGGGTACTTCACATAGTTGATCTCAATACAAGTACTATCAGATGAGGGCTTGCTAGACAGCAGTGCTTTAAACCTAAAGAAAAAGGAACAAAATTGAAATACCAGCCCAATTATCTCTGTGAAAAAGTACAGCAAAAATAGTACAGAAGTGCAGTGGAATGACAGCATTAACTCTTGCAAAAACAATACACTGAAATGAATGGATCTGTCAACAAAAAGCATCAAGACTTGGACACTGACATGAAGTTCAAACCAAAAGGAAGAAGCCTTTCTCAAGGAGATTTCAATTTGAAATTCTTGAAAAATTTATCTAATATAACAGATATGAATAAAATGTACATCAGAAATTCAGATTCTGTAATAATGCATATTACAAAACCAAAAATTTTTCTTTTTCTTGAAGGCAACATCATCTTTTATGAAGACCTGCAACATTTAAAACCTGCACATTTTCCTTTTTTGAAGGAGATACATTTTGGCTTATGCCCATTATGCTGTTTTGGAACGAAGTATTAAAACAACAACACTAAGACTTTTTGAAGCTACTACGCAGGCTCAGTACAGTTGTGTCAGAAGAGGCAGGAGAGGAAACTGCATAGGTTGCTGTTCTCTGATTATCAAAGCCTGACAGTCAGACACAGGTATCAGGAACCCCACACCTCACAATTTAAGTGAATAATTGCAGATTTATGTGATAGATACACAAACCTAACAATCTACTTCTCAAAACCAGATATTCCCATTGATCAGAAGGTGAAAATGGAAAATATGCTGCCAGAAACATGTGCCCTTGTACTTCCTCTCTTTGATAATACACCTGACCTTCCAGCAGTAGTTCAAAGCTTGGCTTATCTATCAAGACCAACATTTGCTGGATGGTAACCTTTTCCATATCATGACTGCATCTTGTTAATTAAAATACAGATAACACTTTCTTTGCTTTCACTAGTGTCAAACTCTATTACGAACACAATTTAGTAAGCTCAAAGCTGGAGTTTGGAACATATCTGTCCATCTACCAAGAAGCTCTAAATATCCATTTCTCATTGAAGGCAGGGTCAGATCCTGCAGTTGCTTTATGCAAATCTCTGTACTCTGCACTGTGGGTTGGCAGCATGACTATTATCAATTCCCATATTGCTTAAATTATCCGAACTCAGTGGTTTGTCCTTGCCACATCTTGAAATAAGCTTTCATGAGGGCTGGATAAATTTGTTCAAAAGCACACCTTTAATTATACATCTGCATACAAATAACATTTGTGAGCAACTTTTAGGTTGGGTTGAGCTGGGTAACCCACAGTCAGCCCTTCTGAGCACAGGAAACAGCCTGTAGATACTGCCTTTGGGTACAGTATGATACATTTTACAGCTATTTAATTTTATTTAAAAGCTGTCAAATGCTGTCAATTAATTGTGTGATAGCTTGTTTTCCCTGGAGACTGCCTAAACTGATGCAAGGCAGGATTTAGGCACTCACAAGATAAATTATTATTAAGGGTGAAAATATTAAGACTCCTGTATGGTTGAGAACTGGGTGCAGCAACAAGCACCAGGCCAATGTGCCTGAGTGGAATGAAGTCAGATGCATGGCCAGAAGCATGGACCATTTACTGAGTGAAAACCCAGTGACAGGAAACTTGTTCAGCGTCTGGCAGATCAATCAGAAACAAGCTGTGGAGAGGTTCTGATTAGGAAAAACTTGAAGATTGGGCCACTAGCCCTCAAAGAATTGCATCAGCAGCAAAACAAACAAAAACCCCCTGCAAACCCACAAAATCAAATTCTATTTTTGTTAAAAAGCAGAAATGTATCTCTGTTTTACCTTGGTGATGCAGTAAATAGCAACACTCGATGTGCATAAAATGGTCTTCCTTCCACCAGAAACGTGACATCTGACATCTCTTTATTGTTAAGAAAATGGGGATCTAGAATCACAAAAAAAAGGAAACAAAAAAGCCAATAAATTTAATTTGGAAGAGGTCATGAACCTACTGAATATTTTCCTGTTTTGACAGAAGAAAACAATAGAATAGAAGGATATTGTTTTTAATGAATAAAGCCCATAAAGCTATTTTAGACAGCCTGAGACAAGCACCTCAGACAACCACATGGAGTCCAGACAAAGGGAATTCAGAGCTCTGAAGTCCGTGACGACCTTTGCTGAAATGACAGCCAGCCGTGTGACACTGGCTCAGCCTCCCAGCTCTGCTACCCAGAGCAAACTGCAGCTCAGCAGATGCTGGAGGGCCCCACGCCCACTCATACCCTATCAGGCCACTCTCCCTGTGCGACAAAGGCCCTGTGTCACAAGGAAGAGGGTCCTGGAAAATTGTTTGGGGCTTCTCTCAGTCACATTAAAACACCCTGGGCTCTGTCCACCCAGCTGGGAGGGCTGTGCCGCTGCAGCATCACCTGCAGCCAGCCACGGTGGCTTGAGATCCAGACAGACACCTGGCTCCAGGCCCAAGGCTTGGATCCCAGCCTAATTAGCAACACAGACAAATCTTTGCAGATTTACGGTCCCACTCAAACACACCTGATGACCTTCCTGATTTCAGAGAGAGTTTCAGGTCAGGCAAAGTTTGGGGCACTTCTTTTTCTAGTTCTGCCTTTCAGATTCAGGTTTTTCTGACTTGTGGCCCCCTCAAGCACCTGGCCAGCAACTGCCTTCCCAGAGGTCTCCCTGGAGAGCTGACAAGGATCTTCAAGTCACACTTACCTAGGCGGGAGGTCTGCTTGCGCTTAATTTCAACGAGTTTTGGAATTGGGTAGGGTCCATAGCAATGAGTGAAAATGACAGAGAGCTGCTGGCTGATCACTTCATTCTAAGCAAAAGAAAACAGATATATGCAGGAGAAGCTTAGTATGCAACGTTAAGATCAGTATGCAAATGACATGTTACGTTGTTCTCAACAGCTGCCTGTTTTGAAGGTGAAAAATGTGATTGCTAAAGCTTTATTAAAAATCAGGGTTTAGGATTATCAGCACTTGTTAGAAACTGCGGTTCTCATTTACTTGATTGCTATGTCTTCTGTACAAATAATTTAAAATTAAAGTCTTCTCCTTGGATAACAAGTCTTCTTTTCCTAACACACTCCATAGCCCCATCCCCTTTGCTAAAATCAAGTTCCTTTACAATAGTGATTTCATTTTATTTGCAGACTTACTGGACTGGAAAATGACTTTTTTCGCTCTTTAGAAAATGGTCACTGGTCACGTTTTAGAAAACCAGAGCTACAGACAGACACAGCCGCACAGCCTGCACGCATTTCTAAGTGCAACAGTCTCACAGACAGACCTCTCCCTTACAGAGTGACTGAAGCATCACAGCCTGCCACTCATTTAATCCCAAACATTTCATTAACGTCCTTTTATATGTCTGGCACCGATGTGGGCACCACTGTCCTGTGGAAGCCACCAGACCTTCACAAAAGCAGGTCTGGTCCCTGGCCTAATCCATTTCTGCCCAAACTCTGGGGGCAAGGCACCCACAGGATGCTTTCCTAAGTACCTTGAGTATTTGTATGCCTGAGCTGCAAGGGTAGTGAAATGGATTTAATGCTTAACTACCTAAGTCCCAGATGAAAGCAGGATTTAAAAGCTTTGGCAACTTTTATCCCACACTTTGCTGATAACCGGCGCAAGTCTAGACAAGTTCAGCAGTGCCACACTGTTAATTCATGATGACATCTTTTAACTGCCCTGTTGGCTGGTGATTCTGTTCCACACCAGGAAACTGTGAGAAGGCGAGACACTTAGGTATAAGAGGTTCAAAGGCCAAGGCAATAAGCAGATGAGGGACCAAAAAAAAACCCCCATAATATAAAAATTTGAGGACTATAGACATTATACTAAAAATATCTCCAGGCTTTAGGAGCAGAAATTGAAGCTTTCCTTGCTCTGAGCATATTTCAGCAGTGCTACTTAAATCCCATGAGGAACAAGGAGGAGTGGCAGGGATGCTGTAATGATTCCCTTACTGAATCTAATCAAGTAGGGTGGGAAGGGGTAGAGCTGTTCCCTCACAGGCACATGCTGATGTCAAAGGAAATTACACACACTCGCCCGCAGGCAGGAGTTGGCTCCTATTACTACGTCAGATGTAGCACTGAAAGAAATGCTCAGATAAGAGAAATACTCATACCAAGAGACACCATTTAGCATGGCACAGGGACAGCCCTGAGAGAGGGGCTCACTGCTGTGGCTCTGAGACAAGGAGGGCGTCTCACCCCAGGAGCATCTCACTGTTCAGCATCCTCCCGCAGGAGCTCTGCAAAGCGCTTCACAAAGGGAGTGAATCACAGGCTAAAGAGAAAAGGAAGATTTAAGGCCAGATTTAAAGAAGGAAGTGACTCAGCTTCTGGGAGGACTGGGAGGGAAAGCTTTAGACAGACAGGGCAGAAAGAGCAATTTCTTCTCTGCTCAGAAGGGCTGTGCTGAAGCGCCACGTCCGACTGAGTCAGCCAGGGAGGAGTGTGGCCGGGGGGATGCTGATTACCAGCAGGGCAGCTCCCAGTTGGATCTGGCAGATGCTAAAAAGTTGCTAAATAGAGGATGGGGACAATTCCATGGTTACAGCATTCTGAAGAGGAGAGGCATAACTGGAAGAGCAGTGCTCACCTTTAGCTGCAGTGAATGAAGCAGAGTAAGTGCACTGAAGAGGAGAGCTCTGGCAGCCCCCTCTCAGAACTGCTGGGGTGCACAGGTCCTGTCTGTGTCACTGAGGTTTCAGTGGGTTCCATGAACTCACCAGGCCCAGCCACAGCTGTGCCTACACAATAGCTTTTTAAAAACACAGACAGACATCAATAAAGACAATGCACCTCCTCCTTCCAGGGTGCCTGTGGAAATGTGCTGATGGAAAACCTGGGTACTGACTTCCCGGTCTCTTGCTAGGAGCTGGAGGCCTAAATACATCAGTCCGATGAATTTAGCACCACCAGGACATCCAGCTGCACTGAGATCAGGGAAGGACAGGCCAACCCAGTCAGGCAAGTGGGAGAAGGGGATCCCTGCTTGTAACTCCAACCAACGTGGTGAAGCAGCTGTGCCTGCAGACAATCCCACGGGAGCCTGCCTACACAGGTGAGGTGCTGCCAGCTCCCTGGGACACCAGCGGGGCACAAACTCTGCACTGTGCAGATAGGAGCCCATTGAAAAGCCACTTTGCCCACAAGCCTGTGAAACAAATGGTGTAAATTAAGCTCTAATTAGCTCAAGATGTGATAAATTCACATGAGAGATGCCTGAAAACCCCAAGACATGGAACAGAGATGGGACAAAGAGAAAAGAGACCTTAGCATCAACACATCAAAGAAAGCAGGGCCATCAGACACAGTGGCTTCAGAGCTCCACTGCAGAGCACTGGTCTCATTTGGCAGAAAGGAGGTTGGAGACCTTTGGCTTCTGTTGATAACATTAAATACTTATATCTCATGCCACCCAAAGGCCAAAAAATGTGCTCAGCGAGAAAAATGAAGCATGTACTTATTTAGAATGATTGCTGACAAACAGCAGCAAGGGAGGGGAGTGCTAAGCTATTACAGCTTCCCACACCTCCCAGCACGCAGCTGAGCTCACAGGGCTGTGACCCTGGATCTGCTCCCCACAGACCCTCCACTGTGTTTTACCAGTAAACCAGGCAGGAACAGGAGAGGCAAAAGGGATGCTTTGTCTGCAACTGGATGGCTGGGGAAAAAATTGTCTTTTTGAAGCCAAATCCTGCTCTTGGAGCAGGCTAAACTGGGCTGCCTGTGAAGTAACTAGGAACAACTGCAAAAGTGCATGACCTGGGGCATCAGCCTTGCTCTGGAAGAGAGGAGGACATGTCCAGCTCATTCAATCTTCTTCGCACAGTGCCTGCACTGAGATGCTCAGAAGCTCCCATTTAAGCACTGAGATGGAAAGTTCTTCCCTGTATTATCCTATCAACCTAACTGTGAAAGCCCAGCTGCAAGAGCTCACTGCAGCAGTTGTGGGCGGTGATAGTAACACTGAAGGAGCAAAACAAAGTTTGTTTTCTTGCTACAGTTTGATATTGGAAAACGTAGTGCCAGGATGTGTGAGGCTGACACCTGGAGTGAGGCCGGCTTCCTTTTAGACACAGGCATTCATTTGCACTCCAAGGGAGCCGATGTGCATCTTCTTCTGTGGGAGGGGGAACAAAGCTTGGCACAGGATATAATAAAAATATTTACCTAGCCATGGGGTAGTTTACAGATAGGCAAGAGGGAACAGGGAACTACAGTGAGTCTTCAGAGAGAAATGGTGCTTCCAGCAGAGAGCTGGTTGGTGAGCAACTAACTTTGCTTTGTAGATACAAGCGGTCTCCTCACTTGAAAGCATTCTTCAGCAGAGATCTAAAGGAATTCCCCAGTCCTGGTGAATGCACTTGAACTGTGAGGGGAATTCATAAATTCTTTTGAAGCAGAGCTGAAGGCTTTCAAGTTGTTGGACCAGAGATGCCTGGTTGACTGAACTGAGAAGAAGTGAAGACCTGGGTGGGGAGTGCAGGGATATTTTTTCCTCAATGTCCATCTGATGACCATCTATGGCAGGATTCAGGAAAGTCTCCTCTAGACTTCAACACATACTTGGGAGAGCTTGCTCCATTCCTGCTTACACAGTTCAGCGCAGCCTATCCATTCTGGGATGTGGTCCTACAAGGGATTGGACACAGCTGGGAAATACAGAGCCAATTTTCTCCAGTGCCTGTGCAAGACATGTGTCTATGCCCCAAACTCTGCAGGGTGAAATGCGTGTCACAGACTGCTCAAACCCCACTGCTTAGTTCTCCTTACCAGCCTATAGACACCCTACCACCTCCATGTGGCTGCTTTCTACAGAGGTAACAACTCAGGCTTTCTTTACCTCTAAAACCGCAAGCAGTACTTGAGGTTTCCTTCCAGTGATGAAACCCTCACCAGCTCAGCACCATTAATGCTGTTTTAACCTAAATCTGCCAGGCCATCAAATTCCTCTACCACAAAGCCCCAAAGCCAGAAGTTCACCACATTAAGGTAGAAAAGTAACACTTACTCTTCTGGGCTCAGCGTCTGCCTGTTAACACACATCTCCCCAGCAAGCTTAGAAACCACACTGCTCAGGGAACAGGGGCACTGGCAAAGTTATCTCCTCTCTCTCTGGTCCTGAGGATGCTGGGGAGATCCAGTTCTCTGCTAAATACAGAGTGGCAGAAGTGCTATTTGTAGTCACCCATCTCCCACACAGTCCCCAGCAGCTGTTCCAGCAGTGGCACCTGAGCCCATTGAGGACTCATTCATGACATGCTGGGATATCCCTGAATTAGTATTTACTTATGCTCCCCTTTCCCAGATAAAGAGTGAAGCAACAGAGAGGGCTTTTTGCTGACCCCCCTCCCTGAACACTCAAACTTTGAGACCTTCTTTGCCATCTCAGGACCTGCTCCATCCTTGCACAGGTGTTTCCACTACTGTCCTCTTGCATAAATCACTTTTGCAAAATGCCTCAAAACTGGTTAAATGCCACTTTAGAGGGTCACTTGTAGATGGTTAAGCAGCATACACACGATTAATATTAGTCAGCAGTTGGCAAGGCAGGGAAGCCCCAGAGGTTGGAGTGACAGTTAGAGGCAGTGAACTGCACAACAAAATGGGTTTTGTTAGTGCTGGGCTCAAGCCCTTCCACTGCAAACACAAACGGAAAAGAATTAATCACAGGTTAAGGCACAAATGGACCCTTCCGTTGCTGTTGGGAAAGCAGCCAAGCCTCCCTTTCAAAAGGCTCTTTATATCACAGCTGTGCATTGTATGTAAAAAGCTCAGATCCCCGGGCACAGTCTAATCCCTGGGTGAGAGCCCAGAAAAGGGCAGGTGTCACATCCACGGCATTTATTTGTTGTAAATGAAGAAACGGCTCCTGCCTCTGGCAGGAGAACATTTAGAAGATAGCAGAGGGTAGGGAAAAAATGAAACCTGTGTTAGTCCAAAGCTGACTGTGTGTTACGAAATCACAAGAGGTGGTTAACAGTGTGTTATTGACACGGCACTCGGTACCTGGCGCTCGCATCTCACACGCAGAATGCAGGATGGACACGTGTGGATAACCTGGCTCCGGGTTACGCGGAACTGTTTAGACACAGAAGTACTGCAAGTGACAACGGGCAGTGCTACACATCACTGCAATCGTTTGAGAACAGTGAAACCTGCCTTACAAAATCTCGTCAAGTCCCAGCCAAAAGATCCATCACTGCGTGCCGGCTGGGCACTAGGTGACACACAGAAGGGCGTTAGCCACTCCACAGAATCCATAAGCGAGCTCTTTAGCATCCTGGGATGTCTTCAGGGCTATTTTTAGTGCAGGTTTTGGTGTGTCTGTCTCCTCTGTAGATACTCCACACTTTTCTTCAGCTGAAGTATTTCAGTCGCCATCCAAAATATTTCACTTTCAGGTGTTAATTTTTTCAAGAAAGGTAAAATATTATGTGGGGAACAAATATTCTAGTGAAACCCATCATGACAACAAAACCTCAATTTTATGTTGAAAAGCAGTTTAACAAGGCAAAGAGGAGTCTTTCCTGACCATCTCCAGGTAAGAGAAACATGCACAGCACTCTCCCCAGGGAGGGCTTTCCCCTGGGACACGACTGTGACACAGTGCCTGCCCCAGTGCTGTGTAGGGATCACCTCTCCTCTCTACCCTTAACCCTTCCTGCAGAACAGGGCAGTCTGGCTTCATACAACGAAACACAGCATCACTCAAGCCCATCTGAAACACTCATTTCAGCACATCATGAAGTAATGGAAAAAAGTGGAATTTTCTAGCTCCTCCACCTTCCAGTGCCACTTTCTAGGTCATATGCACACCCCAGAGGAACACTGATGTTTGCTGGCCACCACACCTGGACTTAGTAGAACAGATACATGAGCTGAGTCTATTGACATTCTCTGAGGAACCTCTCCCAACATTTGTTTTAGAGGAATCAAATCCAGAAAAAACACAGCAACAGAGAAACAGAATGCTCTGTTCTGAATCTCAAGCTTCAGTTTCTGAAAGTTTTCCTGCAACACAACAGGCAGATGTCTCAGTCTTTCCTGCTGCTGTTTGTTGGAAACGTGAAAATACTTCTTCAGTAGTTACTGCATCTCTGACAGAGGCTATATATAGTGCTAGTTCTGAAAAGATGTACTAAAAAAACTACCCCAGAACTTTCCTTTTAAGAGATTTTAGATTCCACATGCCGAAATAGTACTTTCGCTTTTAAACTATATAGGCTAGATTTCTCAAGATACCCACATGCCTGAATTCTTTTGGAATTTTAAAACTGGTTATTGTTTTGAATTGCTATTTGTTCTCAATAACTGTCAACACCAGAGTCATGGCTGTTATTCAAACAGCTCAGCCTTCCAAAAGAGCCTGTGCACTCCTGCACATTTCTTCAGCTGCCTATAGATGCATTTGTAGAGGTTGGAAAACTGCAGGAATTTTCAGTTCTGAGGAAACATCTTTGCAAAGTAGTTTCCTGCATCTTTCAACAAGCATGGCTGCACAACACCTCACTAATAGGCTAGATTTTAAAATAAATGACATTGTCACTGACAGAAATGGATGGGAAGGATAAAGAGAAAGCTGCAGAATGCAACGACAGTATGGCAGTGAAGGATCTCTCCCATGACTTCTCAAGCTGATTTTGTCTTGGACAATACACTAGGAATACTTGTAGTTCTAAGTCAAGTTTTCCTGGTGTGAAGCACCTCTAGGAGCTTCAGACAACACTTCAGCACATGTGCCCAACTCATATGTGGACTCACACACGCACAACAGCTATGTGTGGCCACACAGGATCCAAGAAAGGGCAGATAGCTCCTTACTTGTCCTATGGGGGAAAGGGAGAAAGCTGTAAGAGAGATTATTTAGAATTAAAAGGTTGCATATTTTCTCAAAAAAATAGGCCAAGGACAAGCTGATGTAAATTGCTGTAGGCAGAAAAAGCAGTGGATGAAACTGGCTCATAACCTCATACAACTGGCAGCGGTACTGGCTCATCTACATGGATGGAGCTGGGTGATTTAAAGACAATTCAAGTTCATGCAGAGCTCCAGAGAGGAAACCTAAAACCAACCTCCTCCAAAGGCCAGATATGTTTAACTTCCAAGGTTGCGGTTTAGAGTCTCTGTTTTCAGGTTGTGGAAATGTAAAGATCAAACTGAACAGCTCCAGGATTTTTGTAGACAGAGGACAAGGAAATATCCCTGCATATTCAGCATATTACCCTCAAGAGAATCTCCCTGCAGAAACAGAAGAGTTGACTTGTACACCTCACCTCAGGCACTACAAGCCCACAGATCTGGGTGCAGCCTCCACACATCTCTTTTAAAAGCCTCTATTTGTGGGGACCACCCCCTGAGGCATAGCCACTCCTCACGCAGACATGGTCCTCTGACATGGGGCAGGAGGACACTACGGCTCAGAGCCAAGCTCAGGCTATGTGAACATCAACTTAGCTGGAGGCAAAGGAAAGCTTTCAGAGAGGAGTTTGGTGGAGTTTTCCCAGGCCATGAAGAGCACAACACAGATACCAACAGGCAAGAATTCAGATGCATCTTCCTATCTTTCTTCTGTAACAAGATCTCCAGTGTCATTTTAGTTCTGAGGGATTCGACTCTGCTCTACACAGCAGCTAAAGTTTAGCTCAGGGCTACTTGCTCCAAGAAGTGTCTCTCTGGCTTCTGCCTCACACAGCCCTGTCCAAACCACTTTGAGCAGGTCATGTCTGTGTGCTTGTCTTCCAAAGAGATTCAATCCATCCCTAAATGGCAGCACCTTTCCTCCCCATCCAGTGTTTCAAATCCATCATCGTGTCATTGACATTTTTAGTGTCAGAGCCTTCCTGGTTTGAGTTTTGCTTGCTCTTAAGGAGAGTGCTTAAACCGAGCTCTCCATGTCTTTTCCACAGATGTAGCTTTTTCCCAGAGTACCTTGTCCCTGGTCTTTAAGTTGGTAATGACCCAAGCTCACTGCAGGACATCAGGGACCACAGAGGGAGCGACTGCAGAGCAATTCTCTGCCTGCTCTCACAGCTCTGCCTCACCAGCATGGAAGTACTGCCACTTGCCCACTCCCCAGGCAACTCTCAACGGTGCAGCTGATAAAGACATTTAAAGGGATGAGAGGAAATGAAAGAGCTCCATCCCACTGGAAGCCACCAGGAGCTGCGTATCAAACCTTCGTTTGTGCTTTTGGAAGACTTCCTCCAGGGCTTCAGTGCAGCAATGAACAACCCATGTGCAACCTACACACTGTTCTCCCTCACTTATTTCACAGCTTGAAGAAAGGCAATAAAACGAGGGACTTCAGCTCAGCCAGTTTTGCCTGACTCGCCAACTTTTGTTGCCGCTCTGTGTTACAACATCAGGACTTCTGCAAATTTTGTTTTTATTTCTATTGTCAGCGTCCCAGCACGTAGATGGGAATGGAGTGCCACCCTACAGAACACCAGTGCTGGCAGAGCTCCCACATAAACTCTCACATCTGTACCCTCTATTAACAGGTGTTTATAAACCATAAGACAAAAGGAGTTCCTCATATCTGGCACTATTCTTGTACATATTGGTTACATCTTTAGTATTTTCATATCTGTAGCATTTGGCCTTTTCTGCATGGCCTGGGAACCTGTAAGAACATTTCTTGTGACAGTGCAAAGTAGAAGGTGGGGACAGAAAGCTTCCTTCCCACCCTGAGACCTGCCCAATGTTTCCATGCAACTTTTGGGGAGTTTCTCTGGCCAAATCACTCAAAACTATGAACTGATGTCTGGCTTATCCAGGTTATCACAGCTTCTGAGGCCAGGACTGTCACTCTATGAGACACTGAAAGTCTCCCTGTTTAATTACCTCAGTTTCCCTGTTGGTAAAGGGAGGATAAGATCTTCTTCTGTGTCTCAACTCATTAATATTAGTAAATTGTTCTGAGATTATGGGATAGCTGGAACTATTTATAGGAATGCAAAATGCCATTTCTATCAGGTGCAAGTTGCCATGCAATTAAAATATACCGAGCATCACAATATGTAGCAAATGGGACATCTTGTTTTACATCAGCCAAGAACTGCTAAGTGGCTCTGTGCTTCCTAGTTGCTTATTTTATACTTTTTGCCCTGAAAAACTCATTAAGGAAATGTACTGGGCCAGACTGTGATGTTTAGCAAGAGTCGCAATCTCTCTCGAAGTTTCCAGCCCACAGGGAAAAGGATGCCCGTGTGGGCAAATCAAGCTCCTCTCTCCACAGCTCTACAAAATGCAGAGCTTTACAGTTTGCTGTCAAGAGAGAGGGATGTGAACCACAGTTATGGCCCTTCTGCACCTCTTAAAGGAGACTTCCATTCCATGGAAATACATGAAGAAAAATCTCTGCTCTCAGCCCTTCCAGAAACGGGAACAGAAGATCCTTTAAATCTCAGCTTTCCTCAGCTGCCTTCTATGGAGTGACCAGGGAGAACTTTTACTGGCTCATTCTCCTACAAATGAATTTCTGTAGATTCCTTCCAAAGGGTTGCATAGTCTCTTTCCTCATTTCTGTCTGGGAGAGCTTTGTGAGAAGCTGTTTGGACAAGATCGTCACAATAATTCATAACATTTGCAGACAATTTGTAAACCCTTACAGTGTCCCAGAATGATTAATTATTTTTTCTAAGAATATGAAGCACTGTGTGAGTGTGTGTTTGTGAATATGCATGACGACAGGCCGTTCCCCCAGGCCCAGAGGCAGGAATAAAGATCAGCACAGATTTCTTCTTTGACATGTAGGGGTTTTTGTGATACTTCAGCTGTCTCATCCCTCCACATTTTAAGTTTTAAATGAACCCAAAGTAGAAGGTAGCAGTCTTATGTCTCCAGGTCTCCTACAATAGACTCTGGAAGACGTAGTCTAACATGTATCAAAGCTATGATCCTATGTAAATGATTTATTCTAATGGTGATGGCTGGCCTTGGCTTCAGCCACCCAGAAGAAAAGCAGTTAAAGTCACCCCTCATCCTAGATTACAAGGCCTAAACTTAATCTCTGTTAAGTTTTCAATATGCTTAGTTTTATATCAACTTTCAAACCAAACAGCACCTTGCTGATAGTTTCTGGATGAACATGTATTAACCCAAGTGAGTTTAGAACAAGGAATCTACGAATCCTAGGATTTGGAACAATTTCCTAAAACCTGTCTCAAATATTCTCCATAAATACCCATCCAATACAAACTAATTGCAAAGGCAAGGCTCGCGGGAGCAAAAATCAGAACAATGCTGGAACAAATATTTTGGATTTGCTCAGGACTCTGGTCCAAGCCCTCTTCTGCAGCAAGATACAAGACATAAATCCATGTAGGCCATCACTAGCTATACCAAGTCTGGAACCTTTTAGTATTGAGTGCTTATACCAGAATCTCTCCACTTTCCACATTATTTAGGTTATTGCTTCAGATGCTAAATATATTTTCTCCTTGCTCTTACAATAGAGTTGAGTGAGAAAAGTTACTTCCTCTGCTCACAATTAGAAGACCATACCAACACGAATTGTGGTGCATGAGGAAAAAGAACAGCAATCAAATAATGTTTATGCTTTTCACCACTAAAATGATTTCCTGGTAAAAGTAAAGTTGTCACAGCATTCCTTGGGAGTGACTGACTGTCAGGGGGACCAGTAGAGAAGAGGCTTGGTTATGGCAAGTTTTATATCCTTCACTAGGTAAGACATTTTCCTCTCCTTGCCAACCCCATGATCATCCCTTTTGCCATTATACTTCATACTCAGTGGTACCTCCTTCAAAAGGTTCTAACACAACCTGATTTGTCTGGCTAAGAAAACATCAGCTCAAAGAATAAATCTGGGGAGGCTGCAAGTATAAACACACAGAAGATTTTAAAAAATTATCCTGTTCTGTGCTTGTAGAAACCAATCTTCTCACAAGTTTAAGAGTCCAAATCCCACATGAAGGGAAGAGAAAACCACATGAGAGGGTAAGGAAATACAAAGTAAACATGAATATTAGCTTTGTTGTATGGTCTTGTAAAACAAGCTGGGCGAAGCTACTCTTTGGGTTGGTTTGGTTATCAACATCTCTTGCCACACTGCAGTGACTCTTTTGACTTTAATTTTACCACTACGCATCAGCTTCTGCCATCTCTCCAGCTTATTGTTAGCATCAGTTATTACGCTGTTCTGGTAGGAGAAGTGATTAGCTTGTGAGTTTATAACCCATGCTTCCACAGTGAAAAAACCTGAGATATATAATACAGATAACAATAATCCTGTGCAGTCTAAACAAGCTTTGGGAGAGCTGTTCAAAAATAACTTTGCATGCTTTTGTGTCTTACAGGATGGGAATAAGGCTGATTTCCTTTAAAACACATAATTTATCCCACCTTGCTGGCCTTCAGTATCTCGAACATCAGAGGCAATCCTTGTGTGATAAGCTCCTCTGTGTACTCTTCTTCCTGAATGGACTTGAACTCCTTTAGCAAGCACTGGATGAGGGGTCGTCGGTGCTGCTGGAATGACGTGCGCAAGGACTCCAACCACGTGTGGAGTGTCCAGGGAACACCTGCAGACAAAAGACAGGGCTCATTCCCAGCTCCAGGGAAGGATGTGCCTGTGAGCTTTTTTACCTTTGCTTACGTTAAGATTTTAAGCAAAAGCAGCCAAATAACTCTAGAAATCAATTTCCTATTTATCCCTAATTGAGAAGGCTGGTGGTTATCAGTACATCCCAGAGCTAATGCACAGAGGCTTTCCTCCAAATGCTAAGAGAAGGCTGTGGTCTCTCCGCTCATCTAGCCTTCAGCTTCTCTGCTGAGACTGCCAATTTGTGGTAATTGCTGTGGCGTTCTGCATTGCAAAAGCCTTTTGGAAACTAGATTTACACTAGCTCATTTGTTTGAATGTGGCCCTGGAGAGTCATTAAATGGTAAAAAAATCTGATTTTGGTCACTACCTACCTGGATTCAAACTGGTGGTCTTCAGATTAAAACTTGCTTTAAGTGCTACCCCATGTCCTCTCCTGATCGTTAGTGTTTTCCCTAAACAGCACTGGGCAAGTCAAGCCTTTTCAAGTAGATTGTCATGGCAGAAGCACTCTCCAGGAAGTTAAAGGGAACTGCTCCCATGCACTGAGTGAGTAAGCACATGGAGCTAATGTACCTCTGCAGGCATGAGGCTGGATGTGACCTACTTTCTGCTCTTGCAGAACCGAGTGGAAGAAAATATAAGCCTGGTGTTTAGCACCTAAAGGTTTTTCCTTCCATTTCAGGAAATGTTCAATGCCTGGAGAGCAACCCTGCCACTCTCCTCTCCTTCATCTCCAGATCTCTGCCTGCTCAGCCCACCACACAACCTGACCCACGCCCCATGTCCCCAGGGTTGGAGCACTGCCCCAGGCAGAGGCACACCAGGCATTGGGTCTCTCTTTCTCTGTGAACACGGATGAATAGGGATGGTAAATACACAGCCCAGATCGATTTCCCTCTGCACCACACAACCATCCTCCCCACGAGCAGGAGTGACTTCCCAGGAGGCTGGTATGATGTTCAAGCCCCTCCCTGGCAGAGCTGGCATAACAAGGAGTCGGCTCCCAGCTCCTGCCTTCAGAGCCTTGGAAAATAAAGTTGTGTTAATGGTGGACTGCTTTACAGCAGAGTGCAAAAGAGGAGCAGCTGGAGGTGGCCCATGGTGGAAACTACTGTGTCCTGCAGAAAGAAGCCAGTGGCCCCTGAACAGGGTGTGCTGTGGAGCAGAAATGGGCTGGGAACCTGTCAGATCTCCCATCGCCTTCTATTCCAGAAGAGTGGAGGAAGATGTGACTGTGGTCAGTTAAAGCCACAGCACACCAAGGGAGACGTTTCTTACAGTGGTCCTCCCCCAGACGAAGAAGAGGAAGGAGGCAGGACTGACCTATGCTCCGGATGTCAATGGTCACGTCCACGTAGCCGTGCTCGGCGCTGTGGTACATGGCCTCCTTCAGGGCTTTCAGCTTGGCCTTGCTGTTGCGGCTGGCGCAGAGCGGAGCGGCCGCCGAGTCGGGCAGGTCTGTCCCCTCGGCCAGGATCTCCTCCAGCGACAGAATATCGCTCTTCTCCTTCTCCGGCTGAGCCAGCAGCTTACGGAAAACGTTCCTGTCAATCACAGCATGACACAGAGAGGGAGGGAGGGAGGGCAGGAGAGGAGAGGAAAGGGAGAGCGGAGTCAGTGGCTAGGCTTTCATTGCACTGGGCGTACTTGCTGTGACGTGGCAAGTTAGGACACCTACCATGACATTACTCCAACTAATGGCAGGACCAGCTGAGAGCAGACTCGAGGCAAACACAGCTCCTGCTAGCCCACCTGCACTGCCTGGGACATGTCTGCAAGTCACTGCTGCCGTGACAGGAACTGTACCGATGTCGCACGAGTGGCGGCATCTCGTGGGAACAGAGACTTATGAGCTAAACGTGACTTGACTTCTTCAGCAATCAGGGAAGGCCAAGGTGCCTCTGGACAAGCTCTCAGGACTCCCACCACAGAGGCTCCCTGAGAAGGGAGCTGCCTGGAGCTACTGAAAGCCACTCGATTCACACTCAAAGCAGTCTGGGAAAGCTAGAGCAGCTAGACATTCCACAAGGCCAGTCAGGGCAGGTCCAAGCACATCTGGGACTACTCTACAAAGCCACTGATCCAGCTGGGCCATCAAATAAAGAAGCCCAAACTCGGAGACTTCGTGCCCTCAGGTTCGCACCAGCATAACCTCGTCAACCTCAATAGAGTTTCCCTTGGTTTTGCAGCTGTGAGAAGAGAAGACCAGGCTGGCTCCCAGCCCACCTCCATTGTATTCTAATGCCCACTTCTACACCCACTCAGACCCCAGCATGGTGTGTCCCAAACAAATGTAGGGCAGAGAGGGAAGGAAGAAAGCGTGTGTGTGTTATACAGGTAGGAACACAAGAGCCAGAGTCTGTGACATGGACAGCCAGGAGGCAAGCTGAGGAGAGCCCCAGGCCCTCTTTGGGCATGTGACTCCCATTCATGCTGAGTGAATGTGAGGCTTCCACAACCAAAGTGCCCTGCCTGTCCCAGGGATCCCCGGCAGGCTCCAGATGGGCAGAGCTGTGCGAACCCGCCCTGACGTGCCGTGAGCGTGTTGTTAGACTGGCAGCTCATCTCTAAGCAAACACACAGTAGGTACTGTCTCTAACCTGTATCTATGTTCCTCTGGATGGCTACAATCAGAAAAGCAGGAACGTGAAGATCATGATACTAATTCATTACACTGCAGTCAACTCCTGAGCATTGCAAGATCATGCATGCCTGGTGCTCATTTCAATAGTCTGGTTTTTTTTTAATTTGCAGCATACATACAACATTAAGACACGCAGGACTTTACAGTGAACACAGATGCAGAAACTCTATTCAACAAAAATTAAGGCTGCAGCAGTACAGACACAATTCACTCAAACCTGAGAAATATGTCAAGAAATTCAGAAGGAATATCTTTGACATTTCTTTCTGCTGTCACATCAGCTGCCATTTAACAACCACTGCATTGAACACACCACGAGGAGTCCCCTTCCATATTTTTTTTTTTTAACATCAGAAATCAAAAAGCAGCTTGTACCACCAACTGGTTTAACTCACATGCTAGCAGAAAGCCTTACATCTCTGCTCAGTTGGTGGCGTGTTCAATTGTTCATGCAGAAATTTCACCCATCTGCTCAAACTGGATGCCCAGGCAAAAAATAAGCACTTGAAGGATGCCACTAGACTTGTTCCCACTCTACCTGTGTCCATGTGCAGCAGCCTGACTGAAAGAGTTCATGTCACCTTGTGGAGTCATGGAAATGCCGTTCCTGTACATTGTTCCTATCATGGGGTCAGCTCCTCGCTCCAACAGCAAACTGACCAGTTCAAAATTTCCTGCAAGCCAAAGATCCATTTTTACTTCTTTTAAAATCCTTTTAAATTTGCTCACTTAAACCACAGATCTCAGCTGAGGAATTGTTACAGTGGGAGGAGAAAGTCCTTACCAGCAGCTGCTGCCAACTGTAAAGGAGTTTCAGAGTAATTTTCCTCTCCATGCTCCAAGGAACCTTCTACCTTTGCTCCAGCATCCAGCAATAGCTAGAAAGAAAATTCACCATTTAGAGCAACTGGGGGTTTCACAGCGTTCAGAGTTCATGAACAGTGACAAATGAGAATCTAATGCTTCTTGTTATCTGCAAACCAGATACAATGGAGACACGTGACATGCAAATCTGTCCATTGTTTCACAGGCAAATTCATTCCTTTTTTCGCTCATTTTACACTGCCAAACACCAGAAGCACCAGTGTCCAACTTCAGAGCCAAAAAAGTGTAGCCCAGTGTTTTTGAATGGGAAATGGGGTAAGGTCAGTGTTAGGAAGTAATGCACTGGAGATGGAAGAAAATTAGCCCAACAAGCATCCTTCCTTCATGGTCTTCTAGAAGCCCAGCATAATCCAAAAATGGATCAGATTTCAATTGTCTCCATTATATGAAGACATGGCCAAAAAGAAAGGCAATTCTTAAGAACAAATTGAAGCAACGAGCCCAAAAGCTGGGGTCTCCACTGGGGACACTTCACGTAAGTCACAACAATGCCGAAAACAAAAGTGGCCAAGGAGAGCAGGATGGAGCCTGTGCTCCAGCCCCCTCTCGGCCATTTCCGTCTTGAGACCTTCAAAGTTTTGGTGCTTGAGCGTGTCACAGACACAGCTGTTTTGAAGAATAAACCTTCTCAACTTTTAAGATGCCAAAGCACAGAACCAGCATATACCACACAACACCTCAATGGGGTAAGGAGAGTGAGGGATTCTCCCCCTCTGGAGCAGCACAAGGGCTGTTGTCCACCTCTCTCCCACCAAGGCAGCGGTTTTGTGTTTGCTAGAATATTATATTGTAAGAAAGTGCAGTGAATGAATAAACAAACATATAAAACAAGTGGTCAGGAAGGAGCACAAGGAGTTGTCAGACTTTCTTTGGTGCAACTTTGCTTTAAATTCTCCTACTTAAGCCTCATATTGGTTAAGGTTTGAACATCATATTCACTATGGACATCTATTATATATCAGTACA
The DNA here is from genome assembly GCA_013400975.1 of Atrichornis clamosus. NCBI lineage: Eukaryota > Metazoa > Chordata > Aves > Passeriformes > Menuridae > Atrichornis > Atrichornis clamosus. The sequence goes on along the minus strand of WBMZ01005273.1, from coordinate 34,944 downwards.
CTCTTGAAGAAGCAGAAGTAACCAATATGAGCATGACAAGAGGATGCTGGTTTGAGATGGATGCAATTAGAACTGAGGAGGAGAAAAAAAAGAATGAGATGCAGGTAGGGAAATACAATAATACCTGAACTACAGGAATATGTCCATGCAACACAGCAAATGTCAGAGCTGTCCAATGGCGGGTCTCAGGGTGGACGGATGGGTATTTATGAGCAGTACTGACAACCTATAAACAAATTAAAGTTATTTTTTTAAAGAGCTATATGTAACAAAATTCAACCTGCCTGAAAGTCAGGCATATGAGGGAGTAAGTGAAATAGAAAACCTGGGAAAGGTGCTTTGTAAAATGATTGGCTTCATTTTTTTCCTGCAAAATTTTTCTCAATATTAAAACTGTTCATGCTGATTTGACAGCTTGAATTGAGTTCTTACCAAATGAAGTCTTTTACCAACTACTGTAGCTCCATCTAAACCACTGGCCACCAGATTCTTTTGCACAAGGGCAAAACATCCACAGCTGGTTACAACAGCACACACTGGGGAAGTAAGGATGGATCAGGACACTTACAGCTAAGGACCACTCCCATTGACTTCACCAAACCATGTATCAACAGCCCTGAGTCTTGGGATTGCTCCAGGCCCAGCCAAATTTCTTTGCACTTAAATCAATACGACTTTTGTCACTGCTGTCATGAAAGACACATCACAAGCCCTACCCTGGAGTTTGCGGGCATCCTTCCAGGCTCCTCCTCTCTCACCAGAGGAAAGATGTCTGAGAAGTGATGGGGCAGAGTGGCACTTCAGAAAGGTTTAAAGAAAACTCTTTTTTACTGCCTTCTCCTGCCTGAGTTGAGCTAAAAGTGCAGGGCGGTGACAGTTAAAAGAGATGCAAACTATATCCTTAGAAAACAAAATGCTGTCTTTCAGATTGCTCCTTCCATTTTCTATGCCTTAGTGCCTGGTGCCTCTAATGTAGACATTGGGGAAGATGAATAACCATTCTTTGCTTCAGTTTCCCTGTCTTGAAGATGGGGGTATTAATATTGATGAGGTTCACAGACATGGTAAAATCTAATGAACGTTTGCAATCCGAGACTGCACACTCAGATGGAGTGTGACACTAAAATTCCAAATCTTGTTATTGATCTTCAGAGGAGGACTAAAATCAGAGTAAAAGATGCACTGCCTCTCTGTCTCACCAGCCAGCTCTGCCTTCACTACCTTGTCTGAAGTACTTTAATCCATACAGGGGAGCGGGGCCACCTATTACATACTCGGTTCCATCAGCAGCTCGCATTTCCAAGCGCCACATGCAGCATTTTGCCAGAAGCAGGCCCTCAGTCCCAGGGACAGGGATGAGGGCAAAATCTGAAGAGCCCATGCAGATCCCATAGCTTGCCAGAGGAGAGGATCTGCACCAGCACCTGGCTGTTACCACCCAGATTTGCCAAAGAGAGCTCAAAGGGAATCAGGAGCAGTGTGCTGGCCTCCAAACAGGGACACGGGGCTCCTTAGGGGCTGGGTTTGCTCACAAGGGAGAGGACTGAGCAGCTCGAGCCTTGGGCTTTGGGACGTGGAGCAAGAGCAGCAGAGGGCAAGGATGGGCAGCACCACAGTTCAGTGAATGCATCTAGCTCCTCCTCCAGCATGGTTCCACTGGAACATGTTCAGGGCAGTCCATGGAAAGCAGCAAAGAAAAGGAAGTCATTTTAACTCCTTTGCTCCTTGTTTTTAAAGTTTAGAGTTCTCTCCGGCCAACACGGTGTTTGCAAAAGACCTGCAGCTGGTCAAGCTTTTAAGGTTGAGATTTGCTGAGCAGCTACAGGACCCATAGAGTACAGAGCAAACTGTAGCTTCTCAGCACATCTGGAAAAGAGTCCATTTTCACTAAAGATGGGCAATCAAAAGAGAGGTGCCCAGAATCTGAGACTACTTTTAGAAACATATTTGCAAAGTGAAAGGGAGAAAATTATGCAGGCACCTGACACAGTATTTATTTTTGTTCATGGTTGATTTGCTTTTTTTTTGCCATAATTGCCCAATTTGCACAGTTGGTTGTGGTGTGCACAAATCATCTTATAATTGCACACCATAATTATTCACAGTTCTTGTCCAAAAGTGTTTTCATTTGATTTTAGAGCAAACACTCTACAGCAATGAATTGGGGAGGTTCACATTCCTCAGTGGAGCTGTTCTCTCAGACGTCATCAGTTTCAGGAAGACAAAACCGTTTAAAATTTGCATTTGATTCAAGTCTGGAAGATTACTGGAGCAAGTGGGAGGCCTGCTCCTAATGAAAACTCATCCTAGGAACCAAACAATGCCACCTCACATCTGAGTCACAGGCAGGGTTAAAGAAGATATTAGTCTCCATGCCCATCCACTCTTTGGTCTGACTAGGGGTTCAAGTACTCGGCTCTTGCCAGCTCTTGAGGGTGGTGTGCTTCAGTGTGGGGAACTGAAACCACCAGCTGATGTCACGATAATAACGACTATCAGTCTCTCCTACAGGTGACATCCATTTCTACTTTTTAAATTAGACTTTCTAGAAGTGCAAAATGTCTATCTGAAGCAGTGACTATAATTTATCATCTCACTCAAGTCCAAACAGAACAGATGGAACACAGATAAGTGAAGCAGACAGCTTAATTTACTCATGACCTCAACAAATTGAAACTGGAATCATTAACAAAAAATTCTTCTGCATATTTTCAAATGGCTCTTTAAAAATGTACATACCTGCATTGCACAGAGTTGGACCACAATCTGTTTGGTGGACAGATTGGCTAAGTTTCTGATGTGCATTCATCAAAGAGACATTTTTATTCTGGAAACGTCAAGCTCCTCATCTAACAGTTTGTAGCCCAAGGCACTTTGTAAAACAAAACAATGGAACCTATATCGCACTTGGGTGCTGGAGATGCTTACTTGGAACACCCCTATGCATAGAAATGCTGAGCTTTGGCAGGTTATCCGATGGTCTTTCTTCTACCCTCATCACTTTAAGTTAGCTGAGATCCAGGGAATCCTTCCAGTACCATCAGAGCTGTGCTCAGTGCTAGTGCTAATGCCCGTACTCATTTGCAGTGTGCAAACAGAACTAAATCAGTGTTACCTGTGGGTTCAGTCCGATGACTTCACCCCTTCTCTGCAGTGAATCCCAGTGTCAGCCTAATGCCATTTGATTTCACCGTTCATTTCAAGTGGGCCCATCCAGGGTAAGACAGATTTGTTTTCTTTTTAATCCTTGGGATTTTCACTTTGCTACATTTTCAGGGGGTAGTTTAAGATGTAAACAAACAACAGAAAAAAGATACAACCAACAAAAAGTCCTCACCTCAGCATTCAGATCTGCTCCAGCATCTAGCAGCATCTGCACCATAGCCTCATCACCCCTGACACAAGCATACATCAGTGGAGTCATGCCCTAGTCATTTTTTGGAGTTAAAAAACAAAGGAATTGACAAATTTAACACAGAACTCTCTTTGATTTTTTAAAACAATTATTTAAGTAAATATCATGAAGACTAACAGTATGTATTTAATGAAAGCCATTACCTCCGTTACAGACATGCCCCTCAGAGTAGTAAAAGCCAACTATTTTTGTTAAAATCTCCATTTTTGTTGTCACTTGTGTTGACTGCTTGTATTCTTCATGTTATCTTCAGCATCGTGAGTGAAACTAGGCTAGCCAGCCTCACCTCCATCCTCATATAGTAAACTGAGTATTTTTCTCTTTGGGGCCTCAGCAGAGAAATGTTTTCACCAAAGCAACCATTATTCCCACTGGTATTTTAAAAAGACAGTAATTCTATTCAGTTTTCTATAATCACAGTGTCTTAAAATCTAACTTTTTAATTACTGAAAGAGCCTTTAAAACATCTCAAGCTCATTTTAAGACCGGTCAGATTTGAGCAGAGCTTTTTCAACACGGACACTGTAAGGGGCGGGAAATGCCAAGGCTTTGTATAGCACTCCCTAGCAAACAAGGACTTAATTTTAAATTAAGTGCCAGACAGCTTTGTTGCAAGTTGCTGGCTCTAGGAAAACACCGCCATGCTTGCAGAAAAAGTAGATTAAGTGACCCTTCACTACAGAATCATCACAATGCAATTTGTATTAATCTGAAATACCTGCTATGGCTGATCACCATTTCCCTCAAGGTAAGTATTACTGTGGTTGTGGTAATGAGTCCAGATGAAACCACGAGAAAACGATTAAATCTACTGCAAATTATAACAGCAAAAGCTGCTTATTGAATACAGTAGGGGGTGTTGACCAACAACCACCAGCTGTTTTGTAGTAAATCTGCTGAAGCACACAGCACCTCTGGTGCATGTCTACAGCCTACCTCGAGGTTCCCCAGTACACCTGCTGTCTCACCACTGCCCACTTGCTGTTTAACCTGAGTGCTGCTGTGAAGGGAAGTGATTTTCAGGGAAACTGGGGGCACCCAGCCTGGCCAGACACAGAGCCATGACACCACTCTTCTTAGCAGGAGTCCAGCACCACTGTTTCTGCTGAACTACCCCAGCTTTCCTGTTTGTATGCAGGGCTAGAGGTAGTGGGTGCTTATGTATGGAAGGGCTGCTCTTGTAGAGACAATATAAATTAAGGTTTGTCCCTGCAAGGTCTTTAGATCCTCCCTGAAACACACTGAACATTTCACAGGATCCAATCTGCAGTGTACTCATGGAATAGGCACCTGGAGCCTCACGCCATTATTGAGAAAAAACAAGTTCACCCCAGGCAAGGAGAGTTCTTGTGTGACTTGAGGCTATTTGCAAAGAGAATTTGAAAGGACTTCAGCCACAGTGAGTGGCAAAACATTGGCAGTCAACAAACACTACAGGAACAAACAGGACCAAGAGAATTACAAAAAAATTGTGTTTGCGTCTTGGAACACGAGGATGGTATAGCACCTTAAAATCAAATACATGTTCCTTTAACTGTTTTTTCAATTTCTGTAAGTAGCATCATTCAATAATTAAGTGTTTATTTAGCACGAGGAGTCTGATCAGATCCATAGAAAAGAATCTGCAAACCCAGTGGCACAAACCAGGGCTCCCACTGCAAGCCACAGCCCATGGGCAGCCATGGTGAGGAATCCTGCGGCGACACCCGGAGCAAAGGCTCTGCCTGGGAACCACACAAGGTGTTCTGACCCTGCTGAACCTGAAGGAGGACTTAACACTGACTAACAGCGGCCCAGAATGTATACCCTGCAGTATCAGGGTTTTAAAGGGTTAACGGGTTTTAACCTCTCCTTCCCTTGCACTGCTGTCTCTGCTGCTTTTGCCTCTGCCAGTCCCCCCAGGCTTGCCCAGCAGCACAGCCTTGTGCTGCAGCACCACTCACCCCCCTCTCTGCACGGGGGAGGAATGGATTTTTAATGAGCCCATCATTAGTGTTCCAAGCACACACAAGAACACAGTAACAATGTGTACAATCAACACAAAAGGCATTTGGCTTTCGGCAAAATACAAAATTACTGTCTTTCTTTCAGCCTTGTGTAACTTAGGGCTCTGTCCTGCAAGATGTGCGATCCTGAAAGATGTGGGATCCTACAAGATGTGGGACATTTGATCCAGTGACACATTTAAGCACAGGCTTAACTTCCACTCAAATAGGATGTAAAAGCACGTGTTCAGAGTTAAGCATATGATTAGGTACTTTGATGAATCAAGCCAGAGAGTTCCCAGTTTTCAGCCTGGAGGACAGAGGAAATATGCTGTGAAAAGTTTCCAGGTTCAGACTAATTTAAAATAACAATAATTTAAAAAAGTATAATGTATGAACCTTGGAATGAGCAGTCTGATACTATTTTTTTTGCAGGAAGTATTGCCCTCTTCTAAAGCTTTTCCCAGATGAATCCACAATATTGACTCAGCCTGAAGCTACTGAACAGAAACATAACTCACATTCCTGGAACAGCTTTCATCTCAGACACGTAAACCCATGAACAGTCCAGCTCAAGTGACCACCTCAGAGGTGGCAGCCACCTGGCTCCTGCTAAACAGGATGCCACAGCTCTGAGAACATGCAGTGATAAACTTGCATCAGGGGCACCAAAAAAGCCAGGGAACTATTTCAAAAGGCAACATAAGTATCCAGTGCCATCATTTCGCTCTGGAAAGGAGGAACCACCTCGGTGATCATGACAGTCCAGCAGTCAGCTGCCAGTAGGTAGCTGCAGACGGCAGGTTTATCCCCAGACACGACCACCAGCCTCACAGAGGTGTAACTCTCCAGGGAAATGTCAACTGGTGGATGTTGGCCACAATGACCAACGAAAGGGCAACTGCAGAGATACTTCCAGGTCTGCACGACCATTCAAACTGGATTGAAATCAACTAAAGAGGGCCAGTAATTAACCATTTACTGATGGTTCTGTGGTGCACATGAAGTGCGTGACAGATCCCAGAGCTGCGAGCAGTGGCAGGATGTTCACCTCGCAAAGCCCTGTCTCACACCACTGCTCATGGCACTAAATCAGTTTTAAGTATTCAGATCAACAGTAAGCTCTCTTGAGATCTTCTGGCTTCACTCAACTCAGTTCACTGCTAAGAAGATTTCAGGAGATGCAGTCACCTTCATGCTGAGTTACCTCAGTACTGACAAATCAATACAACTCAAAATGACCCAACTTAATGTAGATGTTCACCTGGCAGTGCTTTAACTCAATGTAAAGTAATGCAGTAAAGGCATTAAGGTCCTCTCTATGCAAAGCTGAAAGCCAGGGCTCATTCTCTGTGACAAGCAGACAAAACTCTCCCAACTTCACAGTCGCTTCTTTAAATTTCTCTCCCGTTACCTGTTCACTCATGCTGTTAATCCCATCCGGCCCCAGCAAGGATATGGCTTGTTTAACCAGATCCGTTCGGCCACAGTTGAGCATCCGAAAACCCAGGTCTTGCTTGAACTTCGCTTCGGTGGCAACCGCATCCAGTTTCCGAGATGCGCAAAAGCAGTCGTCGATTCTGGGGGTGTGAGAAACAAACTCCCTCAGAGAACAATCAGAGGACAGACCTCCCTAGGAAAATAACACTGGGCCCTGTCTCTGAAGGATTTAGGTCATGCACATATCCATTCTCCTTTGACCTGTACGTGCAAGGGAAATGCTGAATGGGAAATGATAATGCAAGATAATGGAGATTGCCCTTGGTCTATATTTAGTGGGACAAGTAATACATTTCAATAACAAGTGGGGGAAAAAGCACAGCTTTCACTTGATTTTGTTTCCCTGTTTAAGCAGTGCACAATACATTCTCACCACAAGTTTTCTCTCTGCATGGCAAGGTTATCCAGTTCCCCCAATCTCTGAAAACTTTCAGTGACTTCAGTAAGCTTTGAACTTACATCAAATGGATGTATAATCATCGACAATACAACAAAGAGAAAATAATGTCACTTCAAACACCTTCAAGGATGTTACCCAGCAGAGCCCCAGTAACTGGGAAGCCTTTTTGGAGTACAAAGTGCAAATCACAGAATCCCAGACCAGCTGAGGTTGACAGGGACATCTGGAGGTCACCTGGTCCAACTCTGCTGCTTAAGCCGGGCCACATGTACATAAGACCACCATACAATCAGGGAGAAGGCAATCTTGCCAGGTAGTCACGGCAAAACACCACAAATCCTTGCTGGCTGTGTCTAACAGATGAGATGCCATTCTTTTAAGGTCTTATTCAACAGATCTCCAAATTGTAAACTGATATCCAGTTTAAATGAAAGAAGGGCTAGGAGTTATTTAGCCAAGATGTGAATCTACAGCTCCACAGAGAGCCAGGCAATTCAAATCTAATGTTTATCCAACTCAGTTTCATCTTGTTAAAAGACAGATTTGCTTTTCTTTCATGCTGAGGAGTGTCTGGGGCAGAGGGTGGAGTCCAAATCCACAGTGCTTTCGGTGTGAACTCGGATAAACGACTGTTTGGAAAAACACCACTTTAATTCTGCAAAAATGCTAGGTCAGAAAATGAGGGGCTACTCATGAAGGAAAAACAAAATAGAGATCAAAAGTGAAAAAGTCAAGCATACATCAAATACTTGTTTTCTATTTCATATGTAAAAAAATGCAGCAAATCAAAAGAAAAATATAAACAGCACATCACGATTATTTCAAATTCTTCTTCAAAGTGCTTTATCAGAGCTTTATAAAATATATAACACTGCTTAATATTTAAGGGCAGTATGCAACAAATATGCTGTTTATATAGAAGCAGTGGTCTGTAGCAATAGCTACTGCTCTTCCTTTTTCAACAGAGGAAGGAAAGTGAGATGCAAAATACAAAGTGTTTTGATCAAAGCTTCTGGAGGTTTGAAACTGGCACCTGAGCTCAGACTTGCTCTCTGCTGTGCTGGGCCACAACAGTCTGGAGGACAACAGATGTTTTGTTGATGTTCATTCTACTGCTCAGTTTGGGTTCTGACTGATAAGAAGTTCATGCCCTAAGAATGCAAAAAAGGTGTGCTTGGAATATCACCACTCAGGGGAACAAGGATGACGCTTCATCAGCACAGTATGCTGCAAGATTAATGCACAACACTCAGCCACGATAAATACACTGCAACAGCAATAACAGATTCTGCACCAGCAATGTGCCCACAACAGAGAGGGAGAAAGCAATGCATAGCAAGCTTGGGGTTTCTGCAGTAGCTCCTGACCGAGTTTAAGGAAAAAGCAAAACCAGCACAGATATGCAGGGCTGAGCTCACTGCCACTGAGATCCACGGGAGCGATTGAGGCTAAACACGTTCACACCACATGGCACATTTCTGACACAGGAGCTACAGCAACATTTGGTACTTGTTACCCCCCATAGCATGAGATGCTGGAGATCATCTGTGCCCTCCTTTAAGGCATGGCAAAGAGAAAGCACGCTCAGAAGTTAGGTGGTGGGGGTTTTGGTGCATGGAGAGAGAGTCTGGACCTCCCAGCTGCAGATGGCATTCCCAGGTGATTCTGGGCTGAAAATGAGGTGGTTCCTCAGCGAAGTGCAGCTATGGAAAGATCTAGACATCCTCTGCAGAGGTGTCTGTCACTATGAATCACTGCCTGTGTTAAGTCACTGCTTCATCATTTGTACTGAGGTATATAACACACACTGAACAAAATGGGTCAAACTCAGAGCTCCACTGACGTCAGCCCAGCTCAGTGCATGCAAAATGATAGTTGATCATCTCCTCTTTAAAAAAAGCCAGATTTTGACCTGGGTTGCACACCCACACAAGGGAGGAAAGAGGAACAAGGACCTATCTCACCTATCCTGCATGGGCTGCCCAGATAGAGATCTGGCATGTGTTCAAAAATTCACTTGCTTCTTCTTCAGGAACCTCTCCATGAACTGGCTCTGGTCTCCTGAAAGCACGTCAGTTCACCTGCTCACTAGAGTCAAGGAAGGAGACCCATAAATTCCTGATGATATTGAGTATCAGCAAATTAGTACTCCTCAATCAGCAGGGGAGATAAGTGGTCTAAGGGCTCCAGGCTGCTACAGCTGTAAAAACACTGCAACAATAACATGGATGCAGAGGAGTGCCTGGGCTGCACAGCAGGTAGGACACCAGCACGGACAAAGTCTGATCTAGACCAAGTACTACAAAACAAGAAACTACAACTTAGTACCACTAACAGTGGCCCACTGCCTTTTTATACCCCAAAAAGGACCCATTGTGAGTTACAGCCCCAATTTCTGTGACATAGCAAAGGACACTATATGGCAAAATTTGATACAGACCATTGCCTGTGCCACCACTGTCATATGTTGACTAACAAACTGGACAGAGATGAAACTGGTGAGTTTAACACAGCAAGAGCATGACACAGGGGAAAGGAACAGAGGATGAGGAGAGAAAGCACAGCAATGTCTCAAAAAGCCAGAGAGATGAATGAGTTAAGGAAAAGGAGATTTAACATATACTGATAAAAAGCAGTGACGAGACATCCAAAAATGATCAGGAACTACAAGTACAAATAGAAGAGCACAGCATCACTTTTAACACTGCAGAAAGCCAGCTGGGAAGATGGTATGGCAGACAGACCGAGCTGTCGCATTTCAAAATGAAAACTGAAAAATAAAAAAACCCCAAACCTATCAAAAACCAAACCTAAGCCAACACAGAACTGTATTTTCTCTCAAGTCCTCCTTCTTACCACTTACTGCATAATATTGATTCCAAAAGAAGCAGAGAGTATATGCTCCATATTACACTGTATAGGGGGATACTGCTCCATCATGGACACTATCCAGAATCACAAACATTAAAGAATGCAAGGTACAAAACCAGGAAGGGAATAGACACCCAGGCCTGACTCGCTCAAGACTCTTTAACTATGGACTGAAACAAACACTGACAAGCTATGAAGAGGTGGGAAAGGGATGGGAAAAAGCTTGAAACATAAGGCTGATGAGGAACAGTTAAGTCAGCTAAATATATTGGGTCACTTTTTTGAGTTGTGAAACTGTGCCTTCTAAGCAAGGGAAAAGAGCATACGCTCCAACAGAGCTGGAAACCTCCCCAGCTGCACTGTCAGTTCGGGGCCCTTTTGCCAGAAAGTCTTTGTGATCTTTCCAAGTGCACAGGAGGCTGACACCAGCCCAACAGCAGGATGTCCCCTCCAAGGCCACCCTGGTTTCCAGAGTCTGCCAGCTGCCAGCATTCACACAGGTCATCCCTCCCCAAGACCTCACCCTGCAGAAAAGGTGTATTTTCAACAAACAGGCAGGGAAGGCTGATGGGAGGAACACAAGATCACGGGGGGTGCAGTGCTCTTCTCCTCATCTTCTACCTAGGGATGGTCTCAGGATGGCAGAACATCACCACACCAGATGCTGGCTGGGCCAGGCAAACCTTCAACTCTCCCAGAGGTGATACAGTGACAAAGGCAAGACTGACCAACATCCTCTGACAGTGATAACCTCTCTCAAAACACAGAGCCCATTCTGGATTTCCCTATTTAGCAATGTGTGGGGCTGGGCAGGCTCCTTGACATCACCACCACCACTGCATAATGCTCCCACTCCCAGAACTGAGAAATAATATGCCTGAATTAATAATATCCACTGATCATAGTCCTTGTGCTCAACAGCAAATTCACCCCTCTAATTCAGGGGTTCAATCACACAGCCTGTCAACTCTCTCTCTCCCTAGTGTGAATCAAGCCAACAACTGCCTTTATAAATAAAAGGAAAATTAGAAACAAATGAAATAATCTTAATTTTATATTTGCAGTAAAACTGTGACCACATTTTTAAACTTACATTGCAATACAGTTGCCTCCAAGTCCTCCTTTAATTCCTCACATATACTGCCTCTACAGCTGTTATCTTCAAGATCATTACAGTGTTGCCACTGTACATAATTAAATGTACTGTGGCTTTATATGGGGAATGCCATGGTAACATTAATTATTTGCAAATGGTCATTGTCAAACACTGCACGGTGACCATGACACTCTATCATACTCTGAAGTACTCAAACCCCTGAAAGGAGTCAAAGATAATCTTCCTCATTTGTAATGGGTCCTAGTAGTACAGAAAATTATTTTTCTTTTCCCAAACTCACAGTATGAAAGCATAATGCAGCACTTCTACAGCAGCAGTTGAAACACAAGGGTGGGGTTTTTTTCATTTTCACTCAGACTGGCTAAGATAGAGTCTGTGCACACCGTTAATAAGTTACTCATAGGTTGAATACGTTTGGGAAAACGGATGATTCAAAGGCAAAGTGTTTCCATCATAACTGGTAGACGCAGTTGATTTAAAAGAAATGGAGTGCAGTCTGTGATGAGCAGCAGGACAAATGTTCCCCTTGGCTGAAATGAAGAGATCACCACACTGATAGCCAAGCATCAGAACCTTGTTTGTCCACCTGGGATTCGATCACCAGCCCTTTCAATTAAAAGAATGATAATTGACGAATTAAGTCTACCTTTTCAGCTTTTTCATTCGATTTGTCCTAAATATGAATGAGGTCTTGAGTCAGAAGTTGTAGTTCAGCTGGTTGGAAGTCTGGAAGGAGCCATATTTTAGCCAGCAGAATAGATGCATTTGCAATGCTGAATTTCTTGGGGTCATGGATCACTGTTTTGATCTGGGCTGCACAGCCCATGACACAAAAGGGTCTTGTTCCTTGCCTGGGGCCCTTCAGAGAGACTACAGGCACAAACGGCAAGAGTGGGAGCAGCAGACAATTTGATTTAAATTTGATTGAAATTTTTCCAGTGTGCTGCTTTAAAAAGGACTATATTGCTGGTATTAATAGAAATGCAATATAAATACTATATTGAGACAATTATTTGTATTTTCAATTTTGGAGAGAGGGAAACGTAAGTACAAACATGCTGATCAAAGTGATGAAGAGCACTACTTTTTAATGCAGAAATAGAGTATCTCCATTTACTTTAATCAGGAGCTAAATTAAGACCAAAAAAAACCCCTTCTGATATTTGTTATCCAACCTCTTATTCTTGTCAAAGGTCTGAGAATAAATTGGTTACAAATACTGCAAAATACATTAAAGTGATGTGACTATCAAATCAAGACCCAGATCTGTATTTCAAAACAGTCTTAATATTCCAGTTCCATGTATATAGGTCAGGAACCACGTTCAAAATTAAATCTGAGCTCAGATTCTGAACAAGGCCACAGTACCATGGGAAAGTTTCAGTACAGATTCATCTGTCATATAAATAGATAGCACAAGTCTTCACTAATGAGTGAAAAATGGTATGTTATCTGTATTTTGATTATTATATTCAATAATGTAATATAGAGACATGTAATGTAATATATTCAGGGATGCAATAAAAGGGACAGAGCGTATGAAACAGCAGTAATTATCTTGCTTGCAATGGGAAAAAGAAGGAGGGACCCTAAAGCCTGTAAAAATGCAAGTATATTCTGCCCTGAAAGTGAAGAACACGAGGCCCAGGTCCTCCCCTTCGCTAATTTTTTTTTTAATTATTACTGTTGTCTTCAAGCAGGACAGGTTGAGATTCACCTCGGAAACCCGTGCTCTTACTTTAAGTAATAAAATCTCCTTCATCTGCTGGCACCATCTGCCCCAAGGGATTGCTGGATTTTATCAAGTAGCTTGTTTGCTACTGCTCACATTTTTGTATCTAATTACAGCAATAGCCATGGCTGGTGTTAAAGGATTAGCAAAAACTTGTGGGAAAAACAAGGACATTCAAGAAACTAGACAAACACCAACCATTCCTACTTAAAAGTGGCTGTATCTAATTAAATAGCAGAACTTCTTGGCAATTTTATACTCTTTCTCCAGAAACTCAGCCCCTTACCCAGCACATTTTAAGAGAGAGGGAAGAGCAGTGGAAATATTTTTCTGCCTTCAAATCTCTAATTATTAAAGTCCATTCATATTTTCATGCTCTAATACAAACACAAGATTTTCATTAATAAAACATTAAATGCAACTCTTCTGCTTTCACTTTCAAATTAGAATTGCACATGTGTTGTACAGTATTAGGATGACACAGCAACTGGTATAGACTGCTCTGAGATAACAAAATAACACATCTTCCCTTTACATCACTATATTTTCCCCTTTCCATAATATTAAGAAAACTCTCTAGAATGAACCAAGGATGCTCAAATAATCTTCACTCTTGAGATAATCCTATTTTCCTAGAGAGCCTTCATTAAGAGGGATGGTCCCAGACAGAAAAGCAGACTTAAGTATTTCCAGGACAAGGCTAACTGGAAATGAGGACTGATTTTCAATTAAAGACAGATTTTCAAAGGCCCTCAGACTCTTCATTTGGCCAGAGACCTTTCTGGATCACAGCTGTAAATGCAAGTCTGGGTGAGACTGCAAAGGGTAGCAGCTGAGGGAGCACATGGAACAGGAGGGTTAATTAACCTGGTCCTGTGCTGCAGCAAGAATTGCATGCATCTACACTTTCAGTTTGAACTTACTCATGACTTGCTAATATTCACATACTGCTGTGTCCATGCTGCCCTTTAAATAGTGTATTTTTCCTTCCGTAGTGTTTACTCCTGATGTATTTCTGGATTAGAGCCACATGTTCCCGCAGCACACACTTTGCTCAGCTGAATGAGCCCTTTTCTTCTAGTCTGCCTCCAGGAGAACATTTCGTCAAAAAACCAAGTCACCCCAGCCCATTTCTTTCTACCTGGTCCAAAGCGAATATTTTCTTGACCAGGACACAGGATTTGTGATTCCACATCACTTCCTACCACTTTCACGTGGTACCAATGTTTTTCTATTTCTATTGGAAATACCTCTCCCAAAGCAGTCTCAAAATGCATTTGCTTTTTTCACGGCTGAGGAAAAATCCACTTTTGTGGTTTATAATCATTCTGAGATTAAATACTGCTCTACAGCCTTTTCCATCACCTTTCCAATACTCTGTTCCCAATATAGTATACATTATACTGCATATGTAGTGTATATATTACATATACACTGCAGTAAGTATTTTTCTATTTAATCTCCATGTTTGCCTTCCATTTGTGGAAAACTGAATTTCATCCCATTTATTTTGTCCCAGCCCTCAAGGTCATCCACTTTTTCCTGGATGATTTCCCAAACTTCCTCTGTCAGGACAATGCCTCTCAGCATCATGGCATCAGCAACTTTTAACTTCATGAGCACACTGCTAAGATTTGTGCCAAAACCCTTTCTGAAAATTAAAAAATACCAGGTTTTAAGAATGAGAGCTGAAGGTCCCTGCTTGCAACTCCATCTTAGCCAACCCAGCCCTTGCCACCTCTCTTGAAGTCAGCCCCTGCTCACTTTCCCATTTCTTTATTAACCCCCATCTTCTCTGTCTTAATAGCTCCCTACATGGACTGTATCAAATCTTCACTCAAGCCCAAATAGCTGAAATTCTACTGAATTTCCTTGGGGTAGAAAATCAGTTATCTTATCAAAAAAGTTATTAGATTAGCCTGGCAAGATCTATCTTTAGAAAATCTGTGTCACATTTTATCCCATTTTTCCCTCAACAACATGTCTTTAATCAGTCTTTGCTTGAAAAAACATTCAAAGGCCTTGCACTAACAGCCTGGAATTTTCCTTGGATCATTTTTCATCCTTTTCAAATGTTGGGCATTACTATTATTAATCCTTAGAGTTATGGCATCACTCCAGGCTTTGTTAAAAATATTTCCCTCTGACCCCCTGATTTTGTGATGCAGCTTTTTCTCATCGTTGGGATAGAGGTTATCTGGTCTTTCTGATTTAAGCGCGTTAAGCTGCATAATTTTCTCTTCTTTTGATTACTGTTTTTCCATTTTCATAACCTTGTTGCTATTATTTATTTTTCCTTTTCCAACAGGATTTTCTTCCCCAAAACCAGAGGCAAAGTATTCGCTTAAGTTCTTGGGTGATGGCCTCTGTTGGCACTGATGCACACCCTCTCACAGGTGTCCCAGCATCTTGACATCGTCCAGGATTCTCACCATATACTGCCGCCAGAAATGAAGCCCCTGATCCTGATAAAAGGCACAGCAGCCTTTGTGCTGAGCAACACAGGATGCTCCTCCCTTTCTCTGTTTCTCTGCCATCAGCCTCCAGTCCCCAGTCGTAGTCATGCACCAGTGATCCTCCCCACGTCCAACACACTGGGTTTTATTTGCTTTAAACAAACACCCCACTGAATGGAGGAAGGAAAGACGTGCAAAGAGCTGCTTGTGTTTAGCTGGAGCAAAGGGAAAGGCACCCCTTGCAGATGTGATGACGAGGAGAAGCCAAAATCTGTTTGCAGTCAGACAGTTTCAGTGCAGACAGAGCAGTAGTTCTACTTTATTGCAACTGAAAGGCAGGTCAACATAGTTTTTGCCATGTCCCTTTTTGACAACAAATTACCTTCATCTCTGATGCTTTCATTAATAAAAGGTCTACCTTCATCAGATTCATTCCAGCAGAGAGCAGAGTTCTCAACTGACTACATCCAGCTGCTCGGGTGGCCCAAAGGGCCTGGATATAGGCAAGGCTTCATTTAAGTGTGCTGTCCCACCACAAGAGCATCTTGGACACACCTTGGGTTGCCATCTCAGAGAACTGTTATGCATTCAGCATCCAATCCATCTGTTAAAGATACCTCCTTGTAGAAGGTGGGAACAACTCGTCTGACTAAAGCTTTCACTCCAGGGGGAAGGTGAACACTTATATCCATGCTCATCTCCCAGTGCTGGGGAAAAGGAAGAAACTTACTGGCCCATCTGCTGCTGTAAAATGAAAAGAGATCATGAAGGAGACAGGCAGCTCTTGACTTATTCCAGTTTCCTCTCACTCCTCTACCCAGAGCAAGAGAAGCTCCTCTTTTGGGAAAGGAAAACATTGCAAGAAATTAAGGCAATGGATTTTTTAAAAAGGGTCAGAAAAAGGGTGAAACAGAGGAATGAAAAGCAGGAAGAAAGCAGAGATGATTTACAAGGCGAGAATGGGAGCCTCACTGCTGGAGCATGTGATCGTGATGCAGTGTCCCATGAATCTGCTGCGAGACCTCCATGCTGTAGTTCAGATAAGAAGCTGAACATTTGGGTCTTATCCGAACTGATCCTGAACTTCACAGCCTTTGAGATCTTGCCAATCTCTCCCTCTCCCCATATGCATGTTTTTCCAGTGTGGAAGCTGATTTTGCTTTATGCGCTTGCAACGACAGGTTGTGAATCAACACCGTGGAATGATGCAGTATCACATGGGACCATGGCAACTTTTGGGCTCAGGTCTCTGTGGTTTAGGGACTAAAGAAGACAGCTATGAAAAGCCTAGAAATTGACCTAGTTTCAAGGTTCTACTTACCCTTCCTACAGAAGTCACAAAATATATCAAGCTAACTGCATTTAAAATCCTCCAGAGCTGCCATCCATCACACAGCTTATTTGAAAAGCCATCCCCTGCAAAGCTGTTATATTCCATCCCCCAGTGTTAGAATTTATGGAATTGATACTCATTGAGGAGTTAGGAGTTGGAAAGGTGCCCTCCCTAATGGGGAATAGTAAAGGGTTGGTGTTTGGCTTACGAAAATCAGGAGTGCTAAGAGTCTGCTGAATACAAATAAAAAATTACAAGCTGCAAAGTTCCAAATTAACATCCTGATGACTTACATTATTCTTCAGAAAAGCTCTGTCTTTCCTTTGATCTCAGGATTACAGGCAGCCAGGGTCTTATTTGCAGCTATGCAAAGAACCTGCTGCACTACACCAGCAGTAGGCACAGACCTCAAAATAAAACCCAAGGTACTCCGACACTCATTTGCAGAACTCTGCCAGCACAGTAGAGAGATTGTCATATTGGGACATCAGTGGATGAACTGGGCTCCTGCAGTCAAACACAGGCACACTGCAAAGGCTGGTCTCTCAAATCCACAGTTTGTCTCAGGAATGGTTTCTGGTTTTATTCTCATCTGATTAATCCCAGGCTGTGCTCTTCAGGCTCATTCCCATTCACAAGACAAGCAGGACAACAACAACCATTTGTATTCTTTATGAAATGAATCCTTGGTGGCAACTTTAAACTAAGTGCTGATTTGTTCCCCCACAATTAATAAATTTCAATTCTTCTCCAGTGCAATACAACTTTCCACAAGTTTATATAATTTTGAAACGCCTGGAAAATTGTCTACCAGTTCATGGCATTTTATATATATATATATATATATATATACACACACACACACAAATACACACTGTCAAAATACAACTTTAAGACTGGTATATTGTGGGAGTTTTTAATCCACTGATATTTAACTGTATCTACCTTAATTTTTAAGACAGAGAATGTAGAATAGAACCATTATTGCTTTATTTGCAATCCTACCTAAATACTTGGTGAGGTATTAAATTAATTGTGCAGAAGCAAGTGCCAGGTCTTCAGGCAATGTCTAGCACCTATATCTGTTAAGTCCTGACATTTAAGCAGGGACACAGAATGCAGCACTTCTGGAAATGAGGGCCAAAGGCAAGCAATTACAGCCAAGGTTTGAAATCTCAAATGCTCAAGATTTGGCCTTTGAAATTCAACATATTTCTTCAATTAAATATTGAATAGCTGTGACTATAAAAACCCTGTGTAGATCTGGAAGTGAAGTATTACACTCTCTGGCAAAAGAGCATGTCAAGGCCAGAGTCAACAGAAGGCAGGTGCTCCGATGCAAGTTGCTACAGCTAATCATGCAAATCACCCTTCTGCTTTCTGTGTTGCAGGAAAGAATGCACCTACAGCTCTAGTCGAGAGGCAGACTGCTGAAAATTGGGATTTAAGTACAAATTTGTGAAGCAATAGCAGTGAATAATTTCTCCTTTGGCAGATTCAAAACGCCTTTTCATACGAACATCAAAACCAAACATATTCTTGACTCCAGAACACTCCTAGAACGTAGTTTTATACAAGTACGTAATAATAAGGTAAAACAGACACTAAAAACATATCCTGGCAATAAATACTTTAAGACTTCATTAGACAACCAAAAGGTCACATCTGATACACGAAAAAGTCAAATTATCTAGGCTGACATTTACAAGTAATTTGAACTGACATTAGCATGAAAAATACAATTTTACTGGAAGAAGTAGTCTTACCTCTAAGTTTAAATGTGCTCTTAAAGCATTAATGCTGAAAACAAAGCCCTGAAAAATATCTGTAGCCCTGCCAATTACATTTCGGTATTTTATAGCAAAGCAACGTGAAGCAGACAATTAGCAGAAGGTTTCAGCCCCTTATTAGCAAGCAGAACCTAATAGGAAGAGAAAAAAACCTCCACCATATAAGCTCTGATGAGCAGATTACGGGCTCGATCCAGCTGTGAGATAGTCAGGCACCCATTACCATGCAACCAGCTTATCCACGGATGTGAGCAAATACCAGGAGCTGATTTTGCAACACACACAGTGATGCGCCGGAGCATCCGTGCGCCTCCCCAGGCAGTGAGAGAGCCCTCTGCCTACCTGCCTGCCTGCCGTTCACTAGGAGAGAGAGACACGTTCTGCACAAAGCAGCCGATCTGCGTTTTGTGGACTTACTTTAACTGCCGAGGTTCGCAGTCCACCCCCGGCAGCAGGAGCCTCGCCGCCTGCCGTACGTCATCGCTGTCCACCGAGAAGCTGCGGCGGTGCCCCGCGTGAGCCACCGCCACCCGGATCCACTCCATCAGCGGAGGCAGCACGATGAACGGCCTGGGGGAGCACACAAACATGAATGCCACAGCACACTGGCATCAAAACGACAGGTAGAGAGGAGGAGACAGCAGGGGGGTGCATGTGTGTGCGGGTGCATATATGTGTGAGAATATACAGATATATATACACACACACAGAGAGAAGGGAACAAGGTAAACAACAGAACGGGAGAGCACACCAGCTCAGCAATTTTCAGGTAGGTCTAAATCAAGATGTCTCATCCTGTCTCCAGGGCAGGACTATTTATGAGCCACGCTCCTGCGAGGTCAGTGCACCCGACTGGCAAGCCCCCCTCCTAATCCTTCACACAGTGTAATACCCAAAGGAGGGCAGGAGACTGGCACAGGACCATGTCCTGCCCTGGCTGAAGCACCAGCCCGGGTACGCTCCCCTGCCACTTTGCTATAGGGACAGGAGAATGAACCTGGGAAGAGAGAGGGCATGTCCTGACCCCAAAATGCCAGGGATGGAGAGGCAATGCCCAAGGAAGTCTCCAGCACCTCCTGTTGATGCAATGCACACTTTGTGCTCAGCTCTGAAAGTGGGGGACTTTGCAGACAATGTGAAGGTTACCTGTGAGCAATGTCGGAAACCAGACTGCTTCGTTTCACTTTTAGCAGTATCCAACTGCTACACCTTTGGGTGCCAGCTGTTCTGCCAACTGAGCAAAACATACAAAACCATCCCCAGAAGTGAATGGTGGGATTCTGGGCCACAGCCCTGCAAAGTCTGGGCACTATCAGAGACATGGACAGATACCTGGACAGATCAATGTCCCAGCAAGAGCTGCCCAAGCCTCAGATGAAGCATGCAGCACGCAGTTTGCTCCATCTATGCTAAGAATTATTTGGGAACCAAGAGAAAAATGCCAAACCATAAGAACCATAGCTTCACGTCCTATTTTAGAGATAAAACTAATAAAATAACCGCAGCTGAACACCTTGAAGGTCACTGCAAGTCTCTTGCTTGCCTTCCCTTCTGCAGTGCCTTTTCACAAAGGAAGGAAAAAAAAAGTCAGCGTTAGGTGCAGAGTAGGCAAGTATTTTACATTTTAAATATACAACTTTACCTCAAAAAATCTACCCTGAGAAAAATTATTTAAGAAGATGTTGATTCTGGAATATCCTTTTCCTATTTATAGCTCTTTACGCATTTATTTCCCTTTTTGAGGACTTGGCTTTACATAGCTCTGATATTAATATTCCGGAGGAGGGATGAGATATTTCAGAAGCACCCAAGGACAGAGAAGCCCTGAGGCCACTAACTTTCCCTAGGACGCCGGCTTCCCAAATCTCACGGGCACTTAAATGAACAACCTCTTTTTGAAATATGACATCTTTAGCTGACTTGCCACTTCCATCATTATTCTATCCAAACACATTGCCATCACCTCTAGACCAGGCTGCATTTGTTTCTAAGGTTTTTGCTCTCCCCAGACCTGCCACAGCCACATAAGGAGGCAGATAAGGAGAGAACATCTTCTCCCACAGCTCCCATGGAACAATTTCCTAACCCAGCTCATTTGTCATGAGAGTGGTGGGAGTCAGAGGAGGGAGAAGGAGGGGTAGATCTGTTCCTGGAAGGTGATCTGTTCCCCAGGTCATCTTCAGAGCAGAAGGGACCTTCTTTCACAGTATTTAGTAGCTGGGGACAAGCGATCACTGGGAGTTTTTTCATCACTTGCTGAGCAAACAGCAGAAAGGGAGTTGCAAATCACACTGGAAGTGTAGAACTACATGTAGTTACAGATGTAACTTGGAATCTAGGAATACAATTAAAGGAAAACTCAATTTGAGGTTATGTTTTGCATGAGTGAACACAGTTTGGATCAGAGATATGAAGACAGGCTTGTACAGGGCCTTCCTATAACATCTGCTGGGCAAACAGAAAAGCAGAGAGCTGTGGCTGAACAGGGGACTCGGAGGTTCACACTTTTCTCTCATCTTGTGCAGGTCAGAAACCACCCCAGCAAAAAATCTGCCCCACCACAGTAAGGAGCAGAGCAAATAAAAATATTTACAGGAACTCAGATAATTGCACTACAAAATTGCTTTTTTTTTTTCCCCCCTCTTCCCGGTCTTGCAAACTTCAACAGAGAAATAGAAATGAGCATGGCTATTTGGTGCAATAACTCTCAAGAGGGAAGAGAATCAGCGTTCTGCAGAAGCGGGGAAATTTTCTATAAAGTCCAATTTCAGTCCCTGGATGAGGATATGGAGTTTGCTCACAATATATTACATTCCCTTTTTCCAAGGGAAAAAAAAAAAATCATCACTGCATATCTCAGCATGTCAGGATATTTGTATTTTGAGAAGAGAACCAAATATGGCTGAGTGTAATAGGTTAAAAATACCCTTGAAGAGTTTATACACCATGTGATGGGATGGGTTTTTTTTTTTTTAAATACTGCTTGTGTGCCAAAGAGGAAAGAGGGACACAGAGTTATAAGGGTGTGACAATCCACAAGACAATGTGCTATCAGCAAGAAATATTTCACTTTTCAAATGACACTGTGTGAAAATGGGTTGGGCAAATGCGTCACATCACTGGGGTATACACTGATTTGTCTCTGGTGCAAAGACAGGTACCAACCAGAAGAGTTTGGTACTTTTGTGTTCCAGGGCAGACATAGAGCAGATAAGTCACATAGTTATATGCTTTGGAAGCATATGCCTTAATTAAACTAATCTAACCATGGTAGGAACATGCTGGGCTTCACTCTGCCTGAAGGATATGGGAAATCAAGAGCAGCTCAACTGCTGCAGAAGCATCTTACCTGGGCTGCAGGTGAGTGAGTGCTCTCAATTCCTCCTCCAGCCCATCTCTGTACCTGTGCTTAACTTTAAACACATGCTTCCCATCCTCTAATGCCCTGCAGTTCAAAGTTAAGCATGGACTTAAGTAATATTAAATTAAAAAATAAAAAAATAAAAAAAAATGCTTTTTGGCACAGACTTTTATTTTCCTGAGCTGACATTTAAATGGAAAAACATGCCAGAGCAGGATGCAGGGAGGGGTCTCTGCACAGAGCAATTCCCATCCCACGCGCAAGAGCTGGAAGGTGGGGGAGGGATCGGGGAGGCCAACAAAAAGCAGATCCCCAAAGGGTTGGATCCTTCTGGGCCCTGTCCTTGGCAAGGGGGTAGGCAGCTCCTCGTGGAGTATACCTTCTCCTACTTCATCAGAAAAGACATCAGAAAATTCTGAGTGCCCCACAAACCCTCTCGTCTCTGGTTCCTCCTCCCAGGCAGCATGCTTCCCCGTTCCCTCCTGCCACCTAGCACCCCTCTCCCATCTCTTTTTGGACAGCTCAAGGGCCCTGACACTGCTGTGCCTTGAAGACATCTGCAGGTGACACCCTGCTGGCACTGCCCCACAAGGACAACCCCTCGCTGTCCTCTCCCGTCCTGGCTAGCAGCCATCCTTCTCTCCATGGCCTTCACACACTGCAGCTCCCTGCCAGCACCCTCCCTCTAGAGCAGGGCCAACAACCCCTCTGTACCCAATCAAACATCAAACTTATCTCGGTTTTGGGGTGCTGATGTCTGAAAGGCACTCTGAGTTACAAAATGACTCATCAGAAAAGCAAATGTTATGTGGGGAACCTAAATGTAATGCATAACCCTCTCTAACCACACCATCTTAACCACATGAGGGGTTGCCTAAAACCTGCACTCCCTCCAGAGACACACGCAGCCTTCCTGGGCTGCCGACTATTCCCCTCCTTCGCTTGCTGGCACACAGAGATATTAAAAATCCTGTCATGCATATGCAATAATTCAGGCTTTTTCATTATTATTAGCAGTAGTAGCAGTACTGTGATTGTTATTGTTGTTAAAGTAGTAGCCTACCTGTATATAAACAGGAGAAACTGTCAGGTGGAAGATCATGAGAAATGTGCACCATAAAATGCAATAGGATGCTTCATTATTTTTGCATGGGTCTGTGAGAAGATGGATGAAGCTCCTGTCTGGACACCACCTGCGGCAATTTCAGATTTGCAAAGCACTAGGGCCAGCACTCTGACAAATCCCAGCTCCAAATAACGCCTGGCCCCGGTTTTTCACAGTGCCTACCATCTTTGCAGGGTGCAGAATCCCTGCTGGCTACCGAGCAGCTTCACAGTCCACCTTCTGCCCATCCTGTCAAGAGCAGGGCACTACACACAACCACTCTCCCCTTGACTTCCCAGCTGCTGGAGCAGTTCTTCCCCTGACCAGCTGCTCCCTCTCCCCTGCAGAGATTAAGGACACTCATCACCTTTGAATGCTCCTCACCGAGGCTCACAAACCCTGGATGGGCCGCTGGCTCCTTGTTCACAGCAGAGCCTGCAGCGAGCTCCAGGTCCCGGAGCTCATCAGTGCACAGGACAGATTCCCCAGACAATCACAGCGCTCGAAGGAAAAAAATCATCATTTCAAGTGCAGCACAACAACCTCTTTATTTCCAGGGGCACTTCAAATTGCTCTTCTTCAGACACCTATGGAGCCCTTGCCCCACCACATGCACTCATTCACTGCCTGTATTAAATCAAACTCTAGGGAGAGGGCATGATAGTCACAATGGGAAGAGAGAAATTCCTGAGGCCTAATCCGATGTGAATTCCCACAGCTACCTCCTGTTGTCCCTCCCTCAGTTCCACCAGCTGTGAAGTGGACACACCTGAATAGACCTGACCTTGCTTTAACTTGGTTCAATTGCTACAATTGCTTTGGATGATGTCTGTTTGCAGGATTCTTTAGCTACTGTGGAGGATGGTGCTGTTGCAGGTGTTGAGTTTCTTCTCTCACTCTAGCCAAGGAGTGCAAACCTTTGTGGCAATGACAGGCAAACTGGTACACACAGGTCACTGCTGTTTAAATTTGCAAAAGCAATCAAGTAAGAGTTAAAGGTGCTTCCGAAAAACGTATGGCTGTACTTTCACAAGAAAAAGCCTATCTAGATAAAGACAGGGAGATGTTTCTTCTTGCAGATATGAGTCAGCAACTTTTAACATTATAAAAAGCTCTTTACATTTGTTTGGTTTGTTTATGTTTTCACGGGTGGTTTTTAAAGAAAATTCCAATACACAAATTGAAAAGCATCCTCGGTTCTGACAAGTTTTCACTTAGAGCATATGATGAAGCTGTATATGCAATGCTAGTCCATATTTAGCATTATTGAAAGATAGAAAAGCATGTTTTTTCCAATGCATAGCACACATTTCAGATGGGTTTCTGGGCTGCAAAACTCATTTATATTTACTCCATAAGCTACTTGTCTTCAGAGGGAGTACTTTTTGATGCTTCAGAAAGCTGCCAGTCCCAATCCTTCCCAGAAGCTCAGCAGTGCCAACTGATGCTCCATGTGAGTTCATGCAGCTACTCTATGCTAGGCAGCTGCTCTGCCACCCCAGAAGCCCAGCTAAGGGTGATCCAAGTAGCCAGTCTCTGAAAAAGCCAATTCTGCATTTTCTTCAGGCTGAAGGATCAAACCTCGTCGCTCTCACAAGAGCCTCAGTGAGACCCATCCAGGCAGAGGGAGGGTTTACCCTTTTGTGCACCAAGACATTGGTGCTCCAGAGTCCACAAACGGGTGTCTGCAAATCATGGATTTTGAGCCTGCATCCAGTGCTGGAATGAGCTGTCCCTGTTGCCTCTCCTGCATTAAAAATATTAATGGCCAAGACCTGAAACACAACTGAGTCAAAGTGATGACTCAGCCAGCAACCACAATGAGGAAATATTTCACTGGCAGTTTTGACATCAGATTTGACACGACTGGCAATGGCATAAATCCCCGAGGACACACAGCATTCCGAGTGCAGCACAGAACGGCCTTGATACCATGCTGTTCTCACAGGGCTGCACGCAATTTCCTCCATTTAAAAAATCCTATAGCCATCCCATGGACAGCGTAAGTCCATCTTGATAAATTAGATGTAGAATACAGACCCAGCCCAGCAAGGATATGCCATGTAACGGCCAAGCCACAAATAATGCCTGAACTATTTCTTGTAACATGTGCCATCTCACATGCTGCAGGCAGCTCCAATACCATTGCTGAATGGATTTTTAGAAAGTGGGAAGTTTGATATTTACGGTGAAAATCTAGAGGATTTATGTAAGGATACATTAGGATTTTTCAGTGGTTCCCAGTCAAATCAATCCTGGTTTTAACTTTGACTTCAGCAAGGCTACAGCTTTACTATGTGAAGTTTCCAATCAAACGGTGGATAAAAATAGATTGGGTTAGATGGGGCTATGGCATAGTGGCACATCAAGCTTGTGCAATCCTTTCTGCATATACAGGTTCATTCAGGTTTCAGAGGAGGACTTCCATATTCCCAGTGCTTTACCTGGTTTTCATCAGTATTCCCTACCATTCCCTCCACTCTCTGCTGGTCTTTGCTGGAGACTGACCTACTCATGCAGTTTGTATCACGTAATAATGTAAATCAGGGACACATTTCCCTAGTTAACTCCTTACTGAAATTGTTCTTTGGGTGGGTACAGACATGGCTGTAGCAGCTCTGAAAATGCTTCGAAAGAGTTCAAGTTATTTTACAGCAGTGGAACACCCCTCTCATTAAGGGGCGGATGCATCACATTAATTAGCCAGGTACACTAAAAACTATCCGAAGCATGAAGCAAAATTGAGATGATAACTCAATCTCTTCCCATTAATCACAAATGACTACAGTCTACAATTTGCACGTGCATGTGTGCGCAGGGGACATGGATTTTTGTGTGTGTGTCCACGTGAGCAGGCAGAGAGATACAAAGCAAGCAATCACAGCCCATGGGAGTTTCCTAAGGGATTGCTCCACATACAGGGAATAGTTAAGGAAAAGTGAAAAGAAGGTTAAAACCAGACACATATCCATCAACTCAATTAAGACTTGAGGAGAAAAGCTAATGGCTGCCAGGTGGCACAAGGAGTTAGTGCTCCTCCAAGGTGGAGCAGCAGAGGAAGCACTGAAGAAGGGTCTTGCTGCCTGTGAGCTGAATTAATGGATGGTTCTGGACTGGCTGAGCTGCTGAGCCACAGCTTCTCAATGAGTTGTTAATGGGGAACATGGCAAGTTAGGATGAGGACTTTGTCAATACAGCTGTGGATAAAAGTGGGTAAGGAACCACTTAACGAAAAGAAAACATCACACAAATCTGCAACTACAGATTCTGCACTTTCCGGTGCTTAAGAAATTACTTGCAATAATTTTGGAAGCATTACAGAGAGGCTGAGAAGTGAAACACAAGCACAGGACAGATCTTTTTATTGAACTAGAAGCAGCAAGCACGAAAGAATTCTTAACAAGAGCCTCATCTACAGTTCCTTCTCTTTTTTTTTTTTTTTTTTTTTTAATTCCCAGGAAAGCAAAAGAATGAACAAACCTAAATAATCCTCAGCTGCCTGCAGGTGGAAGCACTGGAGGAGCACTGCTTTTGCAGGCAACACCCAGCAGAAGATAAATGGCTCCACCACATCCCGGCTAGATGCATAAGGGAAACGGGACCCCACAAAGAGGTCCACTCTCCATGCCTGACAAAATAGCCATCTACATGGTATCCAGGGTCAGCAGAATTGGCTTGTGTTGGTGCCAAAAAATCACAGAGTCTCTGCCAAAGTGACCAGATTGAAAGAGTATGAATTTGGGTTGGGAGGGGATCACACATTCATCTTATGGTTGGGTTTGTTGACATTTAGGAAGTGGGGAATATTTTCCAGGTTTTCTAAGCAATCCTGGCCACTTTGCACTCCAACCCCTCCCATGAAAGCAGCCCCTCCCACAAGAGTTTCGCTACATAATCATTTTTCCCTTTTATTTTCTGTAAAGATAAACACTATTAAAAACATACTGCATTCTCATGTCTTTACCTCCATGAAGAGCTAACACAGAGAAATGCTCCCTAGAAATGAAGTGCTGGATTTATTCAATGGCAAAAAACCCATTTTATGAGTCCCCCAAGACTCTGAGGGAGGTACTGCTATCTGAGCTGCAAAGTGCTAAGCCAGGCAGCAATGCCACCGTGCTGGATTCCTCTCCCATATCCAGCCTCTGCTGAAGGACATGTACAGCCTGGGCAGCTCCCTAACTTAAGCTGGTTCAGAGCCAAAATCCAGGTGAGCTGGAGACAAGAGGGGAGGATGGGATGGTCTCACGGTGCCACCAAGCCCTGCAAGTGCTGGGAGAATTCTCTGGCTGCATCCCACAACCCTCTCCACCCTGGGCTTGTACCATCAGGGAGGAGGGGGCCAAGACAGTAGACAGATTGGCTTCGCAGAGAGCCAAGGACAACCCCTATTTCATGAAAATACTGCCTTACAGCCAGATCCACACTGTCCTGGCTTCTTTCTCTTCACCAGGAGGAACACAGAGAGGCCAAAAATGGGGAAAGATGCCTGAACCTTCTTGCTTCCTTCTGGTATTCTTACCAAATAAAAGCAATTGCTGCAGCTGGAAAGGGAATATGGCACACAGATATGCCACAAGTCTTGCAAATATTTTGCTTTTTAAAGTGTCATGTTCAACAAACCCATCTCCCCACAATGCACAAAAACCCATTATGGAAACCAAAACCACCAGAAATAAGTCATGGACCACAAAGCATGACTGCATGTAAAAGACAAAATATGGGAAATGGGTAGTAAGGCTCCTCAGAGTACTACAGAGAAGTCAGCTTCATTGTTCTCCTTTCTGAGCTGCACAGGATGGCTACATCCAGCTGGTGAAACTCCAGAGTTCAGCTCCATGGAAATACCCGGGCTCACACTTGGCCCTGCACCGCTCCCACTCCAGCACTAAGCACTAACGCATGTTTGATTAGGCAGCAGCAGAGGCATCTGCTCCTTCCAGGAGTGACCACAGGCTCTTGGCAATAACACGGAGTACTCGCTCTGGCCCTCGCCGCACGCCGCAGTCGTTAAACTGCCCTGCCAAGGGGAGGCGTCCTGCCAGATGGAGTATTCAAAATAAAGCAAAGAACAATCCTTTTAAATTATCAGTATTTCAAGTCCTCTAATGAACAGGACATGTATTAAGGCCACCTCATAGACAGGAAAACCTATTAAAGCAAATGTTAAAAGTGATTTTTCAAATATCCCTGCCCTTTTCACTTCTGCACAGGGAAGTCTGAAGAAATCTTACAAATCCAGAGGCTCAGCATTATTCACCCCTATATTCCCTCTGGTTCCATTGGCATTACTGCCACAGATGGGAACTACAGACCAGGTGAGGGTATTTTCCCTTTTTTTTTTTTTTTAAATGCATACTAACCACTCTTGGACATGAGTGAGGCCTTCCATGGTAGCAAGGCTGGATGACAAATCATGACATTAAAAATAATTTAGAAAAAAAAAAGAGAAAATTCTGGATTCTTGTCATTTCCCTTCTGTTTCATTTTCATACTTTGGAAATAACAGAACAAAAAGTGACAAACATGCTCACAGAGTGACCCAAACTTGAAAAGAAACAAAATGCCATCCAAAGGCAAATGGCAAAATTCCCAGTAACATCGTTAATGCCAGAGTTTCATCTTGTATGCTCTTCTGTGACTGATACAAAAGTATTTCAATTAAGGTATCATATTATATACTATTTACAACTATACACACAATGAGATCCTCCAATGCTGCTTTTGAGATGCAGACCTCATACTGAAACAATAACCAAGCCCCAGATGCATGGCTCTTGGGGCACATGTGCAGAGGAGAGTTTGGCTCACATCTACACTGCAATATATACACTGGGATGTAAACGTGGAGCCCAGCTTGACAAACCAGCCTGCATTTGCATCACCACAATACCCATCCTAAAAATGAATACCCAGCACTTTCCAAGCACCAGCCGCCCCTCTCACCTCTGCACTGGGGATGCCTGGTTTAGGGCTGGTGAGAAGTGTGGCAGGGGAACAGCAGAGTGTGCCCCAGCACACAGCTGCAGACTGGTGTTACCAGAAGGTTTGCTGGGCTTTTGGTGGGACAGGGATCTATTTTCCTGGTCAGCAGCCTGTCCCCTGCACTGGGCACCCTGCCTGCCGACTTCAATGGCACCTTCTTCTCACCTTACATCAGACCCTCAGTCAGGACAGGGTCACAGCTGTGCCTCCCCTGCCCTGCCCATCCCTGGAGCAGGAACAAGAGCAGCACAGCTGGAACTTGCCACATCCCTGGCCAGGGCAGCCCTGAGGTTACTCCTGTGCCCCGTTACTCAATGCGGCTGGAGCCGAACATCTTTAATGACTTCTCCTTTCTACACACTGCTCTATTCATTTTCCACTTCCCCAATCGCAGCTGTTGAGCCCTATTAACACATAGAAAAAAAACCCCCACACTTAAACCCAAACCTGCTAGGCCAGAAATAGAAGTTCTCATTTTCTTTTCCAAAACACAGAATAACTGAGCAACAACGAAAGGAAAAAGAAATCTCTCCCAAGTGCACATCTGGAACCAATTTGCTGTATGCAGCCACTGGGTGTCACTTTTGATATATACTGGTTCAGCCACGCAGCCGTTCGGGGAGAGAAGCGGATTTCAAAGAGGTGATCCTAAACCAAACCAGACTGCTCCACAGCCTCTCACGCGCAGGCTGTAATTAGCAATTAGCCAGCCAGGCTGATTTATTAACAAAACATCTTCACCACAACATTAAGCACCGTGCAGAGGCTCTTACCTCTCAGTCTGCAGCGTGACTTTTGAGGGCTCCACATTGGGGTTTTCCCACTCCATCTGTGGACAGTGCATGAAGTAGCAAAGGGTGTACAGAGCCTCCGGCTCCCAGTAGAACGATCCCTGCTTCTGGTGCATTGGTGTCCCATTCCCATGTTGCTTGGCATTGAGGGGCTGGAGGTGGTGCATCGCTCGAGACACCAGGTCACCTGGAAAAAAAAGCAAGAGCTGGGTGAATGCCAGGCTTTTCAGCCGCCTCTCCCGAGTTTGCAAACAGAAAGGCACGCTGGGTTGGGCTTTCCCTTCCATTTAACTTCACACATGCAAACAGTAGAGGGTAGGACAGGATCCTGTGTGCTGCTCACCACCAGGCTGAACTTTTCCTGGTGGTTTACATAGTGTGGTATAACATAACCCAGGCTGCAGACAAGCCCGCAGAGGCCTGCAGGAGACATGCTTCTGCAAACATGGTGGTGTGGGCAGCATCAGGCTGGCCCATCTCAGCACCACCACAAGAGCTGGTACACCGAGGCCAGGATCACAGTTACCTACTAGCAGTCTTTGGAGCATGCCAAAACCCCACAGGCCCAAAAGACAACCCTGCAGAGAGGTACCAAAAGCTGCACGCTCCTGATTAGAGTGGCAGCGATCTCCAGCCCTTTGGAATGAGGAAGGAAGCAGTCAGGTAGCGCCCAAAGCACCACAGGAGCATGTGAATGAGTGAAGAAAAAAATGGAAAAATATTGCTATAAAAGACAGTATCAAAAATGTACAACCAAAATTAAGTTCAGGCTAGGCCTGGAACACTGCAC
Source organism: Atrichornis clamosus (assembly GCA_013400975.1). Classification (NCBI taxonomy): domain Eukaryota; kingdom Metazoa; phylum Chordata; class Aves; order Passeriformes; family Menuridae; genus Atrichornis; species Atrichornis clamosus. The sequence goes on along the minus strand of WBMZ01005273.1, from coordinate 4,313 downwards.
GTTAGCAGAAAAACAAAACCTGTGAAGCAGACTCACATCGCTCCCCCTCAGGTTTCCAGAGCACAGAAAACAGTCAGAGAAAGATGTTCATTGTCTCCCCTGCACCCTCGTGGTTCGGGGCACTTCCTCATAGGGCAGATATGGGAATCCAGCCACAACATGTAGACTGGCATCAGCAAAGCCAGCAAGTGAGATTAGCAGGCAAATACATGGGCAAGCAGCAGTTCATCTCTTAGCACAACCCTGATTGTAACTAATTAACTAGAGCATCTCCCTCCCAGGCAGTGAATTTTATGTTTGTTGACGAGTGACCACTCTATCAAAGGCAGGGAAACAATTGTGGTTATAAACTGCCTTTTTTCACATGTTCAAATGTGTGCGTATGTCTGGGGGAAATAATGATCTTGAATCAAATCAGTTGGTTTATTTTAAATGAAAATCTGAGCAAGAGCCCTTTGGGTAATTCTTAAGCTATGCAAAAGCAAGAGATGAGAAAAAGAAGATATTTTTCAGTGTTAAGAAGAGTCATGCACTTTCTCTTATTTGCTTTTCCCAAGTGACCACTGAGCACTGAAACTTGGAAGGAAAAGTTTGAAATGTTCATCAAGGTAGGAGCACAAAACCAAGGAACTCCTGGGCAAACTTAAAGGAGAACCACTCTTGACTGTTTGCATGGCCGAACTAAAGTCTTTTGCAAAGTCCCACACCTTTGAACACAGCACAACACTTCTCTCCAGTCTGACTCACACAGAAAATGCTGCTGCTGCAGTGATAATGTGCACCAGGGAGAACAGAAATGTCTCACTGAAAAATCTCAGCCCTGTCCTCCAAAAACGTAGCCTTAAAAACCATGAAGAGAAGAAAACCGCTGGCATGAGGAAACTGCAGATTCCATGATTTCAGGGTTTTGACACAATTTTTTGCTTCACTCTGCAACATTCTTCTTATTCAAAGCTTTCATTTGAAAATCGCTTCTGTCTCTTCCTTCTGCCAGGAAATTGTCGTGATAGGACCAATCTTGCAGCCTTGCATGCTCATAATTTCCAAGAGAAACTGTGCACACGGAAAGTATGCAGCATCAGGTCCACAGAAGAAATAGATGTGCCTCTGAGATGACTCCCCCATCCTGCACAAGGTTATCTGCAGGCAAGCAGAAGCAGCAAGAAAGTTTGGGACCTCCTTCACTCAGCCCACTCTAGTCACAGCAGATGTGTACTGCCAAGTTTAGCACAGGCCAATTTAACTGCTAGCAGCCTTGTTGATAGTAAATTCCTCCCTTTTTCTCTAGAAGGAAAAAGAAATTGTGTAGAAGTGCTGGCTGCAACATCCAGCTTTAATAATAATGGTAAAGGCAGAAAAAAAGGAGACACACATTAAATTCAGCCTTTTCAGACCCAAGCCATTACACCCCTGAAGCATGTGGTTAAAGTTACGCACACGGCCCATCTTACTTCGGTGGATTGAGACAGCAGGCACTAGAGAATGCCTCTGACTTCTGTAATGAATGATGAATAAAAATTAAGATGCAATTTAGGCCCAGATTCTGGCAGCAGCATTACTTCATCCCACTCCTCCCTGAGGGCTGGGGTGGTGTGACTTCAATGACACACCCAGGACCAGAGGAAGCTGCACAGTGAATAAGGAGGGAAAGAAGCATCAAGAATTATGTGGGCAGGACATTGCTGTTGATGAAAGGCTGGAGGAACTCAAGCCTTGCTGAAAGGCAAAGCTCCCATCCCTATCAGTATGACCAGGAATTCATCCTTTTATTCTGTATTTCCTCTACTGCTTCTTCAGAAACCCAAACCAATTCATACCATTAAAGCTGAATTAAAGTTTTTTATGTTTAAGCCTCACTTAATTACATTATACCAAGAAATTATTTGCTTAGATCTTGTTTTTTCCTTTGCTATGCTATCTCTGGTCACATTTGAAATTATTTCTATATTAACAATTATTGTAACATTTCTTTATCAATAAGATGATTTAGTTCTTTGAGTCAACTCGAAGCTTAAATTATCAATACCTGTAAAACATCAAGCTTCACAGAGAATGGTAGGCATGCATAAAAAGCTCCATTATGATATTGGTAGCCAACAAGCAGCGTTCCGGAGGCAGGCCAGGAATCACTGCTCCGTTTTATTCCACAGCGTAACCTCGAACAATCCGATACGTGCCCTAGTGCCCTTTGCCTCCTTCAGCCGCATCCAGTTACAGAGCCAACTCTTCAGGGCAGAGACTGTGCCTCAGCATATCTGTGCTCCAGGATCGGTGCCAAGAAGGCACGAGGAAGCTGACAGGCACATGAACACACTGTATGGTAGCACTTAGGCTAACTCTGTAAAACGTAACACAGTGCCACATCTGGTTCTAGGTGTGTGTGTGTTATTTTGAATCCCTACCAGGTTTTGCTCCTTCTATTGTTCCTTGCTAATATGCTTTTGCTTCTCCATTTCCTTCCTGAGAATATGCCAAGAGTTGAAACTCTCTTTGATCCCAGCCAGGGCACCCCAAAGCCCATGGACGTGAAACCAGCTCCGTGAAGGGACTCACTGGTCTGCTCTCCAGCCAACTCAAGTCTCATCTGGGAAACCCAACACGCTCTCCTCACCAGCTGTAAAAGCCTCAGTGTATATCTGAACACTGAGGGCAACCCTGAATTTATGGCCAAGCATAGAGAGATAAGCCCCCTTCACAAGTTTGTGCTATCCCTTCATTAGTGTTAGCCACCTCTGCTCTTCAGGGCTGCAAGGGGAGGTTACCTGCTCACAGCTGGCTCTTCTGCATCTTTTTGGCCCTGAAAATATGTCTCAGCTGTATCAACTGAACACATCTGAAAGGCCAATAAATTCCTCAGTGCACCATTTCCAAAGAGAACACATATAAAATAAAATTCCCAGCAGCTGCATTGACCTTGTAACTCCATGAATGAGGTTCCCCATGGCTATGGCATCATGACCCAAGGGGCTTGGCAGAGATCCCTGCCTTGCCCTCCACTGATCAAATTCTCACCCCTGTACCACTACCTGAAGAACAGACTGGGGAGCTGATCTGCCTGACAAGAGACCTTGTCAATTTTTTTTTAAAAATTAAACTCAATGAAAGCCTCCATAATTTATGCAACATAAGGCAAGTGAGCCAACGCACAAACTGCTTTGCAAGCACAGCCAGAGATATGAAAACACCACACTGTGCAGGGTAAACACAAGAAAAAAGGAAAAGAACAGCAAAGTGGGGGGGGACATTTCGGGACATTTCTGTTGCCAAAGCTGGGAAGCCACAACTAGAGGACAGGCTCCCAGAGGGCAGCAAAGGCAGCAGCAAGCCCCATGCTGGCACTGCCTTGCAGCCTTGATTCTGCATGGGAAAGGACTCCAGGAATGTGACTCCACACTGGAGCTTGTCAGCCCAGAGGAGAAATGCCTTCCCTGGCACACCAGCTACCAAAACCCCATGAAACCATCCCCACACCGCAGCGTGTGGAGAGCTGCCACTGCAGCTGCCAGCATTTCATCCTTTCCATGACTAAAGCAGGGCTCGCCCATTGCTGCTGCTGTCACTTCAGCACGGTCTGTGAACGCAAGGTCCACATACATTTGATTTAAAGACTGAAAATATTATGTAATGTGCATGTTATGAGACAGGCCTGGTTTAAGGCAATACTGAATATTTAAGGAACAGCTTCACTGACTTCAAGGCAAAGATATGATGTGACAGGGAAAGTGAAGCTGCTCCCATCTGCATGGGGGTGCAATACAACATACAACAACATACAGCATGCAAGTGGGCAGCCCCAGCTTGAGCCCTCTCCACAGTGACCAGTAAAGTTCTTTTTTTTTAACTGTTTGGCTTCAGTAACAGCTATTATCATGGCTTTTACTATGTTAGAGCCCAATGTTTAAAGAATAACATCTGTTTCCAATTTTGTAATGGGGGGGCAGAGGAAGGAAAAAAAGAAGGAAGAGAGAGAAAATGACAGATGCCCAATGCCCATGTCTGAGAAGCTTCCTGTGGGATTTTTTTGATCTGTCACGATGGACCTGATCATGCTATCCTGCCTGCCTAGGAGCAAGCTAACTGCTTTCAGAGGGAAAAACTTTCACAGCCAAAACCACTCAGCTGGGTGTATGTCTGCACAGCCACAACCCCGAGGCGAGTGACATGGACCAATCCTTACACAGCCGCTCCTTACAGCACCTACCTTGTGTTTTTCTTGTTCCTATAAGATGTTCTAAAACTACCAGAACAGTGATACTTTTGCACACTGAAAACAAGCCACAAGAGTTCTCTGACCTGTGTCTTTCGTTCAAAAC
>WBMZ01005270.1:0-33951 GCA_013400975.1 Atrichornis clamosus | reverse complement strand
ATGAGGAGGGTCTCCCTGCAGAATCAGGCACTGACTGTGGCTCTGCTGCTCTCTGCTCTAGCCCTTCAGGACGTGACTAATGACATCAGCCCTGCCATAGCAGACCTGGCACTTCAAACTCTGTACATCCTCAGAGCTGTACAGAGCGCTCCCCAGACCTGATTTCAGAAGATCGAAGATCAGCTCCGCCAGCCGTGGAAGACGCGGCCTTCTCTGTGGGGCCATGGCTGGGTGTCCTGCTGGAGCCCTGCGGAGAACTGATCCAGGAGGCTCCATCTGCTAGGGCCATGTTACGATCCATTTAGAGAAAATTCTCTGTGAATTGTGGAAAATAGCTTAGATTCGAAAATTACCCAGTATCAAGATTAAAACTCAAATGGTGTTATATGTTGATAACAAAAAATTGATATATTTTATTTAACAGTAAAAGAGAGAGAGAAAAAGAAAGAAAGGGAGAGAAAGAAGTAGGAAAAGAGGTGGTAGGTGAGGGAAGAGTGACAGAGACAGAAACATATCACCTCTCTGTGGGTCTCAATGGTGTCCCATTGGTCCTGTCCATCTGGTCTTCTTGGCAGTGATGGTCCCCCAGATACAACAGAGAATTCAAGGGATTAATACACATTTGGCCTGGGTGGGAACACCCAGGTACCTCCCCCGAGGGGTACAGATTTTGCACTGTCTCTTTCAAGACTTGGGATTGCTTGCATCATCCTGCATCATGTCCAGTGCTCTGGTGCAAGGCCTCAGGAATGAGTCTGGGGAGTGCTTTGGTGGTCTTTGATGGATTATGATGCCTCCTCTGCTGTCCCTTCATGTCAATGTCCCATGGATCTGGCTTTCCTGAGGTGAGGGGTTTTTCTTCCAGCTGAGCCAGTTTGTGTAAGGGAGGATGGGTGTTCATTGCCTCTGACCAGAGGTTTCACCATGCACCCAAAACCCTCCTCCTCCTCCCCCTTGGTGGGGAGAGAGGACTCTGTGCAAACCTGGCTTTAGTAGATAAGCACTACAGGCTATGGTTTCCCCACTCCGAATCCAGGCAGGGATGGTTCTTGGGACAGCTGCTGGGCTTGGTCCTCCCGTGGAAGTATTCATCTCCTCCAGCCAAGACCTGAGGATAGTGTCACTCATCTTAATTCCCAGTTCAGGGCCTCAGCCCAGGGGTCCCGTTCAGGGTGTGGTGGTCTTCGGTGTAGCTCTGTTGGTGCAGTTTTGTTATACAGTTTTGTAAAAGTCGTTTATAACAATGTTTAAGCCATAAACTACAACATTTCAGTCTCTTACAGGCCACCTGAACTTGCAGGGAACACCTCTTCTCTGCAAGCACTTCCTTTCCCGTCTATCATAGGAATATTAAATTGCTGTTGTCACACACAGAGGTTCAGGAGCTTTATTTTGTTCCCCAGTGTCCACGGGCCATAGGGGGAGAGGGGAAAAATGGTCCTCGTGCTCAGCAAGTTGCGCAGGCCTGTAGTGTGGAAGGGAAAGTGGCCAGAAACCCCTTGGCCTTTGGTGGATCTGCTCAAGCGTTAACGCTTCCGGCAGAGTAGATGGGCAGAGGCCAGAGCTGCGGAGATCCCTGAGAGGCTGGTGCCTGGAGATGGCCACAAGCCCTCTCCCAGCCAGGAACCGCCATCTGTGTCCTGCCCGTGTGTGGCTGGCTGCACTGCTGAGGGCTCCGAGGTGCCTCGTGATGCGGCTCCTCCGGAGCTCCTTCGGAGCTGCGCCGCTGCCGGGCAGGTTGGGGGTGCTGGGGGGAGCACTGAGGGGACCGGGCAGTGGGAGGCTAGCCCATCACCCTGTACAGCCTGTCCCTGGTGACTGCCAGACAGGGAGAGAGTTCCAGGACCCTCTGGCTCCTCCGTTTCCCAGCCCTGGCCTGTCAGCCCTAGAGCCTGCTGTCATGCTCCCTCCCTGCCTCTCAGGGGCCTGTCCCCACAGAGCTGGGCTGGCTGGGTGCTGCTGGCGAGGGGCAGTGGGCACAGGCAGGGCTGGCATCCAGCTTGGGCTCATGCAGCTGCCCAGGCCAGTGTGCTGTGACCAAGATGCCCCTCACACAGAGCTCTGGGCCCACAGTGCTGCTGCCACCATAGAGAGGCTGATGAACTCTGAGTACAGGGCTGTGGTGATGGCACTGCCTTCTCCATGTCTGTCCTTTGTGGAAACAAACCAGTGGAAAATCGAGGCCCTGAAGCAACCAGGACCCTCCTGAAAGGGAGACCAGCCCTGCCCACTTTCCAGCAGCAGCACTGAACACACCCACCCTCCCTGTCCCTGACAGTGGAGGGACCTACCTTGGGAAAATGGAATCTTGGCCCTGCTCCACCAGGCATCAACCTGTTTCTCTGCTGGCCCATGTGCCTTCACACGAAGAATGAGTGCCCAAGGAGACTCCCATTCCTGCCCTGGGAGTGGGAGCAGCCCCTACCTGCTTTAACTTCTGTGGTAGCTTGGTTCCTGCCTGGGTAGCACTCACCATGACATGGCAAGGCCTCTCCCACCCTTCAGTTAAGAAATGACCAGACATGCCCAGAGGGAACCACAGACAGGTAAGAAATGCTTCAGTAGGTGAGGCTAGTTTAAACAGCCACATCCTTGGCATTGCTTTGCCACCTCCCATCAACCAGCTCTACAGCCCTGTGGTCTGTAGCAACCCATTTGGTACACATGGGGCCATGCAGGGAAGGAAGCCCAGAGCAGAACATACAGGCGACCCAGGTGCAGCAGCCATGTAACACTGCTGTGAGGTCCGGAGTGACTGAGCAGTACATCACCCTGTGTCACACCCATGGTGGAAGGGGAACGGGAGCTGAGAGTATAGGACTGGTTTATAGTTTGTTCCAAGGCAGGTAATTCCCCATAGGTTTTCATTATTATTTTGAGCTTTCACTGTATTGAAACCTTTGTATTTCTCCATGTTTAATAAACAATTTTCCAGTGAGTTGGCTGCTCACAGTTTTTTTCTGTTTCACCACAAAATCGGTTGTAAGTTGTTTTTGGATCAAATCCCAAGATCTCCCTTTCCTCATGGATTCGGAAGGAAAATGTTGAAACTGAGGTGCCTATAAAATACCTGTGAAAGAAACCAGAAAGGGTTTATGAGGGGGCCAAGTTTTTAAAATGCAAAATTGATTTCAGTCCAATGAACTTTACTTTCATTGAAATGATAAGATAATGAAATTACCATATATATATACACACAATATATAACCATTATACATCTACTATATACATCTCAATTCTATATGTCTTACATGATTTGTAAACAACCATAGCTGGGCCAAAAACCATATTCAGTTTTGTGACAGTGACATTAAGATTTGGCTGAAATAAAAGTCAGGTTTGCTACCTTCCATGTGCGCAAATCCACTGGTCAATCACGGCCAAGCCTCCATCCTTATAGAGTTCCAGCTCCTCCCAAGAGGGTTCAAACCTCACCATCTCAGGCAGCAGTTTCTTGAGCAATTCAATCTCTTAAAAAAGGAAGGATACAAATTTATCTTTACATTATGAAGAGCAACTCACTGATGTCATACAATGTGTTTAAGGAAGCCCCCTGTGAACAGTTACAAATCAAGTGACACCAAAATCTACCAACAAATTTTACAATACAGTTGCCAAAATTCACAGTATTGTAGGCAGGGAGGGCAGTCAGTGGTAATTGCTGCACTCATTGCCAGAAGTTACCAACCCTAAGTGACTGTGATGTGCCTACCCTCCTCAACAGCATCAGTGGCTACAAAAACTTTTTCAAGTTTAAGCATCTCCAAAAGGCTGCGGATTTTCTTTACTGCTCCATGCAGGGAAGGCACATCTTCTCTGTGACCCCAAATGAAGTCTTTCCTTCTGAGATGAACCCCAAGGTATGGGCCACCTAGAGCTGTGCCCATCTTAACCTACGAGAGAAAGATCAATAAACTTTAAAACTTGAGAGCATCATTCTGCATTTGCATTGAAATGGACAGAATGCATCATCTCTGGATAAGGCACAGAACCACTCTAGTTGCAGACAGAAATTTTAAAGTATGGACCAGAAGTAGTTCAGGACACTTGTTGCAACATTTTGATCTTGGGTGGCCTGCATCACACAAGAGAAACTGGAGTGCCAAATCTTCATAAGCAAAAGTTGCTCTCCTTGACCAAATCAATTCTCAACTGGCAATTTGCAGCTGAACTTTACACCCACACGTGATGCTGAATATAAGAAGAAATTCAAGTTTCTTTTTCTGAAATTAGGGCAACAAAGATCTGGCACTCAGAACCAGTCAGGCACATCTCAAAAGACTGTTAACTCATGTCACACAGGGAGAAGGTGGTACACTAGGAACATGCATGTCCACCTTGAGTTAGAAGAGTTAGACTCGTGTATCTTCCAATATGGCCCTGCAGCACACAGCCAGGAGCACACAAGTAACATAAAAATTACATTTGTTATGGGAAACAGACAGTTAATGATTTTACCTTCATCTGTGTCCAGTCCTCCTTGTAATGAGTCCTGTCTGCCTCATCTGTGGATTGAAGGTATTTCTTTCTGAACTCGTCTCCCACTACACGGAGGTGTTTCGCAAACACCATGCTCCGACGGGTCTGTTGGAATAACAGCAGACACCGAGTCAGCAAAAGGAGAGCTAAAAATGACTAGATGGAGACAGTTACACACACACACACACAGCACCTCCAGGCTGTGGTTACTTCTGGTACATCTATGCAATACTATAAGCAGCAATTTCTAACCTTTTATGCAAGCTTTAACTGGTTAATCCTAATTATCATGACATTTATAACCAGCATATTCACCTGCCCCTGCAATATATAGGTGTGGGGAGTAGACTGCAGTTACTTACACAACAGAACACATTAAACACTCTTGCAATGTACCTCACTTTTGGAAACAAAAGCTGGGCAAACACTTCAGTGTGCAAAATACCCATAAGAATAACACTTACAAAAAAATTAGGTGTCTAGCCACAGACATTCCTATCAAATTCAGTGGAAAAGTGAAAAAAAAGGAATTATTTCCTTAACCTCTTAAGATTCTGTGATGCAGTTACCACTGCACATGGTCACATGTAGTCCTTTTATTAACAGGCAACAAAGAAATCCCATGCGACTTTCACTTTTTACAAAGGACACGTGGCAATTTGATCTAATTCTTCATTTTATGTCAGTCTGTTGTGCGATGTGCACCAAAGAAGCTGCAACAAAAATACTCCTCTTTCATTTCCAACTGCCTTTCTCTTAACAGGGTGAAGCCCACAAAGGACAGTTTGCCAGGCAGCACAGAAGCCAGGCAGAGCATGACTGGTACTCCAAGACACAGCCACACTGACCATGCCTTCACTTTGCTCTAGCAGAGAAGAGACACTGGAGTTTGCCAGCCTTTCCATCTTTTATTTGGCTATTTCTCCATATGCCAAGCTCATTGTAGTTGAATTGGTTCCTCCTCCAGTGTTCAGTAAGACACAGAACAATTTAGTCTTCTGTAAGATCCATCACACCAGTACCTGGACATCTACCCCCTCTAAATATTTAATGGCAGTACAAAGCCTGCTCTTCTAGAATCTTTACAGAGATCAGCACTGGCCTTCTAGTCCCATCCCAAATCCTCCAGCAAAACATTTATATCAGGGAGGATGTATATGCTGCCTGCTGCAGAATGCTCATGCTGAAGTTCAGAGAGATGTTTTTCCTCCTTTTCATAGTATGTCAACACAACACGACCCTGTTGAGCCAGGTCATGGGGTGCATTACCCAAGGTGTGATGAACACAGTACGCCCAAGAGGCAGCAAAGGCATGGCAGGGCAGTGCCCTGGGGAGGATATTAAACATCTATGCTTGTGTCAAACACCTGTGAACTTCATCCCGATGGACTGTGCGACTGCCCCGTCATGTCTGGCACCCAGAGCAGCATGCTGTGCCAAGGTTTTCCCAAGCACAAAGCACACTCCTCTGACAGCAGCTGGTCTGGATGAACATCTATTTTTTCAACAGCTTGTGCAAAGGAGAAAACAGGTGAATCTGTGAGCTCCACTGTACAAAGTGGATGCTCTCTTGGATTTCCTCTTTCTCTTGTCTCAAATCTGCCCGTGCAATATTGCCAACCTTTCCAACTTCTCCCTTTCTGTCTGCAAAAATGCAGAGAAGGGAGAGATGCTTCTCAGAGGGGCATGGAAAAAAGAAAAGAGGCCGTGGGCCCAAGCTGCAGTGAGTGAACTTCTGTTTGGACATCAGCCAAAACCACTGGGGCAATGTTTAAAGTGCCACTGTTAAGAAATACGCATTATGGATCCAGGTGGATTTCATAACTGCTTTTAAAAAACTACAAGTCAGACTCAAAAACGATACCTGGGTTGCACTTCTTTGTTTGAAAGGTCACTCTCTCAATGAAAAATTCATGGCTGGCAAACTACTGTTTGGTCCATTTCTGAAAAAAATGCCATATTCCAAATGAACAGCCAGATGCTTGTATCCGACAAGACTGAGGTCTGTGTAACTTGTTTTGTAATACCATGAGAATCAGTTTCTCTTAGGAATTTTAATTATATCAAGGACTCCATATCATGTTCCATATTCCTGTGTCTGAACCTTAACATTCTCTTAAAATTTTTACCACAGGAATTATTTTACCACAGACGTCTGGATGGAGTTTCCCCAAGTGATCAGTGTTGCCTTGAAACCCACGGGAATTCTGCTTTCGAAGCCAACGGGGAGAGATTTGGGACAATACTGAGCACTTTTGGGAATTCTTTTGAAAAGAATAATCTTGAGGTTGACTAGATAAGAAACTGCTCCCTTCCGACTGTAGATGTGTTGTATAGGGGAGGTCCTTCTAAACACCATGCCCTGCAGCACTGAGTCTTTAGGCATAAGACAGCAGGACAAATTCCTGTGTTACATTAATCCACAGCAGCCTGAAGATCATCTTTAGCACACACTGCTGAAATATAAGACACAGGTTACTTTCAAGACAAGAAATGCGAAGCAAAACTGAAGCACACATCGGTTACTGAATTTTTAGGAGAGCCAAGTAAAAAGTCTAGAGAAGCTATCTGGAAAATACTCACATTCCAATAATCTTTCCCTCCGTAGTGGTCATGAAGAAGGTTTTCAGCTCTGTCTAACATCACTGACCTATTAAAAATTGTAAAACTGAGTGCAGTTCCCTTAGGAATAGAATTTACATTAGGTCATTTATACATTTGCTAGGATAAAGCACAGAGTATGATCTGTTTGCAAAGGGAGCATGGGGAATGAGGGACAGGCTCCTGTAAGGCAAATTCTAGCTCTCTGTAAGGCAAATTGTGACCCACAGCCTGCTGGGGAGAGAAAGGAACCATGCCACTCTGTGTCCCTGCTCCCTGCCTTAATAAATGGTACTCTGATGCTGAAAGTTAAACAAGCATTAACCACCCCTCACATAGTCCTCATAAGAGTTACTACAGGAGAAATAAGATTTCTGACAGGGAGAGCGATCCAAAGGAGAGAAGTGACCTGTGAGATGATGCTCAGCCTCACAGCACGTGAAAGTCTCTTGGAGGAAGCAGAAGCTCAAGAAAACAAAACCAGAGAAGGCGTTTTCCATGTGTAGAGTAGTATGTTCTACAGTAAAACAACAGATCAGAGAACACAGAGACAGTACAAAAATGTGTGATAGTAGACAACAGCTGGTGCTTTTCATAAATACACACAGCTCAGGATTGTGTACTGGAAATACAACTGCACTATCCAAGTTCTAAGAAGCAGAAGAGATTTTGAGAGTTTTGAGTATCCGAGAGCATAAGAGATGTAGATTTAGTTTGTGAGCACACTGATTATAAGCAAACACCCAGAGAAATGCTCCTGCTGAAGAGGGTCAAGGTCATTATCCAGATCTTCTTCTACTAAAGTGAGAGGAAGCAAATAACAGATGAACTTTGAATTATCACTGCTGATAACCAGGTGCACATTTGCACGAAAGGTTACAAATCATCTGGAAAACAGACTAGACTGTGCTGGTGAAGAAGCAGCACTGCATTTGACAGTAAGCTTGGAGCTCAATCACATTACTGATCTAAATGCATTGAGCATTTTCCTAGAAGTGACCACACATGAAGAGTAACAACCCAGTTGTAGGACCACACAACTGGTTGCCCAGCCAGAAGGGCAATATGGGAGATCACAGCTCTGAACAATCAGAGTAGTTTGAAGACACTGGCACACATGAAGATAAGGGAAATCTCACTGACATTGCCTAACGGGATTTCCTGACAGCCTTCATTAAAGGCTTTTAAGAAAACTTGGCTCAGGAAGAAAGGTTCTTGCATGGTTTAAAAAAAAAAAATAAAATTTAAAGACAGGGGTAAGTGTATTATTCTCATTGTAGAGGGAGGTCACAAGAGGAAGGAATCTTCTTTTCACCATAGTCCTAAACAACCTACATGAAATCAGGACACAGCTTAACAATCATTTTAAATTGCTCAGAGCAGCAAAGACCAATTAGGAAGAATTAGAGAAGCCTGATCACTGGCCAATAAAGTGGCAGATGAAATCTAATGTAGGAGAGAATTTGGTAAAAAAAAATATTGGCTTCAGCTAATAAGGTCTGGATGGTCAGGAATGAGGCCAATTTGATGAAAACATCAAGGCAACACTCAGAGATCAAAAAAAAGAACTTGTATCTTAGGAACTAGCAGAAACAGAAGAGAGCACTTAACAGAGCAAATCACTTGTACCACTATGTAACAGGTTTACCCACACTCAATGTGCAGGATCCAGCTGAACTGTACAGGTTCAGAGATTGGCAGTGATGACAACCAAAGACATGGAATGGCTTCCACACAAAGAACAATGGAGCCAGGACACTTCACACTGCAGAGGAGACTGAGTGGGGAATATGACAGAGATGTAAAATCATGTGTGGTGTGGAGGAGAATCTGGAAAAGCTGATGGTTCATCACCTCTTCCACTGCATGAACTGGGGGATATTAGATGACGCTTGCAGGTAGGAGTTACAAAAGCTACCTGAGAGCATAAAGGAGCTCAAGGTTATCTTCTCTTTGGCTCTAGCACTGCAACCTTTAACCTAACTCACAGTTAAGTGTTTCTTACAGTGTAAATCCCTTTTGTAATGATTTTAACAGATTACAATATCTCAGCGATGAAGTATCTCAGCAGTGGGATATAGCCTTTAAGTTCCCCCTGCTCTTCCCACCTGACAATGGGTTTGTGGGCACACAATACAGCAATAAACAGTAATACAAGGCAACTCACTGTGCTGAAGTGTTCTTCAGAAGGATGGGAGCCACAATAGAGGCAGATCCTTGGACAGACAAACAAGAGGCGTTTAGGCCTCGTGTCTCCTCGTAACCCCAGAACCAGCCCCTAAAAGGGAACACAGAGGACTGGTTCACAGACTTGTATTTTAAATTAATGCCATATATACAACAAAACATACTAGAAAGACAACATATAAATAAACCAGCCACTTCCTTTATCCTGCTTTTCTGTGGAGCAACAACTTTCTAGAATTAGATCTTCTCATACCAATACAATATTATACATGATTTTTTTTAAAAAACGATGTGAACCCCAAGCATCCAGATATTCACAGACAACACTACAACACCTGCATGAGTCCGTTCTGTTAGGGCAGGCAAATGTCTCACTGAATACAACTGCAAAGACCAAAAGGACTGCTAGATGTTACCTGTAGTAGTGATGTTTGTCTCTGGAGTACGTCAGCTGATCAATGCATGGCCTTTCATCGATTTTTTCTTCCCATGTTCCTTCTTTCCATCCTTCTGCATAGCCTTGTAGCACATAAATCTGTTCAATAAAGGGCCCACCTGACTCTGAGCAGAAGGCGAAGCATAGGATTTGTGAGTACAAAAACCCACATCATAAAGGTATGAACTAGTATTAGTTGCAGTTAAAAATCTGCTAGAAATGCTAACATTACACTCTCTCTTCCCTGTTTTCCCTATAAAAAAAGGAAAGGAAGTTCTGTGCGAACCAGAAAAGCTAAAAGGGTCAGGCAAGGTGGCCACCTGCTACTCCCACCCAGCTATGTGTGATTTAATATGCCAAACACAACGGCATCATTGTGGAAGTGCAAATTTAACAGCTGGGTAAAACATACCATGAAGCACAGAGGTTTTCAAATGCTGTAGGCAGCTGCCACAGGGAGAGTGCCTCGAAGAAAAATGACAAGTACAAGCTCTTCTTCCCCTAAATTTCAGGATCTCTAAATGCATTTTCCTGAAAGGCTTGGACAGCAATCCCTTCAGAGCTCTTTACAGATTTGGTGGCTTTTATTTCCTTTGCTGAACAAGCCTGTGACACTGCTGCAGATTTGCACATTTGGTGATTAGCTCAACATGGCATTAAATCCTAAAGGAAACAACTTCACTTTCTTATGGAAAGCCTTTTCTTTAGAGACAAAAAGCAAGAGATAAGTATTTCAAGGATGTGCAGCACTGACATTGAAAAAGTAAGTTCAGGGAAGAACCTGCTGTACAACTTTTACTGTCTAACCACATTCACAAAAAGGGGGCTTATCTGTATTTCAACAGGCTGCCTCTCTCTTTACAGGCTTGTCACTGGTCAAAATCACAAGCATCTGGGAATTTAACCACAGGCATTAATTGTCTGTCTCTGAGGGTCCCAGGAAGTCAAGGGGACAAAAGTGCTACATAAACAAGCTGCCAACAAATTAGGTTATTTCATCCTAGTGGTTTTGTAACTCAGCACAACTCTTTCCTCCTCTTGCTACCTCCAAAGTTTTTTTATTTCACACGTAAGGATAAAAGCCCCTATAAGGACAAACCTATGAAGAAACCATCTCAAATATTTAGTCAATTGTAGATTGCATGATCCTATACTTCACCTGCAAGGAACTGCTCATATTCGATGACAGGGATATTCCTGTTGAGGCTTGGGACATCAAAGAACTCGGACCAAGGGATCCGGACCTGGAGGATGTCAGGGCTCTGCCAGTGATAAAGACGTCCCCAAGGAGGCAGAACTAACACCCAGTTTTCACTTTTCCGCAGGGTCTTTAGAAGGGAAGCAATGCGAATGTAGACATCTCTGCGAAGGTTGAACCCCTCAGGAGGATTTACATCGTACAAAAGGTATCTGGGGAGAACAAAGGAATACCATAACTCTGGGGAGGAGCTTGAGACTTTTACATGTTTTTCTTTTTAAGCCTATGATCCTGTGATGAAACTCTGTTGGGAAGGAAACTGTTCCTCTTTCATGAATTTGTGATACTCAGAAGATGGAGGGGGAAGGAGTAAGGGAAGGCAGAGTAGTGTGCGCTGCAGGAGCTAGAGGTGCCACGGGGGTCTCCTCTGAGCCATCACCAAGGTGGCACAAGCCAGGAGCCTTTCCTGCAGTGGGGTGGGATGCAGCAGGTCAAGGAGTCTTGCTCATTCCAAGGGTAACATGGTGTGTATAATGAAAATGGTGAAACTACTGGCATGTTACCCAGGCTAATTCTCGTAAGCCAGACACAGAGGCAGAAGGACATGTTCCAGAGAAGTAGGGGAAAAGAGCTGGGAGTTGGATGATCCTTGCGAGTCCCTTCCAACTCAGGATATTCTACAGACAAAAGCCCCCAGACAGCTGCAATAACACCATCTAAAAACGACCCAGAAAGCACCAGCAGGCAGAGAAGACCCTTTAGCAGCTGACAGCTGAGACACGGCGGATTGCCTGTGCATGGAACCCACCGCGTCCTCTCGGGAGGGACTAGGGCCACACGGCGGCGGCTGATCCTGGCAGGCAGGACAGTCCTCGGACTGGATGTGGCGGGGGCCGCCGCTGCTCACCTGGTGCGCGGGGCGGCGGCGGCGGCAGGCAGCGAGGAGGCGGCGTGGCCGGCGCGGAAGGCGGCGGGCGGCGGCTCCGAGGCGACGGTGGGCGGCGGCAGGAGGGGGAGCGCGGTCAGGCCAAGCAGCAGCAGCGGCAGCGGACGGCAGGGGCCACCGAGCCCCTGCACCGCCATGCCCACGCCACGTCCGGGGCGGCGCTGGCGGAGCCCCAGCCCCTCGGCGGGGCAGTCTCTCAGAAAAGGCCGGCGGTGAGGGGCCGCAGGCGGGAGCCCGTGAGGCGGTTCAGCTCCTCTAGGATTTGCGCTTCCTTCTGGTACATCTGCGGGAGCAGCGGCGGTCAGCGCCGCCGGCACCCGGGCGGACCCCGGTTCCCGTTATCGGGGGCTCCGGTCTCCCCCAAGACGGACACCGCACACCCTCCCCGGTCCCAGCGCATCCCGCACCTGTTCCCATTCGGGTTTCGTGTCGTGCCGGTAGCCGAGCAAGTGGCACAATCCGTGGGCTGCTGTCACCTGCACAAGGGGGCGGGAGCATAACACACGTGTTACCCACCGAGCCCCGTGCCCGCCCCGCCGCCCGCCCCGCCCGAGCCGGGCTCACCGTCAGGACATCGTCAAAGTCCTCCCCCGTGTGGCGGCATTGCTGATAGATGTACTCCACGCCCAAGAAGATATCCCCCAGGTTATACTCGTCGCGGCAGCGCGGCCGCGGCAGCTCCCCCGCCGCCACTTGGTGGAACGGGAAGGAGAGGACGTCGGTGGGCTCCGGGCACTGTCGGTAGTCGCCGTTCAGACGCTGCATCAACGCGTTGCCGGCACAGACCAGCCCCACATCGAAGCGGGAGGCGCCGAGGGCGGCGCGCAGAGCGCACACGGCGCGGCGGAGCGGAACGCGGCGCACGGCCACAGCGCGCTGCGCATTCCGCAGAGCCACACTCATGGCGGCGCCGCCGCGACCCCGCCCACCAGCTGAGAGTCCCACCCACCAACCGAATCCCCCACCTAGCTGCTGAGGCCCCGCCCACCTCCGGTCCACCCTTTGAGATCCCCGCCTACCAACTGACAACCCGTCCCGCCCACTCACTGGGACCACGCCCACGGCCATTGCCCTACCCAGTTCCCGTTGGACTCCGCCCACCGCCCCACCCCTGCAGACCCTCCCCACCCTTCCCGCGCATGCGTACCCACCCATAGTTGCCAGCGGTCTGAGGCCGCTGCCGCCATGTCCTCTCGGGGCCCGTTCCGTTGCCCTCCTTCGTTCCCGCCGCCGCTGCGCTTTGGGCAGGCCGCCGTGTTCGGCCACGGCGGCGGCCCCGCCGGCCTCCCCTTCGCGCCTGCCGCCACCTTCGGGCCACCCTACGCTTTGGGACAGGCGCCGGCCCCGGCGGGCAACGCGAGGTTCAGCTTCAGGCCGCCCACGAGCCTGGGCAGCTTCGCGGGCTCGGGCGAAACGTCGGGCGGCGGCGCCTTCGCGGCGCCCGAGTTCCGCTTTAAGGCTCCCGAGAGTGCCGCCGGCTTCAAGCCGGTGTCAGGCGGCGAGGCGGAGAAGGGCCCGGCTGCCCCCACTGCCTTCGCCTTCTCTGCGCCTTTCGGCTTCTCGCCTGAGACGGGCCCCGAGGCGGCGGTGGCGCGGGAGCCCTTCTCGTTCTCTCGGCCCTCCGCCGCTTTGGGGCGGCCGGAGGAGAGGGGCCCGCGGGCGTTGCCGGAGGAGCTGGGGGAGCCGCCGTCCAAGGGGCTGAAGCGGAAGGAAGAGCGGGAGCGCTCGCCGCGGCGGGCGGCGGCGGGCGGGAGGGCGGCAGCGCCGCCGGAGAAGCGGGCGGTGGTGCTGAGCCGGCCCCGCGGCGGGGCCCTGTTCGGCCGCACGCTGGAGGAGATGCTGCGCAGCCAGGCCCGCGAACACCGCGAGCGTGCGGACGGCCCTGAGTCCGAGCGGGGACCCGCCGAGGAGCCGCCTCTGGCCGAGGCCCGGGAGCCCTCCCGAGAAGGTGGGCGGGGGTCTGGTGGAGCAGCCCAGCCGCCCGGGTGTCGCACCGCTTTCTGACTGCTGTCGTGTTCCTTCTCGTCACAGATGTGGCCCCCGCCGCCCCTACCCGCCGGAGCCGTGGCAGCGAGAGCACAGAGGGGCTCGGAAGCCTGTCACCCGCCGAGCTGACGGCCATCCAGTGCAAGAACATCCCTGATTACCTCAATGACAGGACTGTGCTGGAAAAGCACTTTGGCCAGTTCGTAAAAGTTCGTCGGATCATGACCAGGCGTAATAAAAAAATGGCTATTCTCCATTTTTTTGATCATGTGAGTATTAGAAGTGTTTGGCATAACAGTTGGGAGTATTCAGCCTGGAGAAGAAGAGTCTCGAGGGGTACCTTAGAGCCTCTTCCAGTGTCTAAATGAGGGAAGGAGAGAATTTTTTTACAGGGACAGATTGGGAGAGGACGAGGGGAAACAATATAAACTAAAAGAGAAGTTATTTAGGTTAGATATTAGGAAGAAATTCTATGAAGGTGATGAGGTACTGGCACAGGTTGCCTGGTTATGCTGGTGGCTTCCCCATTCCTGGAAGTGTTCATTGGAAGGCCGAGTTGGATGGGATTTGGAGCAACCTGGTCTAGGGGAAGGTATCCCTGCCCAAGGCACGGAAGTGGAGCTGGATGGTCTTTCAGGTCCCTTCCAGCCTAAACCAGTCTGGGATTCTGTGAAGAGTAGGCTTAAATCTGAGAGCTTGGGGTGGGTCCAACACCGCTGAAAACCACACTCCTGTTCGTAGAAAACCAGCATTTTTTGTGGAAACCAGTCCAGGTGATTGCATGTAGGTATTAAGTGAGGCTAAAATACAGCAACCAGAAATTTTGAGAATTGGTAAATGTTTCTCTGGTAAAAACTCCGCAGTGCATTTTGGTGTTGTGATGCCATTAGGTTTTCATGCTGTGCTTTTATTTTCTTTCAGGCCTCTGCAGCTCTTGCCAGGAAAAAAGCAAAAGAGTTGCACAAAGATATAGTAACATTTTGGCAAAAGAAAAAAACAAGTAAGTCTGTGCTTCCAGATTACTGGGTGATCTTTTCTTTCTTCCTCGTGTGCTGAGAATGATACCAAAATGATCTCCATAGTAGGAGATACCACAGTTGAATCCTTAATGCAGCCACATAACAGGAATATGGTGATGTTAACTTTGTGCTTCTGTCTAGTAGTAGGATGTTCTTTGGGGTTGTAAGAAAACCCATTTTGAAATGCTTTGCTGCCTCCCTCAGACCATGGACTGGGGTGTGGGCATCCAGCTTTCAGGAAAGTGTTCTGAGAACCTTTGGAGTGTCTGCTGAGGGTGCTGCTCTGTGTATGGAGTTAGACACTGTTTGAACCAAAAAAGAGAACCACCTGTAGAGTTTAGAAATGGGATACCTGGATTCCAGACCCTGCTTAGGTTTAGGGCAAGAGAAGGTTGTTCAATCCCCAGGCAAATACTATTGTCAAGTGCTTCCCTTTCTTTAGCTCCACGAGTGCAACGTGTACCTGTGAGATCCTAGCTGGGGGAATGCACTTCAGCTGCCAGCAATTGAAAGGTTAATCACAGCTTTGACCAACCACAGACTTGCCCTCCAGAAAACAAACAGCTGCAGAGTTGTCTCCCTCAGAATTAACATCTTCAAGTAGCAACTCTAGGGCTGCCTCTTTGCCTTTGTCACTTTATCACAGTGTTATATCTGCGGCAACATGTGTGGCAGCATCCTAAAAGAATTATTCTGGGAGGGTTTAAGAAATCCAACTGGTGGAAAAATTGTCGCTGTGAGAAGAAATGCTCCCTTCCTGAAAGTGTTGGTGTAACTTATGCTGACCCGAGTCTAAGCCAGGGTATGTGAAATAAGTACTTAAAATGCTTCAGTAGGAATACTGGGAATTGCGATTTACACAAGTGAAATGGATTTCATACCCCATAGGAAGTCAGGACTTGTGGATTATATCCCAAACCTGAGAGAGCTTTGATTCAGGTGATGATCAGATTTCATTTAGTGATAATTACAGTTACTGCTAGCTGATATTTTATTGAAAAATACTTAACTCTTTGTAGACTAGTGACCCTTATAGCACTTGGTGGAAACTTGGTACAGCTCCTAGTGCAAGTTGTTCTGGAAGTTTTGCATGCATGTGCAAAACTGTGACTCCTGTTTGGTTTTTTTTCTAACAGTATTTTTTTTTAAACCAACTGCTCACCACCACCTCTATGGGGTCAAGAAAGAGCTGTTCCTTAAACTGCTTGGCAGGTACCTGGTTTCATGTTTATGTGTCATTTCAGGTCCAGCAAAAAGAGAATTTTCATCCAAGGAGAAGAAAGCGGGTGAAGATGAAGGAAGGCAAAGCAGTGAAGAGCAAAGCTATCAGCATTCCCCTCTTCGAAAACCTTTAGTAAGATCCTCTGCCAGCAGTGTCATGCCTGGGAGAAGGTATGTCAGCTTCTCTGGGAATCCACCTGGCAGGGAAAGGGGAGCATGGAGAAAAATGATGATCATCGTGTGCCAAATAGCATTTGTTTGGTTTATTTCCATGCCAGCAGCCCAGTTCCTAGCTTAAAATACAAACTACTGTGCCACAGTGATCAAAAGTGCTACAAGAGCCATCCGTTTCTGTCCCAAGACACTTTCAACAGTACCTTTTTTGTTCCACAAAGGTTGAGATTTTTCACCACAATCCCAGAACTCTTGGCAGCGTTGTCAGGGCAGTGCTGAGGATTTAACCAGATTAATTGCCAGTGTTGGTGTTAGCTCAGAACAACCTCAGCATATCCATACATGCTTCCTTTATTCAACACGTTTCCCTGTGAGTAAAATACTCTTCTAAACAGATGCTGGTATCCTAAAGAACAGTGAACTGATGAAGACTAGGATATACACCCTGGTGTGTTGTTTATTAAAACATTTTCTCTTTTCAGCTCTCCCGCAAAGAAGCCTGCTCTTCGGAAGGCGCTGCAGTTTGAAGCAGAGCTGTTTGATTCTAGTTCTGAAGGCCAGAGCTCAGAGAGTGTGGTTGCTTCTCTGTCATCTCTTAGTAACCTGGTGGGATTAGTGGCTGAGACATCTGAAGAGAGATACCGGCTTTTGGACCAAAGGGACAAAATCATGCGCCAAGGTAATTGCACATTGCATTAATGAGTGTAGCATCTGCTTCTCTGCTGGAAAAAAGTGGGTGTTTGGGTTTTGTTGCAAAGTTGTTGTGATATGAAGGAAATGGCTTTAAAGAGAGTTTAATGTGGAACAATCTGTAAAATACTCTCCTAGTGTATTATTTTTTGTACTTTTTTTCTAGTAAAACACAAAAGTCTGTTTTATTTATTGCATGTGCAATTTCTTGTGTAAAGGGAAGGGCAGAATGTCCATCTTCTGTGAAAGAGGGTATGTGGGGAGATTTGCATCTCTACAGACTCTTCAAAGAAAGCTATGCAAAGCCTGAACTGCATTTTGTAGAACCACAGAACTTTTTCATGGTTCTCATCCAGTCCCACTGCCCTGCCATGGGCAGGGACACCTTCCGCTAGACCACATTGCTCCAAGCCTCATCCAGGCCTTGAACATTTCCAAGGATGGGGCAGCCACAGCTTCTCTGGGCAACCTGTGCCATTGCCTCTAGGATTTCTCTGAATTCAAACTATTATGCAGCTGACAATTTTTTTGAAGAAGTGGCCTTTTGTTTCACAGTGCTGATTGTAAAGCCTTCTGTACTGTTCTTACAGTTTCAAAATTGACCCTAGTTTTAGTTTCAGATCTTACTTTTAATGTTGACAATCAAATTTCTCGTCCACTTGATGTAGAATTTTGAAATTGCTGGTCCTTACTTACGACCCAAAACATTGGGTATCTTTTAGAAGGTTTGATCTTTTTAGCAACATTCTCAATATATGCAATCTTGGGACAGGCCCCAGAGTAGGGAGAATCCATCTTCGTGCATTTATGATTACATCAAGGTTTGAGTACAGCCTTGCATGCTCAGGGCTGTTTGGCGCATCAGGGTAATAGCTTATCGTGAGGGGGAAAAAAAACCCCAAACCCAAGAGATGCTTAGTGTTTGTTCAATTGCTTTTTTTTTTTTAGCTCGAATAAAAAGGACTGATCTTGGCAAAGCAAAAACTGTTGTTGGCACTTGCCCAGACATGTGTCCTGAAAAGGAGCGTTACATGAGGGAGACAAGAAACCAGCTCAGCATCTTTGAATTGCTTCTAGGATCTGACAAGGTATGAGGTTCCCAGGATGTAAGTTTACCTGCTGCTCATTGAAGCTGTCGGTATTGTTTAGTTGATTACAGGGTTAATTTTGGTGGAAGACTTCTGTAGGTTGTTTCATTAATACCTCTTAATTCTCCATTGGAAAACAAAAAGGCTAGAGAATTGCTTTTTCACTTTGTCACGTCTTTTATTTAATTACAGACAGCTTCTTAGAACTATAGTTCTACAGCTATAATTACATGTTCTATGTAATTATGTTTAACAATATGTATATTATCTGTAAGGTTATGAGTTTGAGACTAAGTAAATGCTTCAATAGTCTCATCCTTACTGAAGTAAAGGCATACATGGGATGAAATCCTCTTCACTCCTGAAAAGTTGTACATCTTGTATTTTGGTTCTTTTCTTCACATCTTGCAGGTGGATCATGCAGCAGCGATCAAGGAATACAGCAGGTCTTCAGCAGATCAGGAGGAACCTTTGCCCCATGAACTGAGACCCTCTGAGGTGTTGAGCATGACCATGAACTATTTAGTGACCAACATTATGGATCAAGGAGAAGGAAACTACCGAGAATGGTATGACTTTGTCTGGAACAGAACTCGTGGAATAAGAAAGGTAAGCACTATGGATGGAGATGTTTGGTGATAGATAGCAAAAGATCACATCACGCTGTAAAAGTGGAGCAGAAAACAACAGTTGTTCAAACTTTTTGAATTGCATGTTGACTCAAAGCACAGTGCAATGGATTTTCCAAAGGTAGTGCCAGGTGACTGTGCTCTTCAACTTCAGTTAAAATATACATGTAATGCATTCTTTATCATTCTGGTTAGGATATAACCCAGCAACATCTCTGCAACCCGCTGATGGTGTCTCTGATTGAGAAGTGCACTCGCTTTCACATCCACTGTGCTCACCACTTGTGTGAAGAGCCCATGTCCTCCTTTGATGCCAAAATCAACAATGAGAACATGACCAAATGCCTGCAGAGCCTGAAGGAGATGTATCAAGACTTGGCTAACAAGGGGATTTACTGTAAGAGTGAAGCAGAGTTCCGAGGTTATAATGTCTTGCTGAATCTCAACAAGGGCGATATTCTCAGGTGGGAACAAGACATCACTTGTTTTCTTTGCCTCTGGGAAGAACTGAGTTTAGAATTAAGTCCAGACAAATTGTAATGCTTGTAATTTTAATTCCTGGTTGTTACAGGTTGCTGTTGAATTCTGACTGTTAGTATTGAAGCAAAAGGTTTGTCCCTGTCTTTTGTCTCCACAGAGAAGTTCAGCAGTTTCATCCAGAGGTTAGAAACTCGCCTGAAGTTAGATTTGCAGTTCAAGCTTTTGCTGCATTAAACAGCAACAATTTTGTGAGGTTTTTCAAGCTCGTGCAAGCAGCTTCCTATCTGAATGCCTGTCTCTTACACTGTTACTTCAACCAGGTGAGGAAAAGGCAGATGGGTATTTTTTTAAAGTATTAATCAGTAAGACAGTCTGGGATTTGGGGAGGAAATCTTAAGAAAACTTAGTAGATATTGAGCCTTAAAAGTAGTGTTGTTATTACTTCTTTCAAAGTGTTAAAAAAGTTTATTGGGTTTTCTGCTGTGATATAAAAGGCAAATACTAAAATGCTCTTCTTGGCTTTTTTTTTTGTCATAACTGTGTACAAATATATATTTCCCCTAAAAATAATTGGGAAGCAGAGAAGCAGGCCTTGAGAGTTTTGCAAAGCAAATATGAACACTTTCAGAAGCCCTTGCAAGGTGTTTTTCCTGCACAAGAATCACTAAGGGATATTCTTAAAGTGAGCATCATGAAAGATAAACAGAAAGTAGAAAGCAAGTGCATGAATTTAAAAAGAAAGTTAAATATCTGAGTAACTGTTCATGTGGCTATTTGATGACAAAGCACTGGTGTATTTAAACAAGATTTTCCTGTTTATTGTAAGCTTTATAGTACATTTTGGGGGTTTTTTTTGTAGTTATGTGGCTTTTTCTTTTCTCTTCCCCCAGATTCGTAAAGATGGTCTCAAATCCCTCAATATTGCCTACACTGTGAGCACCCAAAGAAGTACAGCATTCCCCTTGGACCACCTGGTCCGCATGCTGCTGTTCAGAGATTGTGAGGAGGCAACTGATTTCATAAGTTACTATGGGCTGAGTGTGTCAGATGGGTAAGTGTGAGGAAAATGATGCCTGGGGGAAGTAGACTGATGTCAGGTGAAGGGGTAGTATGGAGGAATGAGGTAATGAAGTTTGGAACCAAAGAAGGAGCAGGTGAAGAGTAGGGGCTGGGGTCTCTGTAGGAAATAAGGATGCAGTTCTGCTTCTTGGGATGCTGGCATTATGGTGGTGCCTGTAGGGTGTGGTGAAAGCTGCACAGTGCAAACCAGTTGTTAGAGGATGTTGGAGGCCAGCAGTTCATAGATGCCATGGAAACCCATACATTGTAAGGTGTGTTCATCCAAACTTGGAATCTCGAGAGACTGAAGAAGGCAAAAATTCCACTTGAACATGCCAGTTAGTGGTTTGTTTCCTGTTAGCATTCCATTTTGAAACAATTAAACTGAAAACTTGCAGGTTACTGGAGCTTTGAGGATGTACCCCTGGTTGACATTTTTTTTTCCCCCCAGGGGTTACGTGGAACTGAATCGCTCGGCTTTCTTGGAGCCAGATGGGTTACCCAAGCCACGGAAATCCATATTTGTCAGCCAGAAGCTCACTGTCTCTGTTGGAGAGGTTGTAAATGGGGGGCCCTTGCCCTCAGTGCCCCACCACGTGCCTGTGTCCAGCTTCAATGGACAGAACAAGTATATTGGTGGAAGCACTTCTGTGGATCAAGCTGGCAGTAGCCAGAAACCTAGTGTGGAAGCAATAGGTAAGAGCAAACCTGCATTTTAGGTACTGCTCAGGAACACACTGCTGAGTCACCTCTGTGAGCACTTTTATTTTAAAAAGCAGAAACTGTTCTTGGCTCATAGGGATTAAAATGGTGTGGAAATTTAGATGTCATGAAAGCATTACAGTTTAAATAATAATAGAATCACTGAATAGTTTGAGTTGGAAGGGACCTTAAAGCTCATCTAGTTCCAACACCCTCAACATGGCACAGACACCTTCCACTAGACCAGGTTGCTCAGGTGTATTTGTGTATCTGTAAAAGCCAAGAACAGCTCGATGAATAAAATGTATTTCTGAATTCAGGAAACACACTATGGGAATTGAGCCGAATTTTGCCAACATAAGGGAAACAGGTTTGCCTATTCCAGAAAACCAACTTCCCTTTGCAATTTGCCTGTTCTGATATGCAGCTCTTTGTTGCCACTGTGTGTATAGTCATGTCAGTTTTCAGGTTAGCTGAGTGTGTGCTTTTCTGTCCTTGCTGGAAGTACAGATATTCTGTGTAGGTGCCAGGTGTGCTTGACTTAAAACAGTTGCTTTGTTGGAAATGTATGTGCTTGGTACTGGGGGTAATGTGCAATTAAGTTTTTTAATATTTTGTATAAAATACTCATAAATATAAATTCGTTTCCATGATACATTTTTAACTTTAAGGCAACAAGCTTCTGTTACAGACCTTATGACCTACTGAGTTTTATCAGACAAGCTAGCTTTTGAAGATAACAGTTCTGCTTCTGTTTGTGACTGACCTGGATTCCTTAATTTTTCTCCTTACCCCTCCCAAGAAGGAAGAGTGGAAAGCAGAGGTGTGGATTTAGATGCCACAGCAGTAAGAGTCCAGCCCTCAGCTCATCTTCTGCCCTCGCTGTTGCCTCGTCCGCTGGTGCCAGTCCTGCCTCCTGCACAGCCCATCTCCCAGCCTGCTGCACAGCCTGAGCCTCTCCCTTCAAAGCCTCAGCCTGGCTACACAGACACGGTAGGGAAATGTAAACCCGTCATGAAATACTTGGGAAAGATGTGTGAAATGTAGTAAGAGCTAGCTGAGTTCTTAGAGATGTTCAGTTTTCTGGAATGTGCACATATTTCAAATGAGACGTGGCAGTTTCTTCCTGTAGGTACATGACCATTAATTTTGGATTTTGAATGTGTACTCCGTGTCCCTGTGGTGTTTTTCTCCTTCCACACATTTCTGTGCTAATGCTGAATCAGACTCAGAGTGTCTCATTGCTTTGCACAGTACAGCTGCCATATTCTACCTAGATAATGGCACATTTCAGTGAAGGTTAGACCTGGTCATTTGGAATTAAACCAGCTGGAATGAACAGCTAAAGTAAGAAAATAGGAGTTTCTCTTCTTAGTTATGATTTCCTAACCTGACTTGCCCGTATTTAATACAGAAAGCTGCTTTTGTTTCTGGGCTGTTACTAATTTTTCAGATCATCCAAATAGTGTGAAGTTTTCAGGCTGTTGTGTTCGGTTAAGTTGGCTTAGTCTGTAAGCAGAAATACAGATGATGCTGTGAATTGCAGTTAAACAAGCCTGGAGAGCCTTACTCCCTAGTTTTACCCTGAGAAGGACCTTGCTTCAGCTGCTTTCTCTGCTGTGTTGCAGGACATTGCCGAAGTGGTGGATGGGCTCGTGCAGGACGTCCTCAAAGGAGAGTGCAGAGAAGTGGGCAGAGCAGGAGCAGCTTACGTGGCTGCTGCCATCTGGTAAAGAGCATTTATTGCTGGTTCTCCTGGAGTCTGTTACCAAAGCTGCCCCTTGCCATAGCAGCACCACGTGTGAAGATCATAGAACTAAGGCCTATGAGGTCTGTAGTGGAGCTGGTGTTACTGATGCAGTTGAAGAGAAAGCAGGCCTTTCTTTCGATGTCTGTCACTCTGTGACATGCCAGCTAACCTAAGGGAGGGCTGACCCAAACCCCGGAAGCCTTGCCTTGCAGGACACCTGTGTCATGGAAAGGAAGGTGCCCAAAGCGGGACGTAAGAGGAGCAAGTCCAGGTCTGGCTGCTTCTCTGCTTTAGCTAAATGTTTCCTCTCCAAGGCAGTTGTTAGTCGTACTTGTGGGATGTGACAGTTGTTACTCCACCAGTGTTCTGGTTACTTCTGAGCTGGGACAGCTGACCCAGGCTGACTAAAGTCCATTCAATGTGATGTCATGGTCAGCAATAAAAGTGGGTTAGAGGAGGAAGCTGGAAATCTGTGACTTTCAGGGTGGACATTGATTAGAGACTGTCTGGGCATTGCTCTGCCTGTGGGAAGTGGTGACTGGCTGCCTTGGCTTTGCTTGACGGAGGCATGGAGGTTTTCCCTTTCTATATTACAGTGTGTTTATATCCATCCATGAGTTTTCTTTTTTATCTTCTACTTTCTCCCCTGTCCCAATGTGGAGAGGGGAGTGAGGTTGTAGCAGTGTGGGTGCTTGGCTAGTGGCGGGAGTCAGCCCACCACAAAGAGCAAGGTGCGGCTGAGAAAAGCATAGACCTGGGACTTTGAAAATGTTCTGGCTTTAAAAACAGATTTTCTGTTTCTGCACAGCACCTCTGAGGCCACGATGGAGGAACTTGTGACAGAAGTGATGGGGGACATCCTCAGAGAAGTGGCTGGAAGCGTGCTCAGTGTGGAAAGGCAGCGTGTCCAAGAGGAACGGCGCAGAGTGGAGGAGGAGAGGTGAGGTGCCACTTTGCTGTGGGCCAGGTTGGGCTGGGTACACCCTTGGACAGCATAAGGGCAGCTGGTGCCAACCTGGGTCCTTGTGCCTGTGTTCAAGCCCCGTGTCTTTCCACCACACTGGCAGAAGAGCCTGACTTTGAACTCCCTTGGGATCGTGCAGACAGGGTGTCCTCTCTCTGTTCTCAAGTGATCTGCTAGTAAGCATTTTGGTGACCTTAGAGCCATTGTGAAAACTGGCAGGAATTTGGGGAACTTTTATTCATCCAGAGCTTCCAGAAAGGGACATGCATCCTGCTGTATGCAGGAACTTTTCCTTCTGAGTGAGCTACTTGTTTGTAGCTTATTTAGGTAAGAATAAATAGAATCCTAGAATGGTTTGGTTTGGAAAGGACCATAAAGGTCATCTAGTTCCAAGCCCCAGCCATGGGCAGGAATGCCACTTGCTAGATCAGGTTGCTTAGGGGTAAATATTTCCCTCAAATAACCCCACTGTCATCTGTGTTTTTGAGGGAAACTTGACTCCATGCAAAGCTGTTTATTTAGAAACCAGCTCATGGAAATCAAATTTTATGTGAAGTAGCTGCCTGTAGTGCTTGTGTAACTAAGCAGCAGGCAAGTTTTTACACTTGTGTATGTAAATCTTGCCACATGTCTTAATCTTTTCTGTGTTCTTCCAGGCAAAAGCAGGAAAGAGAAGAGTTAATAAAGCAGTTGAGCCAATTGCTGGGTATGGAATTAATGGAAGAAGTAATAAAGGAGAGTGTTAAAGAAGCTTCAGCCAATGAGCTAAGGTACATACAACATCCTGTATGCTGTAGTTTGCTTTCCTAGCAGTTTCCTAAATATCATGGTCTGCCCTGTTTGCACCTCAGCCAGTTGAATTGGCACTTGCTGGAGGTCTTCACCTCAGCAGAGTCTTGGTTTGTTTTATTTGGAACTAGATGTGCCTTAGAAAGAGACCGGCAAGCCCGTATTGCCCGCTGTTCAGAAGAAGTGTGTGGCCACTTCATGGAGCTCTTTCTGGAGGATGAGATTTTCCAGATTGCCAAAGAAACCCTTCAGGAGCTCCAGTGTTTCTGCAAGTACTTACAGCGGTGAGTGATGATCCTGGGACACAGCTGCTTTTCTTGGGAGCGTTGGCAAGGAGCAGTTAATAGAGGTGGAACGACAGCTGTCTGGTTGTGTTCTTTTTGAGATAGTTTTTGCTGTCTTCTCTCCATGATAAAGATAGACCTTACAGTCTTAGTACCAGCCTCTGCTAAATTACTCAGCTGTACTTGGGGAGGAGATTACACCTTGTTGGAGTCAGATAAGGAGCTTAGGAGGAGATTTCAGCTTCATCCTGTCTAGAAACTTGTCACTGTTTATCCTTGTATTCTTTCTGTTGATCACTCATTTTCCTGGATATGTGTTCAGTGTGTTGTGGTTGTCGTGGTGTTCATTATACAAATATCTGATGGCAGAGGTCTGCAGAAGATATGATGAATGTGACCTCTCTATCTGTTCTCTTCCAAAGGTGGAGGGAAGCAGTGGCAGCTCGAACAAAGTTGAAACGTCAAATGAGGGCATTTCCAGCTGCTCCCTGTGGCATGGATTCAAAACATCAACTGAAAGCACTGTCTCCCAGTGCAGAGTGGCCTATAGCTATGGAGAATTTGTGCAAGAGATTTGTAAATCTAGGGAATGGAGGAAAGCTGGGAATCTCTTGCACGAGGTAAGGATACTTCCAGTGGCATCAGCTGGCAATCTGGTTGATTTTTGGAAGATATGTCACCAAAATTTCTTCCATTGAGAATGCTAGTGGTTTTCCAGAACTGTTTGTTCTTAAATAGCCCCCAAAAGACTTTCTCCACAAAAGCCATGACCAAGCCTGAAAATTCAAATAAATTATTTGATTAACATCAACTTTCTGAAGCCTCTGTAGTATTTCTCAGGCCTCAGTGTTTCTTACATTTGGTTAAAGTACCTCTTTTATACCAAAAAATATAGCCAAGAATATTTTGCTTCCAGATTGAACTGGCTGAGAAGCAAGACAATGCACGAAATTAAAGTTCAGCACTTCTACCAGCAGTTGATAAGGTAGGCTGGGGTTTAGTTCTTGTTTTGTTTTGAAGCAAGCTGCAGAAGAAGTGTCCGAGATACCAGAAATGGCAGTAAGGTATGGGTAATCATGCCTGCATGTCCACTTGCAGCCTTGCTTCTGGGAGTATTTTGGAAGTAAGGGAAACAGGAAGATGATAGAACCGTAGGACAGTTTGGGTTGGAAAGGACCTTAAAGATGATTTTGTTAGTTCTATCTCCCCCTCATGGGCAGGGACACCTTCCACTAAAGCTAAATTAATGTAGATGTTGGGCCATCTGCTCCTCTTGGGTGTAACTTTAGGGATCGCACGAGTATTATGGGGTGTGGTTTTGTACCTGGATAGGATGGGGTCTGGGATGGGGTATGCGCGAAGAGAAGTAAATGAGCTTTTAGCAACCTGGCCTGTGACAGGAAAGTATTGATCTAGATGTTTGAAGTGCAGCAGCAGGTCTGACTTCCCACGGCTCCTCGTGCACTCCAGTGGCCTGGGTGTGTGTTGGTTCAGTGTGGGAGTGAAGCAAAACACGTGGTCCCAAAATCCCCAAAAGTAAGGCTCATCTAACAGATTAGCAGCTGCAATTCCTGAAGGCATTTGGTCTGTGGTGAAATAAATGGGCAACAGAACTAAAGAATTAACAGAATACTTACAGTATTCTAACTTGTTTAGTGCAAGACAGGCATTGCTCAGGTGGGAAGGAGCCCTGGAGTGGATCTTTTCACCGGTTTCTGTCTCTGTTTAAGTGATTTAGCTTGGACTCCCCTGGATCTTGTCTCATTAATCACTGAACATACTCCAGTTCAACAAGAACAGGTTTTTTGGAAGGTGCTCTTGGTTTTGCCAAGTGATGATGAATATGCCACGGATGATCCCAATAGGTAAGTAGAAGGGTTGATTGCTGGATCCCTTTCTCAAACAGGACAGACTTCTTTTATTTAGGTAGAAGAAGAGTAGTAATACCCAGTCCTTGATGTAATTTTGCCTATACCATGTCAGATATCCAGTTTGGTTTTTTTTTTTCTCCAGAGCACTCTGAACAATATAGCTGTAATTTATTACAGTGATCTATATTTTCTAACAGTAATTCCTTTTGCCCATACTGAAAAGAAAACCTTGGTAGATGATAATTTCAGGACAAATCATAGCTATTTATTAGGGTTATTTATCATTACCTAAATAATATAGGATTATGATAGACTGTGGTGTCTTAAAGGTGTTGATACTAAAACCCTAAAATGCCATTTTTGACAACAAAACCCTCAAAGCCCTCTTTTTTGTTTGCTAGGATACTGATGGATTGGTTGAAAGCCAAATTTATGGGAGACAAAATCTGTGAGAAGAACACTTCACATACAGAAGGCAAAATTCAAACACTGACATTATTTAGTTCTCCTGGCATGCAGGGGAGCAGAAGCATTAGAGTCAGTGTGTGTATAAAGGTAGGTGAAAACAATTTCATGATACCTGAGAAGCCATGAAAGCAGGGTGGGCTCTTCTCCTGCGGGTGTTGTGTCCTGTGAGATGGAGGGAGATGATACTGGGAAGGGATAGGGTTGTTGAAAAGGCCTGAAAAACATGGATTTTTTTCCTTGTTTTCCAATCTACTGCAGGTATTTACTCAGCTGAACCTGAATCATCAATTCCTGGTCCCAAAGCAGGTGCTAAAGGGCACTTTTGTGCTCACCTGCATCTGTCAGACACATCCATGTTGGTCTGGTAACAGCTTGTTCTCTTAGGTTTTGTAGAGCTCCTGGGAAAGGATGTTAAAGCTGAATGGCACTAACAAAACTGCAGATTTCTGTATGAAAATAGCTTTGTTTAGCTACATTACTGTTGTCATCTTTGTTGCCTGTCTAGGTGGCACATGGTGCACTCTCTGACTCGGAGCTTGATACGGCTGAGACACAAAAAGACTTGCTTGGGACCAGTGGCTTCATTCTTCTCCTGCCTCCTCGAGTTAGGAGTGAAGATGTTGCTGAAGATGATGTTTATTGGCTTTCAGCTTTGCTGCAGCTGAAACAGTTGCTTCAGGCCAAACCTTTCCACCCCATAGTTCCCTTGGTGGTTCTAGTCCCCAGTCAGGAAGAGGAGGCCATGGAGAAAGAAGTAGAAGATGGTATGTAATTATCTTTTTGTCTTGAAAATGTGAATGTTTAGGGCTGTCCCAAGCAGAACTGTTGTGGTTGGTGCAGCCTCTCAGTTATATCACCCAGTAAAGAGAGAGGCTGTGAAGGACAGCACTTCTCAGAGCTGTGCTAGAAATCCTGAGGCTTTAAGAGCTCATCAGTTTTGGCTTCCAGTTTTCCTTCACACACAGTATTTCCTTCACACACAGAATCACCTGAGGGTCTGTGGGCAGAGATGGAGGGGAGCAGTGGTGCTGTGAATGTAACGCAGTGTGTGGTCCAAGGACATGTGGTTTTTTTTCCTCTGTGTACCTGGCAAGTTTTTTTTTTCCTAAGGTTTGATGCTGCAGGACTTGATTTCAGCCCAGCTTATTTCAGACTACACCATTGTGGAGCTCCCAGGTTGTGTCAATGACTTAGAAGGCACCAGAAGGGTAAGAACAGCAAGAGATACGTTAATTATTATATTCTCAGTAGCTTCAATTGCAAGTGAGTTTCAGGTCATGGAGTATTTTTTCCATTGAGTTTTCTGTAACACGGTTTTTGTTCAAAAAGCTCTTAACTGTTTTTACACACACTGGAATCTGCTGGGATGAGGTGCTCACTTGTTAATAGTGATTCCAATATCAGCCAGAACTATTCTGAAATGAAATATTTCTGATATTTTTCCATTATTTGTGGCTTTTCCATTTTCACTGACCAGAGATCAGTGGCATTTGCTACAAAAAAAGATAATGTAATACTGAAAACCTCACTGAGACCAAAATTCATGATGAGTCCACTCTTGTCTGCCCTGCCTGTGTTGCTGCCCAACAGACAAGTGGTGGTGGTGGGTAAACCTCTTTATCCTTGAGCTTGCAGTTCTAAAATGCAGAGGGCCCTTTGTAGCTCTTCTACCTGCTGTGAGATCACCCAGAATTATCCCATCGTGGTGGCTGGGACTGAGATGCCTCTATTCTCTCATGTTCTGTATGGGAAGAAGGATAGTACAGATCTTTCCCTGACAAGCCCAGAGTGATACTCCCCCACAGACCTTCACAACTTAAGTCTGCAGTTCAAGGACTGCTAGGATCAGACATGGCTTCTCTGGATGTAGTCACTCTGAGATGATTTCTCTGAATCTGTCCAATTTTTCCTGGGTAAGTTTTCAACATCCCCAGCCTGCTGCAGCAGGGAATTCAACTGCATACCTGTTCCTCATGTGAACAGCCTTTTTTCTGTCTGTTCCTGAGCCTGCTGCATAGGAATTTAGTTTGTGACCACCTAGTTGGAAAATTGGTGTTACAAATAGTGGGATGATTATAGTTGATTTATTTGGCCTTTGCTGCATATTGGATACTGTTATGACAGACTTAGGGTTGTAGAATTGAATCCTTTGTGTCCCAGTCACTGCAGAGCATTCTGCAACCACCTCTGTTTTGTGTGTCACAGATCTCTGCAGCTGTGGGCTGGCTGGTGTCCCAGTGTCCTGACTCCCTGCAGCTCTGCAGCCAGACCCTTCAGGAGTACATTGAGGATGGGATTGATGGTGAATTTGGCAAGCGCTTCTACCACGACTGGAAGGAGAGGCGTTTGGCTGGGCTGCCATCCCAGGAGCCCGGGGTCATCATAGAGCTCTACAACAGCGTGCTGCAGTTTCTGTCCGATGTGGCATCTTCAGAGCACCTTTGTGACTTGTCCTGGCCTGTTACAGAGTTCTCAGAAGCTGGGGGTAACAAGATGTTGCCTCACCTGCAGTGGAACATGCCAGATCACCTGGCCTGGCTGAAGAAGGCTGTGCTGTCCTTCCAGATCCCATACCTAGATCTGCCTCCGTTAGGTGGTAAGTACTTCACACTGCAATATCTTCTTGGCAGCATGTCATTCTGCAGGATGTGCCTGTGCTCTGTTGGTTCTGTCACAACTTCCTGTAATTTACTTGGGGTTTTTTTGTTCCACAGCTCCTTGGCGTCCTGTTTGCCACATGATTTTTCAGTATGTCTCTCAGATTGCAAGTTCTTCCCACACTCAACCACTGATCCAGTCTCAAGTGGAGAATCTGCTGAGCAAAACTTACCAAAACTGGAAAACCAGAACAACTGGGAACTCTGAAGATGGACCTTCTGTTGATGAGATCCCTTGGGATTACATCTTGGCAGTCTGCATTGATCATAAACTGAGAGACTGGAAACCACCCAAACTGCCTGTTGCTCCAGGTATTGTGCCCTCCTACAACATGGGTGATACTTTTATGATGGTATTTAATAACTTGCCAGTGGTGCCTTTACATATGGCAGCAAGTGATATGTAGCCGGGAGGGAGCTGTGGTTCTGCACATTTGTCTTCTCTTTGGAGTGTGTATTTAGTATTGGTTATGACTTGACTTGATCTTGTGCTTACAAATGTGTCTCTGGTCCTGCCCTCCCACTGGGAGAGGGTTGGCTTTAACCAAAGGCCAGGAGTTACCCCTCAGAAGCTGCATCAGATGGGAGGGCAGGCTGCCCCAGTTCACTTCTATGGATTAATGAAGTTTGTCTCAAATTCTGTTTGAAACTGACCACTTGCTTTTCCCCTAAATTGCTTTTTTAATACCGAGCTTTTCTTCTGAAGGAGAAAACATGTGCAAATGATAAACGTTGGGCTTGGGTTTATTCACAGAAGCAGTAAGTAAAGATGGTCAGATTCGTGTGTACTTCTTCAAAGAGCATTTAAAGAACTACACTCTGCCTTTTTCATGGGATCAAGCCAGACTGCGCACACAGGAGGAGATCCGCCAAGGCCACGAGAGGTGAGGTGGCCTCCACACTGCTGAAAAGCAGCATTGTGTAATCTCCTTAAAATGATGCACAAGGCAGTGCTGGAACAGGATAGAAATTAAATTTTATTTGTATGGGATTACTCAGCTCTCAGAGAAATGGATTGCTTGGGGAGTGCTGAAAGTGTTGTAAGTGGAGAAATTACCTTCTGCCCAAAAACCCGGTGCTGAGGCTTTGGAGTTCAGCTTGTGCAAAGCATGGAGGGAAAACATCGTGAGTCTGAGATAAGGTGAGGAGGAAGGATGCCTTAGAGCTATGTGGCATTAAAGTATTTGAGATGTCAAGAGTCTAGCTCACTTAACTAGTCTCATTCAGAGGGAAGCCACTCTCTTCCATCTTGGAAGCTTAGCTGCAGCTCTGCTTGGTACTAGGTGGTGTTTGGGGTGAATCCTATGCTCTGTCAGATTAGTTCCTCTCTAATCCCATGCACAGGTGGTAATATGTTGAACCGTGGTATAAGGGCATTACTTCTCCAAATGATCACTTCTCACTCTTTGCTATTTCCACGCTTCAAACTAATAGGGAAGAATCAACATGCTCATACCCATTCCTGTATTTTTGTTCGTTGTTCTTTTCCTCCTCCCCCCCTCAGGTCAAGGATAAAATCTCCCAACTCTTTTAGGAAACCCTGCAGCATCTCCATCATGCCGGCTCAGTGTGGCTCTGCCATGAGCATACTGCCGGGTCAGGAAGGGAGCATTCCCAGCCCAGATGAATTCACAGACACTTCTTTGGCCCAGGAGCGTCTGTTGGCACAGTTGCAACTGGAAAAAATAGAAAGCAGGAGGTAAGTTCCCGGAGCAGCATCCTTTCCTTGCAGCTCCAGCCCAGGGTTGTAAACAATTTCTAACTTGTGTGGAATAGGAAGCTGAACAGTGCTAGAAAACAGCCCAGACTGTTTCTAGTTCCATCTGATTTCATCAAGAACATCAAAGCAGTTCCCTGCTATCTCCTACTTGCATTATGGGAGCAGTCCAGGATGGTGCAAATTCTTGGAGCTCTCACAAGTGGTTGGGAACTCTGTGGTCAGTCATGCCACCAGAACTGAAGCGATGCAATGTCTGCAGTGGTCTGTGTGTCCCCCAGTGTCACAAATGTCTATAAAGTCCTCTCTGGGATGTCAGGTGGTAGCAATGCAGGTCACAAAGGTGAAGAACTAAAGCTTTTGAGGTTTGTCCGAGAGGTTTTTCTCTCTTCTGCCTTTCCCGTCACTTGAGTGTCTTCAGTCTGTTTGACTCGTTTCTGTACTACAGTTTTCTGTGATTGATTTTGGTAGTAGCAGTGGGGTATGTCAGACTGTTCTGAAGATGGCTGTGGAGGTCAGACACTTCTGAACCCAGAACTCCTAGTTTAACCCCCTGGTTACAGGGACAAAGCCAGGCTGCCATCTGACTGATGCTCTTGATCTTCCCATCCAGGTTTGAAGAACAGCTGCACCGGTATCTAGCTGAGGACGTGGAGCCCCTTGGGGATCTCTTAGGTCTTCCTCTCTACCTCCCCCAGTCTCTGCTCTCCACCCCAGCTGTCACCTGCCCACTGGTGAAGAGTTCCATGTCTCCTGCTCAGGAGGTGAGAGAAGGTGGTCCTGAGCATTGACTAAAGCTCTGAGGAGTGCAGTAATAATTGCCAAAGCTCTAGTGGGAATTAACTTGGGAGAAAGTCTCAGTCCCATCTCTTTTCCTTCTGCCCAGGCTGGGAGTCAGGAGGGACACAAGGTTCTGGAGAGGGAGCGAAGCCCCGCGCTGTCGGACAGACTGAAACACTTGCAGCAGCTCCTCAGAGCAACCAAGGAGGCTGAGGCTGCCTCTGAGCTCCACCTCTCTACTCTGGTGGACATGGTGGACATTTGAGCAGAGCTGAGACACGGAGACTCAGGAAAGAAATCCAGGTCCGGGTGATAGAACAGATGTGCTCCTGGGGCATGTTCCAGAACAAGCAGGTGTTCTCCTGGGATAACACAGAGCAGCCGTGGGGCCTGGGCTCTTCTCACGTGGCTGCGTTCCACAGGGTCAGCATGTCATGGCTAGTCTGGGACTCTCTCCTTTTCTGCTCCTCAGGCATGGAGATGAGTCAAATGCTTTTTCTTGGGAGGCCTTAAATGGCAGCGATGTTTTTTCTCTCTCCCAGCTCTCATTGTGGGTAAAAACAGCTTCAGCAGGAGGAAACTGTAATGTAGCACAGGGTCTCTGGGAACATTGGAGCAATTGCTCTCCATAGAGACAGTCCCTGAAATGTCGGCTTTGTGCTTCCTTCATGCCTTGCACAGCAGCACTGTGAAGTTCTGTCCTGTTCCCAGGAATGTCAATACTGTCATTCTTAAGTTGGAACAGCACTTGGCCATGTTTCTGTACTTACTGTTGCTCGGTGCAAATCCAGAAGGATTTTTGTGCTGCTGGGCCCAAGTTCTATTTTATTAAATATTTCCAGCATTAAAAACAGGTGAGATGTTTATTCCACAGATTTCATGTCAGCTAGAAAGCAGGCTGCTTCTTTCAGTCTTCAGTAAACAGCTATGGAGAAACAGTTTTCCTTTTTTTTGTAAGAGCAGATTGCCTGCATTCGCCAGCATTTCAAAGCCTTTGGAAGTTGAAGACCCTTGGTTTTAGTTTAATTCCCAGTAAATAATATGAGTATGTACTTCATGTCTGCAACACTCCTGTACAGCTAATCTGTTTTTTTTCTGTACAAAATCAGCAAATTTTTCCTCAAACAGAACCTTCTACCTGGTGAAATAGAAGTTACTGCAGTGAACTCATTATTTTGCCTGCCTGAGCCCAGTTTTGTGTCTTACTCCTAGTTTCATGTGAAATCCTCAGTAGTCCAAAACTCTCAGCTACCTTCCAAAAAGGTAGTTTTATATTTTTTTAATAGCATTTCATTTGTATTCTTTCTCTTAAACCCAAAATAGCAACTCTAGCTTAATGTAAATTTGAAATAAGACATTTAAACTGAAAAGGATGTGCTTTGAGGCTATTCCTGCTACACACGCTTTTGTTGGGCTGAGTTGTGCTGAGTTTAACTGGTTCCACGTGAAGGGAAGCCTATGTGCTGCTCTTGCTGTTCTCGGTTTACCCAGAATTCAGCTGTCAAAACCCAAAAGAGCTTTGGGAGTGTGGTTCATACCATTTGCTGTAAATTGTGTTTTATTACTAATAAATTTTGTGTCTCAAAAGGTGCCTTGTTCCTCTGTAAATGCTGAGGGTTACAGGATGCTCTCGAGGGGGGGCTGTTGTCTTTACCCCAGGGGTGTTTTGGGGTACCCAGTGCTGGGGGCAGGGCTGGACTCTCTCCCGGGCACGCCCATATTCTTTGTCTGCGGGGGACAGCCCCTGGCGGCAGCAAAATTCCGACGAGGGTGGGA
>WBMZ01005269.1:0-52582 GCA_013400975.1 Atrichornis clamosus | reverse complement strand
GGCCGCGGAGCGTCGGGAAGAGCGCGGGCCCCCCCTGGCGGCCGCCGCCGTCACTGCGCGGGGGGGAGGCCGGGGGGCGCGGCGGGTCCGGGGCGGGCTCGGGGATCCCGGGGCTGTGCGAAGGGCATCCTTTGGAGACGGGGAGGCCAGGGGGACGTGAGGGCATCCCCGGGAGTGTGGGAGCATCCCGGGGGTGTGCGAAGGGCGTCCCAGGGGATGTGAGGGCATCCCAAGGAGGGTGGGAGCATCCCAGGGGATGTGAGGGCATCCCAAAAAGTGTGAGAAGCATCTTAAGGGGTGTGCGAAGGGCGTCGCTCTTCAAGGGGTGTGAGAGTGTTCCAAGGGGTGTGCAAAGGGCATCCCAGGGGGTGTGCCAAAGGTGTCCCAAGGAGTGTACAAAGAGCATTCCAGGGGTGTGCAAAGGGCATCCCAAGGGATGTGAGGGCATCCCAAGGAGTGCACAAAGAGTGTCCCAAGGGGTGTGCAGTGGGAGTGAGGGGCCTGCCCAGGGCAGTGCCAGCCACACCAGCAGCATGCCCAGGGAAGCCCCCACACACCCCCATCCCAGCGGGATTGCCCGCAGTGGCACTTTGCCAGTGGTGCCGAGCATTGTCTGTGCCCCCTCCCCTGGAATGCAAAAATATCCCACTGTTGGAACTGGAATTTCACTCAAAACCAACTCAGCCCTAATTGCTGGGAGTTGTTGCTGTGATCACAGTAAAACCAGTGAGGTAGGGAAAGAAAAGCAGAGGGAAAACTAAACCCATCCCCTGGGCTCTCCCGCAGTTTTGCAAACACATCTCCGAGTTTGATTTTTTTTCCCCTACCTGCATAAACAAGCTTTTCTGTAGTATTTGCTGTAATCTTGTTTGCTCCATAACCACTGCTAGGAATGTCATAAAAAATTTAACTCTAATATTTTACCGCTCCACACAAACACGAACGTGAATAAATGCTTATCTCCCATGTAGGGAAATGTACAGCAGCGTGAGAGCACACAGGAATCAACCTCAGGCTGGAGGGATGGGAAGAACAAAATCCAAGGCAACCCAAAGACTTGCTTTCCTCAAAAAAGATATAACTAATAAGTATATAAAATGAATAAAAGGCAGTAATAAAGAGAATCTTGCTATCTGTCTTGCTCTTGGTACTTGATCTAATAAAATCTAGGCTCTATTCCATCATTGCTGCACATTTCCAAGTGGGATTTTACATGTAACATGAAAGAAAATCTGAAGTGAGAAATTCTGCAGACTGACAAAGTGCTGACAAGAAAGTGATCCCACTTCCAGAGAGCCAGGTGCATTGGCTGAGAGGTGCTCCTCCCCAGTCCCATTTGTTCCATGCAGGACTAGTCTGGATCTTTCAAAACTGACTTCCCAAACTGTGGCTTAGGATGGATAGTAAAGCTGTAGTGATCCATTATGTGCCTCTCAGCCTAATAAAGCAGTAACATCTTCTCCCTCCTCTACAAAATGCTTTACTGCTTTTACTGCCTTTAAATGAAAAGTAATATTCTGGTAAAAATGAAGTGGAAACATGTATTAGGTGGTGTCTACAGACTGTAGGATGGTTGCTCTGGCAGTGCCCTCTCTCCTTCCTGCAGCTTTCTTTATTTGTGTTGCAAGAAACAGATCATAACAAAACAAAATACAAACAGTAATGAGCACTTTCGAGGGTTTTGGGCCGAACACAAGGGACTGTGTACAAATTAACAGGTAAAACAGAAGTTGTCACAGGAAAAGTGTGTCAGAATAAGGGATTTCCCAGCTCAGAAAGCACCTTGTGGGGTGAGCCCATGGCAGAGCAGCTGCTCCCATGACAGGGGCTTTTGGGGATGCTGAGGTGTTTTGGGGAGGGAGCGAGCAAACCCCTTGGAGTCCCAGCTGATCACTAACTACAGGGGCAACCGGGGTTGATTTCCCTCACTG
This sequence comes from Atrichornis clamosus, assembly GCA_013400975.1. Classification (NCBI taxonomy): domain Eukaryota; kingdom Metazoa; phylum Chordata; class Aves; order Passeriformes; family Menuridae; genus Atrichornis; species Atrichornis clamosus. Next base: position 50,651 of record WBMZ01005269.1, on the reverse strand, counting down.
AAGTTAAAAGAGGAGGCCTGAAAAAACAGAAGGAGATAATTGGAAGGTACAAAAAGCATGAGGAAGGATTGCAAATAAAGAACAAAATAATAAACAGCTGATGGAACGCAGCTTCCTCATCAAAGCAACAGGACAAAAAGCGCTCCTTGACTGAGTTTGCACAATTCAAGCATGGAGTTTCTGGTTCCCATATCACTGCTGAGCCGTTTCCAAGCTCCTTGTCTGGCTTACAGCATGGCTTGTCACTCCCTGTCTTCTTCTGGTGCGAGAGCATCAAAAGGTACACGAGGAGACGCAGCCGAGACAGCAGAGCCGCCCGTGGTGCCATAATCTGGATCTCCCATATGTGATCCTCAAAATAATTCTTTTCCCAAAGGAGATTTTCTTTTAAGTTATTCCGGTGGGATGTTGCTACACTTTCTTTGTGCCGGCGTGACTTTGCACACAGAGGGAACCTGTGTTATGAAAGACTTGAAAGACTTTGCAGCATTACAGAAAGCTGTTGATTTTCACATCACTCAAATGTCAAAAGATGGGAGGTTTCAGGAATGCCCCTAGGAGAACAGCAAGAAGGGGAATTTTAAAGATGTCTTAAGGTATTAGGAGGCAAAAACTCAGCTGGGAGTTAAGGGGAGGTAAGGATGGAGGCCAGATCCTGAGCTGGGAGACGCTGATTTCCTGGAGGGAATAAGGAGCCCGAGTAACCCTGGGGCTCTGCACGGCACACGGGATTGCAGAAATGCTGTTGCTTGGGCTAAATTTGTATCTTGTAGTCACCACATACTCAAAGCAGGGGGGAAAACAAACTCCTCTGCGGGAAAGCTGGAAGTCCCTCCCTCCCCATCCTGCTCTGTCTCGTCTGAACGCCCGGTGCAGCGGTTCTGCCACCCCGCTGGGACCAGACCCTCGGGAGACACCTGCTCAAGGCTGGAGAGTCTGGCTGTGGGCATTCATCCTGCAGCTCTGTGCGTTTGGGCTTGGGAGCAGGAGAGGGGACTGCCTTGATGGACATGGCAACCACGTGAAGAATCAGCTGCTTGAGCTGATGGATTTGCCACTACGGAAAGTTTCTGCACGATGGGTGGGAAGTTCTTCCTATTTTAGCATTTCCTCCTTTAAGTGATCAGAGCTTTGTACAAATGACAGTACCTCGTCCTACAACTGATGTGGAGCTAGAGATTTAACTCTTCTGTGTGCAGAGAGACAGACACTCTGCCAGTGGGGCCATCTGGCCCCTCAGGAAGCCTGCTCCGTTTAGAGCATCGTTAAGGCGCGCTGTCCCACTGACCCAGTCTGCCGACTGTTTGCTTGCAAGCTGCAAGAAAGTGTTAGCTCCAGGTCAGAGAAAGCCCAGATTTTGCAAAAAAAAAATTAATTGCATCCGTTTTGCAATGCTGGAAAACATTGGGGCCATGAATCCTTGGGCTGTTGGATGGATGTTGGCACGTCACTGGCGGCTGCTGAGATGGGAGTTACCGACAGCCTTGGGACATGGCGTCCTGTACCTGCCCCGTGGGTTTTTATACTCTGCCGAGAGCAGGTGAGCAGGAGAGGGCTTCGCTCGCCAGCAGGGAGAGGGTTAACCGCTCCCAGGAGGAAAAGCGCAGAGCAGTGGGAACCGTGGTGCCCCGCTGCAGCCGAGCACCTGCAGAGACTAAAAGTTGATGAATTGCCGTAATTTCTGCTCCCTCCTCTTTACCTGTATTCAATTAAATTGGCTTAAGACAGGTCTGGGCAGGAGACTGCCTGATTTCTCCCTGTGTAATTTAAAACACCTGTATGGGGTAGGTGGGGGATGCCTGGCAGAATCCACGTGCCTGTGCCAGCTGGAAACGCGCGGCGTCTGGGAATTACCTGTAGCTGTGAACACCCAGCTGAAACCCCTGCCCTGGCCAGTGACCCGGGCCATCACCACGAGCCACCTGCAAAGGAGAGGGGGCTTCTGCACCTGGTCCACACCCCATTGGTGATGTCTCCTCCCTTGCTGTGGTTGGGAAGCACCGGATGGGGAGAAGGCAGGATCAGACACAGAGAATCGGCTTGTGTGTTTGTGGCAAGGAAGGGGTTTTGCTCCTGGGGCTCTGCGAGCTCAGAGGCTGGCAGGGAGTGCTGGAAGACTGTGTCAGGGACCGGGAGGAGCAGGGAGGAGCAGCACCGTGGATGACCACGCACCCGAGGTAGTGGGAAGCGCAGAAGGGCCGAAAGAAGCGTGTTCATCTTCCCTCAAGCTCCAGCCAGAGAGGCTCAAAGGATGGTGCGTGAAAACCAACCCCTCTTCCATTAAGCCAAACTCACACAGTCACGGGGAGCTCCTGGGAGCTGCTCAGCCCTGGGGAAAAGTAGAACAAAACCCCTAAAAAACGAGCAGAAGGAGAACGTGCACTGCGTGCCTGCGCTGTGTTTCTCCCAGCAGCCTGGGGCTCTCGCAGCCTCACGCAGCTGCAGGGGGTTCAGTGCTGCCCTTGGCCAGGCTGCATCAGCCCGCTCGCATCCCATCCTTCCCAAAGTACCGAAAACCATCCCACAGCGCTGCACCCTGCTGCCCAGAGACATAACGTGGGCATGGGGATGGGAGGGACACAGCCGTGCCTGCAGGAGCCACTCCGGAGGAGGAGGATGAGGAAAGCTCAGCCCCCAGCACCTCCTGCCATTGGGACCAGCGGATGCTCCCGTGCCTGCACTCCTCAAGCAGTCAAGACCGGGTTTTCCATGGAAATCAAAATCAACCCAAAACACGGGGCGTTTTCCATGGAGGTCACAGCCGGGAGACTGCCCAGGTAGCTCCATCACCGAAGAGTTGCTAAAAACAAGAGTCACACAACGCTACGTGCCTGCCTGCTCATTAAAACAGTCTTTGTGCTCCAGAAATGCCTATGAAAGACGCACACAGGCCCTGTCATTCTTTACAGATCTCTTCTCTCATGTTCGCTCATTCTCAGCTAAACTAAGAAATGCCTGAAGCCGTCAAAGGGGTTGTTTCAAAGGCAGCCCGGAGACAGAAAGGGAGCGAGCCGGCGCCTGGAAAGCCTCGCTAATCAAGGCAGAGGGATCTGCCTGGTTTCCTCCTTCCCCGAGCGCAGCTCGTGCTTCGGCTTTGAAGACCTGTCATCTGTGACGCCGCTTTGCTTCAACATTTATACTGAGAAATTTTTGCCTGGAATATATGTGGCTTCTTTTTTTTCTTTCCTTTTTTTTTTTTTTTTTTTTTAAACATTCCGCCCACCCTTCGCCTCTCAGCGGAGCGCTGGGATCTCGGAGCAGGAGCATTTCAGAACCTTAAATAAAACGCCGGGGAGGTGGCCCCGGTGCCAGGACCGTCCCCACCCCAGGCCATCAGCTGTGTAAACAAAGGGATTTTTTTCTCAGCATGAGTGCCAAGCGGCCTGTGTCGAACACCGGGATCTTTAGAAATCCAGGTCTCTCTAATGAAAAGGAGAGACTTTTGCTCCCAGGAGCAGTACAAAAATTAATGGATATTATGACTGTAACTACTTGAATCAAATGCAAAGCCATGTGTCACACAGCCCTTTTGCGATTTTCGCAGCTTATTACAAGCCTGTTTACATCTGCCCCTGCCTGCTTTAAGCCCAGCAGGAATAAAACTAATATAAAGTGAGAAACGTGAATTAGGAGCAGAGATGCTCTTAACAGGACTCATTCAAGTGCAGCCCTCTCCTGACACCGGGCAGACGGGTCCTGCTCGCCTTTGGTGGGTCACAGCCCACAGGTACCAGGGGGAGGCACAAACCCAGACACATCCCAGCCTCTGGAACTGTTCCTTTGTTCCTGGTGTCACCTGTTCCACGCAGGTAGGGGACATCCCGTGGCACAGCGGATGCGCTCCTGCCTTCCTCCGCGCACGAAGCCCGCAGGCTCTCCCGGTGCAGCGCAGGGTCAGGTCGGGCCACGGAGACTGGAATGACAAACGCCATCAGGATGCGCTGGAAGTGAAAACACGTTCGTGCAGCGTCTCCAGATGCAGACGCTACCGCCGGGTGCATTCATTAAGCCCAACAATGCCTTTGGATGGTGTTTGAAGAGCTGATGGAGCTGTCTGTGGCGTGAAAGGCAGAGGTGTGAATTTTCTCCCGTTCTGCGCCGTCGGCATCTTTAATCTGAGCGAGCGGAGCGCTGACACCGCCGCGTCCCAGCTGGCGACAAGGCTAATTAGAGACGGAGCCAAGAGACAGCGCCGCATCAAAGGGGGTTTGCGGAGCAAAGAGCGGCTGTCGGCGCGCTGAGGTGCGGGATTTGCCTTTCCAACAGGGCGAGTCCCTCCTCTCGCCCTTCCTGCGCAGAACAACGTCCCTGGCTGGAATTTTAAGAGATTGCGTTCATAGGTGACCAGACTCATGCGTCTGTCAGGGGTGGGTTTGGTGGACATCCTGTTGCAGGGAAGTACGGATTGGGACTGGCACGCGGCCTCGCAGCCCTTGTGCTTGGCATCACAGCGGTGTTTTACGAATTACTTACAGGTGGTTGTAGTCTCTGCACTAGTTTAATATTTTATTGTGTTTTCATGGGCCAGATGCAGGACAAGATCCCAGAGAAATCCAGGTCCGGGGCTGAATCTTGTTAATGCCACCACTTCAGTTTGCTAGGGAGCTGCCGCTGTGCTGCTCGTCCCTGCGATTTGGATGTGATGCACCTGGCGGGCCGGAGGAATTATTCATACCAAAAATCGCTCCTGCCCAAATTAGCTTCCAGGAAAGGTTGCTGTAAATCCACTGGACCATATGAGCCAGGAGCTGCTGCGAAGCAGCTACTTAACAGGAGCAGATCCGAGCGCTGAGTGACAAAAGGGAAGTCTGGCAAAAAAAAAAAGAAAATTCAGGGTTATCCAAAACTTACAGTGGCTCTGCAGGGCCGAACTTGGACAAAACCAGAGTGGCTCAAACCAAATTCTTGGGCTGCCCAAAGCCTCCCAACACCCTTCACCAAAGGAGGACAGCTCAGCTGGACAAGAGCTCTGCAGGACAAGAGCTCAGACAGGGTCTGGTGGCCACACTTGGCTGTGACCAGGTCTGGCTAAACCAGGGCAACCCAGGTGCCTGCATCTTGCTGAACTACCAAGAGCAGAACAATTGATTTTCTTCTCTTCTACTCTAATAAATGAGTGGGAAATTTCCATTCCTTAGATCAGGAGACGCTCTGAATATTTGTGTTATTGTTCACCAATTGGAAAAAAAAAAAAAAAGAAGTGCTATAAACGAACATATTTGGTGACCCAGTTTGAGTGGCTCATTACGATTAGATCAAGCTAATTGCCAGTCTTGTATTTCATTTGGCAACTTGTTAAGCTAATTGAACAAAATAAAACTAATGAACAATTATAATGAAGTTTATAATTAGACCATTGGAAAAAACTCAGCATGAGAATATTTAAGGCATAATGAATGTGCGGGAGGTTTGGGAGGGGGGCAAGGGGAGGTGGCAGTAAATTATGCCACTCTCTCCCACCAAAATCCTTGTTCCCAGGAGCTGATGCTCTTGGTGTATTACCTATTCCCAAATCATGTCAACCAGGCATTTTCTTCATCATTAATTACATTAATGCCTTTAACCTACATAGGTGGCATTTACAGTGGTCTTAAACTCGGGAATCATCCTGTTAGGGAGGGAGCTCAGAGTGACCATTATGTTATATTCCCAACTCCATCTTTACAACACAAATCAAGGTCTTCATTAAGGATGAATTTATAATTCTAAAAGTGAAAAACAAGTATGTGGGGCAGGCAGAGGAGTTCAGAACCCCCAGCAAGCTGATCTGTGCTGTCAACACACAAACCTGGTTCAGGAGCCAGGGAGGGTGAAGTGAGGAAGAACAGAAAGAACAATGCTCTCTGCCTGATTAGAGTCATTTAAAAAAACTAGAGTTATTTTTGTCTCATTCAATTCCTACACAGATTTGAATAAACCCATTCCAGCTCCCTTTCAGCCCCTGCTGCTGAAGCACAGAAAATTAAATACAGTGATAAGACAAAGAGAGAGACCTTTCGGAGTTTCAATTTACAGGGTCAAGCAGGTACCCACCAAAACCTAATAGAATTGTCACATCAGACTCTGCACTGCTTAAAAACTTATTTTCCTCCTGTTTGTACATGAAAGTAATTATTTCATCTAGAACTCAGCGGGAACTGAAGTTTTGCATCAGGCAATAAAGGTATAAACTCTTAAACTAGGGAAGAAACGTGTTCAACCTTTTTTCATGGATGTCGGGAGGTTTCCAGTGCTTGTTGCATTCTGAAAACAAATTCTGGTTTTCAGCAGGAGCCCATGGTACCGCATGCACAGGGCAGGGATGAAGCACAGTGGTCCTGGTAGAGCAAAGTGTGGGAGAGAAGGAAAATTAGCACTGGAGATATTAAAGAGCTTAGCACTGATCCCACTCACTGCCTGTAACCCCCAAAATCCCAGCAAGGGTAACTTTCTTCTTCTCTTTCACAGAGCTATTTTACTCTCACAAAGATTAAGATAATACACCGATTCAGGGAAAAAAGGTTATTTTTATGAGCTATCAAAATCTCTATTCCCCCTCCCCTGTTTTAATTTAAGCTGCATTAGGAGAAAACCTCTGGGTTTGCAGTCATGTCTCAATATTTTTACGCCATCAAAACCAGCTGTCCTCTTAATGTAATTACAGCTTTCACCAGGGGAGTGATCATATCCTGATATCAGTGGGAGGTTGTAGCTGTCTGCTGCTCTCCATGATCCATCACCTTTCCATCAGTCTTGGTTTGGGGTTTTTTTTTTTTGCAGGTGTCTTTTCCTCTGCCATCCTGGAAGTGCTGGCACAGCCCCTCCGGGGCCGGGGCTGCCCTTCCTTCAGCTTGTGCTGCTCAGGCAGGGTCTGGTCCCACCCAGGCAGGGGTAGGAGAGAGTTTTGGGCAAGGAGCATGTAGAGGGCACGGGCAGCCCTTGTAGGGAGCAGTAATCCCAGTCACACCGGCAGGGCTCAATAATGCCTTTCCCCAGCTCCCATCCTGAGGACAGAGGGGCGACAGGCTGAGCTCTCTTCACTCGCAGGGCCCTTGATGTGCTAAAAGCTCACACACACATGCAGGGGTTTACATGGGCTGCGGCTGGTTTGGGCATTTCCTTCCTAATTTCCCTCCCCTCTTGCATGCACACAACCTCTTACACACCCTCTTACTTAGAAAAAGGTCGAGGAAACGGGAACAAACCCTGAAGTGAAGCGTGAAATAGGCTCCATGATTCCAGATAGCCAGGGCCATTTAAAGCCTTGCTTGGCATTTGCATTATAAGAACAAACCCTGTACAAGGATCTCTCCTCACGCTTTATACTCCTGCATTAATTCATGAAGTGTCAGGTATCTAGGATATTTTATTATACATGAGAACTAGACAAATTAAAATCACATTTGTACATTCAAGGCCACCTCCTTTGGCTCTGGAGAGGGCTAAAGTGACACTGGTTTAAACTCAGCTCAACTTTTAAACCAAGTCAGGTAAACTAGCACAAATTCTCATTTTCTTCACGCAGTTTATTTCCATTTAGCTTTAACTTCTTTGTAGCTAACAGAAGATGAAGAGAAATACTCTCCCCATGCCTGTCAAAACACAGGCTGTAGATCAATAGACAGGAGATGTTAGAAACAAATCCCTTTGTAAAACTAAAACAGAATAGGGGGGCTGGAAGTAGGTGATCTTTAAGATCCCTTACAACACAAACCATTCCATGATTCTACAAATAATCCCACCAGCGGGACTGTTACCTTGAAGCAGCTAAAACTTAACTTCCTTCCAGACACGATGGAAGAGGGAACAAAACTGGAAAAAGGATTTTCTTTTTTTTTTAGCAGATTCCTCATTAGTGATGTGAACCTCCTCCCATTACTGATGTATACTTTAATATGCTATTGTAAACTAATTAACAATCCTGGAGATGATGTTTTTTCCCAAGGGACATTATCCTTTCAGCTGGAATCTCAGGCTGAATGCTGATAAGCCTCTTGAACTTTGCAAACCCACTTGTCAAAAGTAGCAAGAGGAAACTTCGTTAAGCTCTACTAATTAAGGGGTACAAGGCCCAATTAAGCTCTCACTAATATGCTGTACCACCCGGTTAAACAATGGCACCACGAGGATTTTCCCACCCCCACCAACTCTGGCTCATCCCTTGAGTTCATCTCCAATTGGTGGCTTGGAAGAATTTCTCTGGCCATCAGCAGCCGTGGTGAGGAATTGTGTGGACAGCTGGAGCCTGCAGCATTAATACTTTGGGACATCTTATTGTTCTGCAGCTGGAATTGTTCCAAGACACTCTTTGACTCACTAGTGGTATTTCAGAGGCCACTTTCCTCAGTGTGAGAGAGTCACTCCCACTTTGCACACAGATCATGCAGAGCAAAACGCTCAAACTGATGTGGATTATCTCATTACTTGAATCTACAAAGGGCCCTAACTCCCAGCAAGGAAAATGTGTGTGCTCTCATCAGCCCCAAGGCTGCCTTGCAGGACCATGGCCACTCTCCACAGTAACTCCCACCCCAGTTTTATTCCTGGAAGAACACAGGTTATGACATGGATCTTCCTCTTACTACATAACATGTAGGAGAAAATTAAGTTGTATCTTGTTGCTATCTAAGACCTGGTTAAAAATGAGCTAAAAATAGTTCCCTCTGGAAAGGAGAAAGATGAACCAAGCCATTTTGGGTTTATCCTCTCAGTTTTGTAGGACAAGATCCAGCCCCTAGACTGACACCTCAGGAAACCACTAATGAGCTGAAAGATTTCAGTGGAGAAATTGCTCAGTGCAGAGCTCCAAAGGTCACCTGTAGAAAGACCAAAACCTTTATGTACTAAAACATCTCTGACCAGGGTCTCAAAGGTGGACCAGAGCATTCCCTATAGACACCCATTTCTCCCAACCCAAAACCCTACAGTTCTGTCTCAAGAACAGTCTTGGACCCTGGTACGCCTTCCTAACACATTTTAAATCTAATTTTAACGCCCATTTACCTGTGTGACTGACTGCTCTGCTCATAAATGGAATACTTTTAAATATGTACGCACTAAACAGAAAGACAATAAAGGCCCCAGGGAAGTTGCATTCCATCAGGCAATTACCTGTGTTTTTAAAATCACTGAATAAGTAATTCACACAACCCATTTCTCTTGCACATAACAATAAACAATTTTATCAGCTGTGCCCTGCCTGGGCTGCTGTGTACCAGCTCATTTTATTTCTTTGAGAACCACCACTAACCAGGGAAATTAATTGAAATCATAAGGTAGTGGGAGGGGGAAGTACCTGCCCTAACAGCAGCTGACAAAAGCACATTTCTAAGAGGGGAGTGATAAAACCCCATCTCTCAAGGGCAAATGGGCTGATTCCATCACATAAATTCAAGAGTCACTCTCAGATTTGCAGAGGACTGAGTGAGAAATGCACCCAGCCTGGAGTACCTCTGCTGTAATTGCTTTGCTGTGGAACATTTAAGTCAGAGCTTGAAGCCATTTCCAGAGCCAGCTCTATTTGCATGCCACACATCCCACTAAAATCTGCACATGGAGCTTTCCAGGCAAAACACTGTGAACCTCAAACTATAAAAAGGCAACCAAAAAAAAAAAAAAAAAATTAAGAGGGCTACGCACTCAAGGTACAACAGTTACATCCTGGCAGCCCTAAGGCACGGAGTCTTTCTGGATAACACCCGAGGCAGGCCAGCAATCCAGTGGCCTGGACACATCCTGCAGGGTTTGCCCAGCCTGTGCCTGGTGCTTGCAGGAGTTTTTGCTGCTACAACCACAGCACCAGGAGCTCAGTGCCAGGCCAGACCCTGTCGTTAAGGTTTGGGCGCCAGCGGCCCGCAGGGACCCCCCTGGAGCCACATTCGGCTGCAGTTACCCCACGGCTGAGCCCTGGGAAGGACCCACCTGGGTGGGAAGCAGACCAAGTGATGCTCTCTGCCTTCCCCTTGGAAACCACGACGACTCCAGCTCCCTGCTTTTGTGCCAGGGATACTCCGGCCTATCCCCAGCTGGAGGGAGCACAGCCCTGCGCCCTGCTCCGTGGCAGCAGCCAGAGGAACGGGTCACTGTGGGCCACCAAAGGCAAGTGCACGAGAAGAGGATCTGGAATGGGAGAAGCTGCCCCCAGGAAGTGTGGAGAGTGGTCCCAGCTCTGCCACAGCCACCTTTCCAAGTACCCACCTGCCTCTCTCTCTCTCCTCGTCTCTGCTTTTCCAGCTGCTGTCAGCATCCAGCACTTCCAAAACTCAGACCCTCCAGGTGAGGCACCAGCACAGTTTGCAGCACCCATCAGGGTTTTACGGCCATGTAAAGACATTTTCAGTACACAGAGCAATACAGAAGGTCTGTACTTTTGTTTGTAACTGAAGTCTGGGAAAAGCTTTGCAACGTCTGACATTTACAAGAAATCAAATTATATCCATTAATGAACTTTTTCCAGTGTTTCCAACACAATAAAGGATTAAAAAAAGCAGCCTTTAGGCATTGTATATGTTCATAATATATCTGTGCTTCTAAACTATCTTTAATTAATGAAATAACCCAAAATTACTTATTAATAAGGATCTGTGGGCCTTGTAAACTCCAGACATTTTGCATGAATTAAAGAACAATATAATGAAGTTTTAATGAATACAAAGTCACAGTTAATGTAAAATTTATATATAGCAAGCCAGAAGGGGAAGGAATTTAAAAGTACTTTTAATCATAGATTATTGGCAGCTTGATAGCTCATTTTTATACTTTTCTAATGGGGTACTTGGTGTTTATATTATCACAGCAGCATGGTCTGACTGGGTACAGTATAGAAAGTCCCAGCACATTTAAAGCCTCAAATGAGGCATTTCTGCACCCTCCATACAGAACCAGCAAAGTTTCACTTGTTTGGGCTCTGTACAAGAAATCAGGATAAAACTGTCAGAGAAAGTTCTGTACTAAGTTGCACTTGGACTAAAACCATTAAAATCAGTAACAAAGTAAGTTAAAAATTACTCCATGACACCCAGTCAAAAGGAAAATAAAGACAGTAACAGGTAAAACTGATGTAATATATAATTATATATATAAAGAATCAAGTCCTTTTAATCAACTCTTTATCAATGCTGAATGCATTCAACACAATTTTAAGTACAATAATATTTCACCCACAAAATTCAAATAGTGCAGGAGACACTGAATGCCAGAGGGTTGGAACAACTACTGCAACTGTATTTTATGAAAAACAAAACACTTAGTGCTTCCATTTCATTGTTTTAGTATGCTCATTACAGTATTTTTCCCTTTATAAACTGGAAGGTTACAGACCTAGAAAACATCTTTCACTTTCAACGTGACATTTAGTAAAAAAAGTTACAAAACCCATCAGCTTTTACTAAAGAGACACACTGGAATTCCTCAGCTAACCTTAGAGCCAATGAAGACTTCAACCAAGGAAGCAAAAATGTCTTCTTCAACTGTAATTATGTTAATCCAGAGTAATGACAGCAAATTCCATGGAAATAACCTGGAGTTACCCCAGGAATAAGGAGGAGGCAATCGCTCCCTCACCTCCTGAGCCCCCAGAAGTCTCTCAACCAACAGCTTAAAACAATGAGAAGGCTACATCACAAAATGAAGCAGCAATTACCTTCAAAGGTACCATGAGATATTTCAAGACTGAAATTATTCTGAGTCAAGTCAAATGGGTTTAGTGCATTATGATTTGGCTTTATAAAAACATTTAAATGCACACTACATACAGAACACGTGCATGTTTCAGGGTCAAGGGGTTAAAAATCACTGTGTATTCCTTACAGGTGACTGAAACACATGGATTGAAAAGTGTTGCTAAAAATCCAGTTTAAAAAAAAAAAGAAATAGTCTATCTGCAACTATTGGTGCTCCCATTTGATGGGCTGCTGATGTAAATCTAACCAGAAAAGATGCACTCATATATATAAAAATCAAAACAGGCAGGTTTCTCCTTCCAGGCTGGAAAAAACTCCAAAATATATGGCATATTTAACCAATAAAAGGGAGCTAAGCTTTACCCAAGCCTTTCATAATGCACTTCATGAAGTATTTTTTCTTTTAAAAGAACCACCGGTATTAAATAGAGCTTTTTCTTTACATACAGTATTGGTATATACAAAACAAATACAGAACAAAGACAGATGCAAAAAAAAAAAAAAAAAAAAAACGAGTGACTTTAATAGTCTTGAAGCTCAGGAATATTTTGGTACAGGTCCAAAGCCTCTGGGTTTGAGAAAGCTCCCCGCTGCTCAACTTCTTTCCCTGCAATTATTTGCTTCACAGCTACTTCCACTTTTTTCCCATTTACCGTATACTGAAAAACAAAACCAAAGATAAAATTACATCTTTTTCATGTAGTAGCTCTATGAAAATATTCATGAAAGCCTCCCCAAGCCCAGAACTCTATCAAAATTTAGCAGAATGCCTTCTCTTTTGTTACACTTTAAGCACTTTCTTCTGAAAATCACTTGAAGAGTAGGTAGAATTCAAAGAGTTTGTGTCATTTTAGTTTATTACTCCTACTGGCAATTTTGTGAGAACACGATCAAGCTCCAATATAAAACAACAAAACCAGATCAGAATCATGGTATAAACACTGAAAATATATGGTTTTTATGTTCTGACACATCCAATTTTCAAACAATTTTTCAAGGGTGGGCTTAAGAAATAAAGCCCAACTGCACCGGGCTTTGGAAGAAGAAAACCATGATTTTTTAAAATCTTAAATGGACAGTTTTTCTGACAGGGTGGAGTGAAACAGCTTAAATGGTCCTCTAGTTAAATGCTTCAAAACAAACCATAAATAAATAAAACAAACTGTAACAAACAGAGGCTTCACCTCCACTTATGAATCACACAAATTCTATTACATTGTTTGACTAAATGTAAGGACACTGCAGAAAAAAACCCTCTAATTCTTCTCTTCTTGGGATCAGAGCACTGTAATTTCTGACTCCAAACCACAGCAAGGATGATCTGCTCCAATGGGAACAGGAACAGCCAAGGTCTGTTTTGGATGATCTCTGTTTTTGTAGGCACCAAGGCTTTGGGCCCCTGCCTTGTGTTGGTACCACTGACACATTTTGGGGGGTGGCAACTTTGAAAAGCTGACCTACAAAAACCTCCTTAAATTTCGTCTGACTTCTCTGGGAACAGGAACCCCACTTGCTTTACTGCTGACTGAGGAACCCAGGTTGGTCCTGGCCTCCAAAGTCACTGAAACTCCTGAGCTCCAGGCACCACCATTTGTCATTAGAGATCATTCAGAGCCAGGTTAAATAACCTCCAACTCAACACACTCTTGTAATATTATCCTGATACAAAAAAATCAAGGTTTTCCTTGTTAGATCTACTGGAGTTGTGTAATCCTACCCTCCTGAGCCACCTTAATCAACCACTTCTATCCCTCCTCAATAATTAGAAACCTAATTTTCACAAGTGCCCAGAAACCAGAACAGCTCAGTAACCTGCAAGGGAACTGCTCCCTTTGAAAAAGATCAGACTGTTCAAAGCAAATTAGTTTACTTTAATCAGTAAATCCCACAGATGGTGACCAGAATGTTTATCTGGTCAGGACAGAACTAGACAGATTTACATCATGTTTTTTAACACCTGGATATCCCATTAAAACCATGTTTTGTATTACTAAATCACCTCACCACTGGCTGTACTAGTGTCAGGATTACATTGTATTTTCAGATAAGGATTCAAATACATTTCTAAAAGTAGCAGAAAACAGGCAGTTTCCATTCCTAGCAAAACTTTAAAAGAAAGATGGGAGGCAGCTTTGATCACTTTACCACTGGCACATTCACCTGAAAGGTAATTAAAATTCACTCAATTCTCAATCCAGTCAATGTGTAAACTGATTAGTGATCTAAGCAGGTCCTCCTGAGGGGCAGCCCATCACAAACATCTCCCTGCCATCAATTCCATGCTGTACACTCAGGTGATTCACACAGTTCACAAGTTCAGTACTTTGTGCAGAGGCTGATTTGCAGCCCAGAAAATGTGAATTTCAGGGGATTTTACACTCACACAAGGAAGAAGTTTAAAGCCAGGTACTATCTGCCAACAGTGGCCTGAAACAAAAGAAACTCAACAGATCAGGACCACAGCACTCTGTGGACCACAGAGAACAGCTCTGAACCCTACAGCACTTGCACGTGCAAACCTACACTGGCAGTGAAGGTATCAAACGATGGCTCTGGAGTCTCAAGTCTTTTCTCCAGGCACACTCAAGTCTATGTGCAAATGGACATGGGAAAACTACACTCTGCACCCCTGTTCTGCTGCTCAGAGCTGCTGAGGAGACTGTTACAGAAAGGACTATAAAAACAGACATTCCAACTGAAGAGTTCATACAAGGAGCTCCAGCAGAACACAGCTTCAGAACACTGAGCACGCAGAGCCTTCACAGCTACACAAATTTCTCCCCCTAAGCACAAGAATTTCATTTTAATTACTGTTACAGTTAAGACAGTGATAGAGCCACCTTTAAGTGGCTAAGCAGATGTAAAAGTGAAATGGTTTATAAAATGATTTTCTGAATTTGCTGAGCGCTCTCAGCTTTCCTAAGAATGTCACTTGTAACAGGAAAACAAAACCAAAATATGCTTATGGTTAGCCAGAAAAGTCAAATTACCTTTTTAATATTTTTCTTTTAGAAGGCTTAAGCACATATTACTGAGAAAATGCAACACATTTAAAAAACAAAAAACACGCTTAGCTGAAAAGAGGATGAAAAGATGTTGCTAGGCAACATAGACAAACTATTTATAAAGCTCGAATACACTTTTGAGATGCTAAAATTTCCACGTATGTGGGTTTGAAGAGCAATGACAACTGCTCCTTAATTACTATTCAAGGTGACAAAGAAAACAGTAGGCAGCACTTTCCGTGGCATACCGGAATGCCTTTGGTTTCGAGGATGAGGCTGGGGACGTGCCTGGCGGACAGCGCCACGCGGATCGCGTCCTGGATCCTCTTCACCAGGCTGCGGCTGAAGGCGTGGCTGGAGGCCATCTTCAGGAACAGGATCACCCTCTCCTCCCCGTCCTTGTTGTACTGAGGGACGCACAGGCTGTCGGACACCTCCTCAAAGGCTTCCACTGGAAACAGAGGGGGAAGTACCTTATTGCCGCGTGGATTTAGGGATCAGTCCGGATGCGCGGGTTTTTTGGGGTTGTATTAAAAAATAAAAATAAAAAAAAAAAAAATCACCTGGCCAGCATGTGCAAAGGGAAGCAAACATCCTGACTGGGTTATTCTACGATGAGCTTCCCTCTCTGGGTGCTCTGAAATTCTGTCTCCTGCTCATGTGAAAATCCAGGTTTAAGGACCATGAAGGTCCGTAACAAAATTTGCTGTAACTTGTGGGAAAGATAAGCTTTTACATTAAGCCATTTTCTTTGGCTTTCCCACAGACAGGAGACCAACGTGCCTGATGACAGAAGAACAAGGAGGCAACAGCCTCAGATTAGCACCTTTGCTGGGGCAGTTTCACCACCTGTCACAACACGGCCTTTGAAATACAAAGCACAAGCTCAAGAACTACTTCTAATTATCAGGAAAGGTACAATAAAAACAGTGTCAAGAGCTTGCCTTGGGGGGAAAAAAGAAAAGCCTGACAGGTTAAGTATTCTCATATAAATCTGCATGATACTGTTTAGTCTGTGAGGCCCTATTATCTGCTCCCTAAGATGTTGCTTTTGTATCTCTCAACTAGGCATTCACCACCCTACAGACACTTCAGGAAAGAAACCAGTTTGTGTAGTTCACAAAAATCCAATTTTACTAATATTAACATACTCTTTCATTTGAAGAACAGCAAGTATTTGCTTACTGAATCCTTCCAAACAGCTTTATAATGCTTAAATTTCAGATTTAAGGCAACAATGTCGTAGCTGAAAGAGGTGGAAAGTTGATTTCATACCTATGTTATAGATTTCAGAACTTCCAAATCTTACTCCATTTGGATTTAATGTACCATCACTGAAAAAAATCACAGAAAAATAAAACAAAGAAACATCAAAATGTGATTACAGCTTGATGAAGAGGAAAGTGATGCAATTAACCAAGTCTCTCTAGTGAAAGCAAAACCACATTAGAAACAGAATTGTAAGAGAATTTGAGTCAAAAAGGCATTTTGCTCATTACAATGAAGCTGTACAGAGAACAGCAACATTATTAATTCACTCAACTTTGTTTCAAACAGCAACTTTGAAATGCAAGCAGAAAATTCAGGCCCAATTGTCATCTTGAATGTCTGTGATCACAAAACAGGCACAACTTCATACCTGACCTTCTGTAATGAAGTTTTGCTGTAAAACAAGTCAATGGCAGAGCCAAGACCAGAAAACAAGTTCCCCAATTCACCACCTTGAATGTGCCACACTCTCAGTTCAAACTCTTGGGACCATTGTAAACCATGGAACACAAAACCAAGTCTAGAACTGTCTTGTGTTCATACATTCAAAAGTGGGGTAGAACCTTCAAATGAGCTCCCTTCCCTCCAATCCAGCTGCTCCGATTATTTTAAGGGTTGAAATCCACAACACAGGATTTAATAAAACTAATATAAAGCTGCCAAGTGTGACAGAATCATGTACATCACACTCCAAGGTGAGGACTTCCAATTTTAACCCTTGTTTACTCAGAACACTTCCACCAAAACACTTTACCTGCGACCCAGCATGACAATTCCTCCAGTCTTGGGATTAATTTTGCAGTAATCACCATGGGCCCAAACACCTATTCGAGAAAGGCAAAGGTTAAGCAGCTGATTTCTTATTCTGATTTCTTATTTCCAGTCACAGCAGACTTTGTGTAACTCAAGTCACATTAACTTAGGGAAATACACGCAGAAATATAACAGATGTACTTTGAGAACTACCCACAGCAAGGGCAGCAGTATTTAACTACACAAACAATGAACCAGCACACCCAGGAGTAGCTCAGACAACAGGATTAAACCCCAGGTTATCTTCTGATTACTTGTTTGCATGACCATACAGCATCCCTCACAAAACCAAGGAAAAGCTGCTCTGAACACCACATTTTGAGGAAACTGCAAGAATCTTACACAAAAGTAACAGCATTCCCACCAGTCTTTCTTGATCCACTTTTTTAATGATGTACAATTCTGTACAAGAAGTTTTCTGGGCTTGTATAATAGGTACCAACAATTCCCTAGGGAGCTTATGTGCTTAATGTTCTTGATGTGTGTTAATGCGAAATCAGATTTGACTTTTCATTATTATTTAAGATTGATACTGCTGCAGCAGCCTGACAAAACCAGAAGTACAACCCAACTCTACTCAAATTTTTCTGAATAGAAAAACCTTAATTATTTGCACATTCATGTGCACATAAGACCATTTTCTAACTTAATTTTTAGAGCCTTAAGACCATTTACAAGGGAAGACAGAAAAAGGATTCCAGACAGACCCTCAGTGATTTCAGTCTAACAACTGTCACACAGATTTACTTTTTTTTCTATTTACTGCTGTCAGGTCTACAGGCAGACTGCAACTTTCACATTCCCTCACTTTTCCTATATGATTATCTCCTGCTGCACATCCTGACTTTTCTTGTATTGCTGCTATTTATAAAAAAAGCTTTCATCTCCAAAAAACCAGCAGCTGGATATCCTGCTCCTATAGAATCCCTGCCCTAGAGGCAGCAGGGATTTTAGCATCACTGTGCCACATAAGGAAAACCCCTGGATGAGCAGAGTCCTCTACAATTATCAGGAAGAAAGCCCCTGGCCCAGAGGTGCCTGTTCCTTTACTCTGTAGAAGACTATGAATGCAGAATATGCACGTCTGAGGCAGCATGTCTTTAATCCCCATGCTAATGAGGTAGCAGGTCAGCACTTATCCCGTGGGATTCACTCCTCCAGCTAGGCAGGAGCAGTCTGGCAGAGGTGCAGCAGCACTCATTAATAGCTGACTGCTACCTGACCTATTCAACACTTCCATTTCACACTCATGCCAAGCAGTCTGTGCCTGCACTGCAGACTGTGACAGGCATATCTGCCTAATGAAAGCAGCAGCAAAATGGGATTAGAGCTTTGCAGAGATCCTTACTAGTTTTACTTGGATCTATATTCAAAACAAAGCACTAGAAAACAGAGTGAGGTATTATGAAACACACCGTGGAGTTCTCACCCTGGAAACAGAGATTCAAAGCTGCATGTGGCTGTCATTGGGCAACAGCAAATAAACCTGGGCCTTCCCTTACAATCTGCATACTTGGCCAGTCTGAGCAGTGCCCAAAGCCCTTCACTACATACCTGGGAATTTGGAAAAATAAGCCTTCCTGTATTTGCTTCCATTCTCGTCGTTCCAGAAGTGTGTGGGCTGACAGGGAATAGGCTTGGTGCAAACCAGCTCTCCACTTTCACCCCAAACTGGTTTTCCTGTGTACAAAGAAAGAGGTAATTTTCCACATTTCCTTTCTGTAAATAACAGAGCAACAAAGCAAAAAGCATCTACACTTATTATTTGTTATTATTACAGCCAGATGCTGATGTAGGCATGACATGTGCTGTGACTGGTGGTCTTGGTTTGTGTTCAATTCCTGAACTCATCCCTACTTTAACCTCTGTAACTTCAGCACAGTTACAGCACAGGGCAAGGCCAGCCTGGCATCCACAGCAACACAGCTAATGAACACACACACAGCAGGAGCTGGAATTTGGCCTTGGTGTGCTTGAGCAGAGAAATGGAAAAGGAGGGGCTTTTTACTCATTGCTTATCTTCCCTGGAATCCTCAACAACTCCGACCAGGTGAATCCAAATGCAGTTTTGTAGAACATATTTCTAAAGTGGAATCACCCATTAACAGCTGACTTTTAACCCAACTGATAAATAAAAGTTAAGATCATGTAACTACTGTATTTAAGTGTGTACAGTAACTTGGATCAGTTACCTTCATCATTCCATGCTTCTACAGCCATTCCAAGATTTCTGGCCTGAATTTCTCCTTTGTAAACTGGAACTGTAACATTCTGACCCATGAAACATGAAATTATATCTGTCCCACCTACAATCAAAGAAGTCCATTTAGAATATACAGTACTTTTTGGAAAAAGCAAGTTTGAAAACAGGAACTCTGGAGCAGCCAACTGCCACCTTTGCCAAATGCTGCTGATCCACAGTAAGTGGCACAGAACAAACAGAATTATCAAGGATGTTGTGACTTTTAATAAAGGATTTCCTTCCTTACTTTATATATCTTTTTATATGTGTATGCCTTTCATGCAGAACTATCCCTTAAGGCATAACTTCTCCTTTCAACAGTTTCTTTAATCTCATTTAAGAAAATTTCCATTTATAGGGGAGAGAAAATAAACAGGCCCTATTTTACAGGCTTAAGATATTTACAGAATTACTCAGAGATGTTTTCTTGTTTGTTTTCATTAAAGTAACCAGTTGAGCTATTTCAATCAACATTTACTTAGCTTTCGTATCTTATCAGCATGGGAGGAAGGGAGCCAGGCCTATAGGATGACAATTATCTTAAGAAAAATAGATACTGTCAAAGTGCTTACTTAACTGGAGTATTTATAGTCTTTCTAGGCCTTCATGGAAGTAGAATTAAGACACAAATCAATCATGCTAGCTTTACTCAAAAATAGGCTTCTGCATTTGAGTCTATTAATGTCTGTAGTAGCAAGTTCTAGATTCAGCACTACTCTTACTGAGCTCAGACAGCTAAGTAGCAGAATAGCTATACTTTAAAAATCAAACTAAACTGAGTTAAAAAGCCCTTTGAAAAAGTCAGTCCTTGTTACAAAGCAAAATGAGGAGTGCTGTGGTGGACCTTATGTGACCAGAATTTGCCTCAGCTAGCACTGCTCACAACAAACTGCACAGCAGGGGGGCTTGATATTTCTCTAATTATATAATCTACAAAAAATCTGTCTGCAGTGCCAATTACTTGGCACAAAAGAACTGAAATGGGAACTCTCCAAGAGGTATTTTCTGCTAAAGTCAGCTGTTTGCAGAACAGTATGTTCTGTAGGTTAATAGACTCTTTTCTTGATCTCACCCTGCTACCCCTAAGGACAGCCAGTCAAAATAAATGATCATACTTAAAAAGAGCTAAAACCCAAAACATCCACCAAAAACACTTTGGAGTGTATGAGTTTCATTATGGCACAGTGAATTATGCAGAAAAATCTCAGCACTAAAAGACAGTTCAGTCCAGTTTAACTAGAACCAATCCCAAGTGATCCAAAGGCTTAAAACTTCCCAAACATAAGCACAAACAAGCAGGAAGGAATGCACAGGCAATGAAGAGAATTACTGAGATGCTGCAGCATAAAAGCATCACCTGAAATGGATCCCAGGAGAACACTGCTTTTTATGTGTTTGTAGACATACTCATAGCTTTGAGATTTGAGTGGGGATCCTGTAGACAGGATAGTGTGGAGTGTTTGGAGATTGTGTGTTTCACCTTGAAAAGGAGAAAATCAACACAGGTTAAGGCAGAATTTTACAAGTGTTTGGAACTATTTGTCACTACAATCCAGAATAATTACATAAAGGACTGTGACAAGATAGACAGCCAGCACCAGGAGAAGAAAGGTAGGAGGGAGGACAGAAGGGATTCACCAGCTTTTTGAAGCTTACATGGTTTTAAATTTTTCTCTTCTAGCACAGCCAGCCACTTTGCACCCGTTCCAAGGATGGTGATCCTAGAGGGAAAAAAGTTTACATGTTTTGCATATTTAGATATGCAAAGATTTAAAAGACCTGCAATTCCCACTGCAGTAAGCAGAGGCTGTTACACACTCTCTACATGGATTAGACAAACAATGCAGCCTCTTAAAGCTTTCTAAGTGCAAGGCACATCCTTTTGAACTATCAAAATTAGTCAGATCAGATGTCATTTCTGCAGCTTTGAAACTTTTAATTCTATCTTTAAATATTAAGCAAAGCTTTCCCATCTCATGAAAACATTCACTTATATTTACAGGAATTTGTAACTGCACAACACTCCAAAGGCATCACAAAAGGTTGTAACATTTACTTTATTAATGGGACATAATTTCCACTAAGCTGTTGCCTTGGCACACTCTTGCACAGAAAAACTTCGCCATTTCAGGGCACAGTTTGACAAGAAGTACTCTGAGACAACAACCAGTGATTTTCTGGAGATACCTGTTCAGTTTACACTGGTGAAAGCCTGAGCTGCAGGTGCCTAAATGAACAGGAAACTCGACCCAACTGAACAAGTCAATCCTGCCTTTGCAAAGTGTGTTTAGAGCTCTCTTAAAACCTGAAACAAAGGCTGTGTTTCTTTCATCCACCACTGGAAGTGCCGATGTTTCTGTTGACGTACAGGAAATCCTCTTACCTGCCTTCTGCTAATTCAATTTACATTACAGCAATAAGCTCATTCAAGAAAATACATAGAGACAGCTGAGGATAAGGGTTACAGTGTGAGTGCACGGAACATGGGCAATACCAACACCAGCAGAGCTTAAAGAGCCTGCTATGCTGGCTTTTACTCCAAAGGCAAGATGGAAGGTGGGACACTGTTCCAGACAAGGATTTGGACAAGGATTGGATTGGAAAGGACTTTAAAGACCATCTCATTCCAACCCCCTGTCATGGGCAGGGAACCTTCCACCATGAGAGCCCACAGTCCACTGCTCCTCAGTTACCATGCACCCCAATCACAGGAACTCTTTTTACTCTTGTGTAACATCTCACTTTCCTTCCATGCCTCAAATCAGTGCTTATTTTACATTAGAATACAAAATGCTTCTCTATTTAAAGCTCTTTGACACTTCCTCTACAGCACATGGAGAGCCAAATCTCCTATTATTTCCTTCCAAATGCTGCAAAACTGCATTTAGTCACCATCCACCAATTCCCTTAACAGATTAATGGATGTCCACTTGGGTAATTCTTGCCACGCTGGGTGAGATATCTTGATGATACTGTAAGGATATGCTCTCTGAAGGGAAGTGTGGTGTATCTTCAGAGAATAAGGTAGTCTTCACATGTTGAAGCCTTTTCTTTTTTTTTTTTTTAACATATTTAACATATGAGTGAGCTGGGAACAGACTGCATGATGAAGAACCACCCAGATGGCCACGGCTTTGAGCGCCAGATTACAAAAGTGAGACGTGCAGACACATTTATCTTCACTTACTTTTGGCATGTGGAAACAATGCTTAAAAATAAGCTGTGTTATTTCTCAATTCTAATTTTTTGCCTGTTGTTCCAACCAGGGTTTCTTCGTGGGGTGGAGCATGGCTTAAGTTTGTCTGTTTCTTTTATGATTTTTTTTTTTACTAGCATTGACCTTCAGTCATAATAGCCAGAGATAAAATGTCAGTCTTTAAATATTACATGTCACAAAAGACAAGGAAGTTTAAATTATTAATTATCAAGAGTCAGAAAGTGAATCTTTTGTCATCCGCTTTCTACCACAAACAATTTTAATTATCAATTAAAAATGACACTCGTTTTACTGGTATTAACACTCAAATCTGCTCCTTACATCCCGCTGGCAAAACAGCAAAGTTAGAAAATAAATTAAAAAAAAAAGTTTAACAAAGTGTACAAAGTTAAATGCAATCACAGGGTTTTACAGCTGTTTATCTCATACCTGCCCTTTCTCCAGGCTTCAAGAAAGGGCACTTGTGAGCATTTTCAGGCACAAAAAAAATGGTATAAAACAATTACTGAACAGCTTGTCAGCAAGAATTAGGCATTATACATTAAAAAGCAAAATATGAAAATATAAGCAACCCTGCTGAGCCTTTCCAGTCAATTTGTATTTAAGTCAAAGTTCTATATTAAAATTTTATGTTGAGCTGCTTGAAAAAAGAATTCTTATTCACTAAGTTCTGAGTGTGCTGAGAAATTACTCTTCAGATTGCTCCCAATTACTGCCTTTTGAAAAGGCTGCTCTTGAAAACTGCTTATTGAACCAAAAGTCTTTGTTTGCCTGGAATTCTAATACCTGACTCAAATTTGAAACAATCAGCTCTTTGTCTCTCCTGCTCTCTCAAAAAATGTTTTAGTACAAAATTTTCGAAGTAGTTCCACTCAAGGCTGAGTCAAAAGATAAACTATGTCATGCTGTGTACAAGTTCCTGACCAGGAGAACACCACCTTTAGTGAGGCTGCTTGGATGTGGTCATAGTGACAGCAGCAAACACCATTACCCCTCTACTCAACCTTGTGTACATACCCCAGTCTGTCAGTCAAGTCCCAGAGCACATTTGGTGAGGGAATTAGAGGAGATCCATCATACAGGACCACTGAAGCTCCTGTAGCAAGTGCAGTCACCAGCCAATTCCACATCATCCAGCCAGTCTGGAAGAGAGGAGATATCCACATGAGTTTCTCTCTGTCAGCTCTCTCACTGCCTGCAGTGCTGGCAGCTCCAGCACAGCACCAGGAGTGCTGTCTGCTGGCAGAGCAGCTACAAGCAACTAGAAAAGGATGGACAGGTGCAAATCTTGGCAAAAGCTGGACCAAAGCACGATCTGCGCCCTCATGCAAGAGGTGCCACCTTCCCCTCCACTTCCCTTGCCTGAAGTTTTCCTGCTGTTAAATCAACACCACTGGTTTTTGTCTAATCCTATTATTTAAGAATGAGCACATAAGGCTGAAGCACTGCTTATCCTGTCACCTGTCCCAAGACTGAATCAGCTGCATGTTCCTGATGGATGTTCATCTCACTGATCCTTACAAACACCTAAAGAGATGGGGATTCCAGGCCTCCCTACACATACAGCTTTAAAGCATGAGTCAGGAGACAAGACAACTTTGAGACAAGGCAATTACCATGATCCCTCCATGGAGATACTGCAAACTGACTAGTCATATTAAAGTTCAGAAAGGAACTCATGAGGAAAGACATCAGCCTTCTCAAACTGCCACAGTAGTGTAAGTCCTAGGAATCATTTTTCTTTATCACAGCACTGGAAAAAAACACCCCCCACCACATCACTGCACTCCTACACAGATGTGCTTTTCTCTCTTTCCTTTATCAAGCTGAGAGCTGGGCAGCTTCTTTCCTCACAACCAAAACAGAGACACATAACAGAAACTCTCATCTTCAGTATGACCTAGCCCTGCATGATGCAGGAAGGTGGAATCCAATTTGTAGGTGATATTGATGAGGCAGCTTGATCAATAAACCTAAGAGACTAAAAATCAATCCATTTTCCTCACCAGTTAGGTCAGACACATTTAACATGGGTTTGACCTTTCATCAGAAAGGTCCCTGTTGCATTCTATTATTTCACCTGATTTTTCTTTTTGACTCAGATAGGACAATCCGTTTTGCAGTACAAAAATTTAAAATATGTGAAAATGTGCTTGTGGATCTGTATGAAAAGCTGTCCCACCTTTATAGGAAAAAAGTATTACAGTGTTTTTAAAAAAGCCTTAAGCCCCACTTGCCGTTGTGTAGTACATAATCACATCACTGCTGGTCATGTTGCCATGAAGAATGTGTTCCTTCAGGTGCTGTATTAGTGTGCCCTGGAAAAATTGGGAAAGAAAAATACAAGATCACATAAGTGAAAAGCAAAACCCTGACAGCACATTAAGACTTAAAAAATACTAGCATAGTCAATACTCTGCAGGATGTGCTCCAGGATTAAAGCAAGTATTTCCGTTAACTACAACTGAAGTAAATCCCAGGGCCTATCTACAGCAGCAGCAATTGCATTCTCCACTTTCTCACATAACTTTTCAGCCTCTCTCATTAGACCTCAGCAATTCCCATTGCACATCACTTTTAATCCACGGAATAAACAGCTTCCCTCACTTCCAACTCCACACAGCCATCAGAGTTGCAGAGTACTCCATGCAGACCATAATTTTAACAGCAGGCTTTTTACCAGTCAGATTTTCCAAGATAAGCCCTTTGACAGTTTCATTTTCAGTGTATTTGGGCAATGGGAGGAATGAAGGACTGAGAGCTGCTATAACTGCAGCAGCTGCTAAACATTAGCACTGTGTATCCAAAGTATCTATTAACATCTAGGAGACAAAAGCCCTGACAATACAGATCTATTGTAAACACTGAAGTGACTACCAGTGTGAAATGTCTCACTGCTCAGAGCATCAGTATTAAT
Source organism: Atrichornis clamosus (assembly GCA_013400975.1). NCBI lineage: Eukaryota > Metazoa > Chordata > Aves > Passeriformes > Menuridae > Atrichornis > Atrichornis clamosus. Next base: position 25,528 of record WBMZ01005269.1, on the reverse strand, counting down.
AATGCACTTAAATATATTACTTCCTTTAGTTGGAAATGCTGCTAAACCACCTTCCTGATCATCATTAAAGCATAACTTGCTAGGATAAATAAATTTACAGACTACTTCATTAAGTCACTTCACTGCAGTGACAAATTAATGTAGCTGATGTTAAAATAAAAAATGGGTTTTGCATTTATGCAAGGAGTCATAGTGAAACTATTAAGAGCCTCATAAGCATGAAACAAGATTTACACTGAAAGAAAACAGATTACAGATAAACATTTGAAATGAAAAAGGAGAGTCATAAAACTGGCACACGCTTCGGGAGAAAAAGCAGAAAACATTAAATAAAAATAAAGGAGTAAATCTTATTTTCACTTCACAGCTCAAAGGAATCAGGTCTGAATTCACCTACTGCTGTTTGAACACCCTCAGCTGTCACAACGCTGCCATCTAGCTACAGCTGCCACCTCCTACAGCTGAAAATCACCCCAACAAAATCAGGATTTAGAAACACTGTGGCGAACTGAGTTAAGGTTGCCAAAAGAATTGCAGGTGTTAACACAATTATTGCATTTACAAAGGAAAACACATTGTCCCTGCATGAAGTTCTGAAAGAGCCACACAAACCAGCAAAATTAAAAGTCAAATTCAATTAAAGTAAATATTGGTTTTCTTTTTCCTTTGCTTAGTTTTTGCTACTTCACAATTTTGGAACCAAAAGGGAATTTTCAACAACGACTTTAGGTAGAGGCTATGAACAATTTCCCTGCAAAACCTGCTACATCTCAGTCAGGAAACAAAGGTACTCTGGGAGAAGGCAGAGCTGTTCCAAAGAACTCACAGCCTAAGATGCTCTCTCAAGTTGATTTATAGGACTTGTTTATTTATAGGACTTTTACGACCCTCCAAATTAACCCCAAGCATTTATCATTTCACAACACAGCCCTGGCAGCTGATAAAGCTCCCTGGTCTGCTCGTCTTTCTCGGGACCAAACACACAGCTGGTGAAGTGCTGAGCATCTGGAGTGTCAAAAATCAGCAGGCACGGCTGCTCCCGAGCCCAGGAGGGACCAGTGCTAAGCACTTACACAGCTGAGAGAGCCAGGAGTAGCTACTCATGGCTGCTCACCCTGGTCTCAAACCAGCAGTGTTCTCCACTCAGGGTTCAGAAAGAGTCCGGGCGTGAAAAAATCCCTCAGAGTGATTTTCCTGCAGCTACACAAGGAACCTGCAGCAGTGCAGGTGTTTAAGCCCAAGCCCTGCAAGTCCTTGAGATGGACAGAAATTAACTGATGAGGATTTTACCCAAAATTTCTCTCCTTAGACAGCTGGGAACATGGAATAACTGGAAAGGGGCCAGGTATGAATGAGGCAAGAAGAAGAATGTTTTTAGGACTAAAGAACAACAATTACTTATGTCTTTCTGTAGCACACCCAACTGTTCAATACCATTCAACTTTGCTTCCAGGACCAAAAAAAAAGCCTACTCCCTCTGAGGGACCCTTTTAAAAATCATCTCCCATGACCTAGCTTCATTTTCTGTATTTATGTATGTAATTTCACAGTGTATCAAGAAAACAGAATACATGCAGAGAAAAAAGACCAAAAACATACTGCAGGATTAGATAAACTGAGTGGTGAATTTAAAGTAAGCTGCCTATTGGCATCTAAAAATCAGTACAGTAACAAAACAGTGTTGAAGCACACTATAAATAAGCAATAATTGAAATGTCTTCACTGAAATGTCATCTCTTCTTGCTGTTTTAACTACCAAAAACAAACTTGCTTTAATCCAAGGCTGGAAAATGAGACAAAGACAGTGGGTTAATTCTGCTTTTTTTTGTAATCATTGTGAATCCTCCTATTAATTCCAGTGGAAACAAGATTAAGCCAAGAACAGACAAACCCAATCAAGTGTGCAGAAGACAACTAAGAACTTATTTGCACGGACTTTGTGTAGGCCCCATTCAAACTGACACATACAAAGCATGCAACCACTGAGGCCTCTGATGCAAACATTTGCTTTTAGGCCGGAGGTGTTGGCACCAGAAATTACCATCCTGCAACACAGAACCACAGTTGCTCAGTGGGAGCAGAATCATCACGAACTACAGATCCTATTCACCCATCCAACCATCACCTGCTCTTCTCCCCAGCAAGGATGAGTAGTCTGAACCTAAAATCTAAAGTAGCTCTGTAGATGATTCAAATGGAAAGCAGAGTTATGATTCAGGACAAGCTGACACAAGTAACATGGGAAAAGAAAGAACTTTGCAGGAGAGAAGTCCTGTTGTCTGATCTACATCTATTTTTCATCTCTACTGTTTATCATGCATCACTGAACAAAACACCTGTCCCGGTTTTGCTAACCAGTCTAAAGCCAGCACAGCTTCAAAAGCTGTCAAACTTCAAAATACACCTCCTTCCTTCTCCTCAAACCCTGGATTTGTGTCCCAAAGGGACCATTTTGTATGTCACATGCTGCCTGGTATGATCTCCTACTGCTAAGACATAAAGCAGAGTGTTTACAGGCAGCATGGGAGTTGTCTGTGGGCAAATCCTCCAGTCCTTGCCATCAAAGAGAGGCAGGAACACACACACCACGGGTACAGCATCAAAGGATCCTGCCCTCAGGCCACTCAGCCTTGCAGGATGCTCACCCTGAGTCCCAGGGCAAACAGCAGAAGTGATGGACTCTGGCTAAAAGCTGTGCAGTTTCATTTATACACATTGGTACAAGGGCACCACACTACACATTCTGCCCGCCTTAAAGGAAAAAACCCTGCCTTTCATTAAGGATTATATTATAGCAGAATTAAAGTTTCAACACCATGCCTGACTATCGGAGCTACATTCTGTACTTTAAGAACTTTAGAACATCAATAGTAAGTGGAAAGCACGTGAGCAAGGGTCATTTTGGCACTAATACCTCACATTAACTTTAGCTACTAGGAAGATACCACTTAAAGCAAAGTTTCCGTACAAAGCAAAACCTACACTCAAGGAGATGCCAACCTTCTGGCTTCCTTCTTTAAAAAAGAGGATTGATGAGAATGACATACTCTGAACTGATAAACATCAAGTTTAAGGTAAAAAATAGTCTAGATAATAAAAACTGCAAGCTCCCTATGAGCCTCAAGCTAACAGTGTTCAAAAATCAGTTCCAAACATCCAATTCAAGTTCTTTCCTCTACAGGTATCGGGCCAGCTCTACTGGTGGTTTTGCAAATGACACTCCCAGCAAACACCTGGAAGCTGAAAAGTCTCCACACCAATCTCTAAACCAATGTATTTCATATCCTTACCAATCCACACCTGCTTTCAAATAGCCACTAACAAATAAAAAGGTTCACTGCAAGTTACTGAAAAACTGTCAGCAATCAATTCTTCCTTAAAATACATCATGGTATGATACTGTTAAAGGAAAACTGTAACCCAAGCAGCTAAGTACAGATAGTGCAGCTCCAGGAGGGAGGACATACCCCTGCTGAGTGAACCATGCATTTTGGTGCCCCTGTTGTGCCTGAGGAATACATGATAAAGAGAGGATGACTGAAAGGCAGCTGCTCAAACTCCAGCTGGGGAGCCTGGTCTCCTTTCCCAGTAGCAAGGAAGTCTTCTAAAAAGACACTGCATAAAAAGGGGGGAAAAAAAAGGGACATTTCAAAAATTTCTGAAAGCATTACCCCATACATAAGATTACCTCTGTATCCAGTAGTGCTCCCATTACCTGTTTGGAATCTTAGAAATATCTATGGTTTCTCTTGAAGATACATATGGAATCACCACCACTTTTTTTATATCCGGGAGCCCTGGAAGAAGCAAGAAAACAATTATTTCCTACATTCAGTTACATAACCAAAGGTCTTTCCTGCCTGATTGAATCATACAGTGTAATGCACTAAGTAACAGGAATAATTCTGATGCACTGAGTATTGAAACCCCAGAAGACTAAATTGTTGCCCAAGATGTAATTTCCTCAATTCTGTCAGCCTTTTATGTGTAAATCTGCAAGCTTTAGTGCTGTAATACCTCTCCATTTGTCTTCAGCAGCACTTTGCTTGAGCCTAAAAACACCATCATCAGTCCCTGTTCCCCTGCTTCTACTGTTGACTAATTTCTGGTGATCTATTAAAGTTAAGCAAGCAAGAGACTGTTAAAATTACAGGAGAGACCACTCAGCTTTTACCTAAATCTGTTCTGAAAAATCTAAGTGGCCACTGTGTAAAGAAGGAAGGACAGCAACAAGCAGTGGCAGTGCAGGCTTTGAGTGCTCACAGAATTACAGACTAGGTGGGATGCAGTGAATTACCTTTTACCACCCTCAGCAGCTTTTCCAAGTGGTTGTGTTCTTTGCCATTGTAAATAACAGCTTCCACAGAGAAGATGAGCTTAGGCTGAATTTGGGAAAATCTGTCCAGTACACCCTAAGGATAAAGAGAAAATTAAGTTTAAAAACGAAATTAACGGCTACAGTACAAAACTTCAGTGGGTGCTAAATGCAAATTTCAATTCAAGCAAGGAATAAGGACAGGAATTAACAGGACAGTTGTTAAAAGACTGCCTGCTTGTCTTTTGCTCACACAAGATCTGAGGTACAACAGGTTTGCAACAACCTATTTCATGACCCCCAAATATATCAGCCAATAATACAGATAAAATCCCCATGGATCACAGAACATCCTTCACAGAAGGGCCAAGCTCAAAGTTCTCTAAGCAGCTAAAAAAATCACCTTGCAAGTCAGATGCAAACTCATCTCAAGAGGACAGGCACCTGATGAGACATGAGCAGCAATTGGGCATTTAATTTCCACAAAGCTGCACCTGCAGGGAGGTGCTGCCCGTGCCCCAGGGCTGGTTTGACAGTGCCCCAGTGCCTGCCCTGGGGGAAAACAAACACACCAGTCTTGGGGGAGATGCTGTGGTGAGGTGGCACTTCACAGGAACTGGCAGCTTTGTTCTGCCACCATTAACAAAGGGAACTGTACCGGGGGTTTTTATTGAAATACCTTGGTATTGAGCACACACAGACTACCAACAAAACATACCACAGCTCCTTGAGAATCTCTGGGGCAGGACACATTCAAATGTTAAATTTTCAGGTGTCTCCTCCAGCTTACACTGTTTTCAGGAATTTACCACAGATATCATCCTATTTGAGATTAAAACCCTTCTGCCATTTACTTTTTACCATGTACACTGCATGCAGCAGCCTACCAGAAATGGATCTTTGTATTCAACAGCAAGAAGCAAACCCTTTCAATAAAAGCTCTCAGCACACTGATGTTCAAACCTCTCTAGCTACATTACTTGAAGCATTAAGAACTATAAGATTACACGGTACTGTAAAATTGTCAGCTAACTGCTCAAGAACAATCTCCTAAATCATGTTGCAAAAATCAGACTTGAGTCATCCGCTTGTTCTTCCCAGCATTCTTTATTCTTCTGTTTTCTATTTCATCCCCTACTTTGCAGACAAAATGAGAAACAAATTATTACCAAATCAGAAGAGGAATGCAAAAACATCCAATCAACTCATCTCTGTTTAACTCCTTTCCAAGATGGGCTGCCCAGGGTTGCAAGAAAGCCTGCTTAAAGAAAAACAGAAGTCCTGTCCTGACAACTTCTCCCTTCTGTCTCTTCAGGAAAGCTCACTGAACACCACAGGTAAGGAACAGGGATATGGGTAAATATAAATAAGCAAATGTATCTGCTGACTATGTCACTTAACAGCTTTCCCTCCTATCAGAGATATATTTCATTTCCCTTGTCCACATTATAAAAAAAATACAGTGACAACACACTGATATTAAAATTTATCAATTAGTTTCAAACAAAAATGACCAAAATCTGTTCTGGTGACAGAAGAGGTTTCAAGTGTGAGCCAGAAACAGAGATGGCTCCAATTCTCAGGGTCCTACCAAATCTGCTAACACACCCAGTTAGATTCATTAGCACTGGCAGGATCAAATCCCACAGGGCAGCCTGATATGATACACAGGCAACACAAACAGATGGAACCTGTAATTGCTACACTGGAACTTTAATCCAACCAGATGGCTCAGAAAGGAATTCCTTTCACAAAAAAGCTCAGGTGTAGCAGATACGGCTCATTCTGTTCTATGAGCCTCAAGTCCAGTCCAAAAAATTGTGCAGTGCCCCATGAATGGAGCTGCACTGACTGTGCAGGAGCTCACTAAAGGCTCCTCAGCCAGTTCTAAGAGCAGAGCTCCTTTATAAACTTCTATATCCAACACCTTCTCTCAAGCACAGGCCGCAGAGCACCACTTTCCCATTAATTTATGGAAATGGATAACAGGGACTAGAGAAATGAAGCAAAAGCTGCCAAGAGTGGCTTTCTGCGTGGGAGGGAGCTCAGTGGTTCTCTGACAGCAGACTTCCTCAACGCTTGAAGCCTTTGGATGTGTGGCATTCAGAGCCTGCAGTGTGTAGGCAGTTCTGAGAAGTGACATTTCTAAGCTTCACAAAACACGTACACACAATTGGACCTCAAATGCTGAAAACTCTACACTATTTCTCAAAGCACAAAAATCTTCATTTTTATTAATAGGACTAATGCAACTTCACAGAAGGAGGAATAGCTTTTCCTTAGGGTGGAAGCCAATATCTCTGAGGACTCTGCTGATCTCCCTCAAGATTTTAGGATTTGAATTCATGCCAACAACATGCTGCCAAAGGAAAATAAATGATATTGATGGCACTGCAGTTCCAAGACCAAGTTTCATTTAAAAACTATCACAAAAACTAAAAGCTGAGCACTGAAAACAACACCACAGCAACATGGGCAGAAAACATACCAAGCCTTTGTAATGCAAGTAAAATGAACAATCTTCCCCCAGATGAGAGATCAAATCACACTGCACAGAAAATACTCCATACCGTCATCTTCTGAGCAAGCAGAAAATATTTGTGGAACAGATTGATCATTACATGCTGTAATGATTTTTTTAATCATTTTTTTCCCCAATGATACACCCTCAAGTGTAAAAACGTGGAATGCTGCTGCCCTCTAGTGCTCATCCAGGAAGGACCAGTCCATATATTTCCCCAGCAGCTGGGGTTAAACACTGAAATTGAGGGTATTACCTAAAAGCTTTGTTCTCTGCGCTCTGAAATGTACAAACAGTGCATTTTTCACACATAAACTTTTAGACAGAAGTAAGGTTCAATACTCCCTTTTAGAAGTTATTTATATCTGTGGCTGATGTGTGCCAAAAACTTTCCAAAGGAAGCAGAATATATTCCCAAAACTTCCGTGGCACATCCTTTTGGATGTCATTTCACATACAGCATTTATCTCTACACTAAGAAGAGTTGAACAGGTTGGTGATATTAGCGTGAAATTCCTCACTGTTGGCAAATAAAGCCTTCTGGAAAAGGTCAGCCAGGGTGGTGCTGAGTTTAGCCACACAGGAGGCAAACGATGGGACTACTTATGCAAAGAGTGTGGCTAAGCAGCCCGGGGCAAGATTTGGGAAGAAGGGCCAAACCTCAGACAACTCTGTTGCACTGCTGCTCATTTGCATATTTAATGTAATAAAAGCTCACCAAGACCATGGAGTCCATCTGAAAATACCCCAACAGTGAGCAGCTAAAGCTGCTCAAATCACTAAGCCGAAAATCGTTGCTGACAACTGGAAGGAAGTGGTTTTGTGCAGTTTGTGGTGGCTGGAAAAACTCGGGAGTACTCGGCTGTGCCAGGAGGTGGCAGCAAGACTGAAGCGAACAGAATCCATCTGCCGCCTGAATGCATCTCCCTCTCCTTCGTCTGAGACACAGAGACAGCTTTTCTGCACGGGCAACCAAGGCTACTCACGTTAATGCCAAAGTCTGGGGACGTGGAGCTCCAGATAGCACCAATGCTTGCAGCAGCCAGCATCGCTTCCACTGCGTGAATGCTGTTGGGCAAGTAACCTAGGGCAGAGGGGGAATGGTCAGAGATGGAAGAACACTTCAAAAATACCAAATCTTGCAGTAAACATAATGTACACAGTAGACAGTGAACACATTTTTGAAATGCAAAACCCTACACTGAAGCATCCTTTAAAGTTTTCCACACAATCAATGTTGTACTTTGAAGTCAAATCAGTTACACAAGGAATTAGCAATAAATCCATTTATAAAAATATTTGTATCAGGCTTTTTATCTACAGTGTTACCCCCAATTTACAAGTGTTCCTGTTTAATTAATGAGCCTTTCAGGATAAGAGGCCAGCACACTGAAAAGAATAACTGGGAGAGAAAATTAGTGGATTGATTAGGGTACACAGAGACTAAGAATACAGCACCAATGCAGCAAAATAGAACTGTCTGTAGGAACAGCCATTAGAAAAAGAACAAGTATCTGGAAGGAAAGATTATAAATAGCTCAAAAGCAGAGATTCAGCTTCACAAAGCTAAATGTTGTCTGGTAGACACTGCCAGAATCTTAAACACAAACAAGCAGAACCAGTGTCTCAGCTGATAAGGGAGTAATACAGTGGGACAGGCCCTGGCACATTCCCACACAAATGTGGCTCTTCAGGTTTATCTCATTAGCTTGCAGCAAGATTTCAAGATTAAATTCAATTTATCACGACATACAGAATAAATTAATGTCAAGACAGTTAGATTTTAGTTTCAGTGAGCTCGGTTTGAGCAACTCTCCAGAAGGTGCTGGGTGGCTGAGTCTGACTCTGCACTGATCAGAATCCCACCCACAAATGAAAATATGCATCTGGAATTCACAAACCACACGGAGGTAGATCAGAGATCTGGTGTTTCAGATCATCCTTTTTAAGCAACCAAGAAGATGTCCAAGTACTTTAAAAAAAAAAGCACACTATGGGCCTAATTGCAGTACTCTGACATCTAATTAGAATTCAGCATTCTAAAGTAAAACTTAAATGGCAATAAAAATGCTTTCCAACCTGTTTAACAGCAGTGGTGAGCACTGAGATCCTGGAGTGCAGGTGTACCACAAGTACCTACCAGACAGCAAACACTCACTAGTGCAAGGTACTTCTCCAAGAAGGGTATTTACAGGTGTACTTTTCAGGACAGGACCTAAGATCACAGATCTTAACTGCAATTTCTGCTACGATGTTATTAAGTAGGAGGGTACAGAGTTGGATTTTTGTGAGGTTTTTCTACACAGATGGAAAGAAGAAATCCATCCTTTTCCAACTTTGTAAAAAGTAAACTTCAGAATTAAGTCTTATAGTGAGATTCTTCCTCATTCAAAAATCACTGAAACCAGTTTCTTAAACCAGCACAGCCACTTCAGTTACTGAAGGTTGCTGTGCTTTTGGGAGTAGTAACTTTTAAAACAGCATTATGTCTTAAGCCCAACAATTTCTGGAAAATGCACAACTGTGAATAAAAGCCTCATACCGTGTTAAGATATAAATTACTCCCTAGAACTGCCTACAGCTTGTGGTGCTTTTTTCAGTGAAGTTGTTAAGCACATACAGTGCAGTAAAATCTCACACCCATAAAGGCATTATTTATTTTGCTGTTTTTCTCTTGGGGTCAAGGGTTATGATATAAGGCACAGTATCCCAAAAATCTTAGTGATTATTCTTTTAAGACAAACCTTCCTCCCTAAATAATTTGAAATATATGAACCAGAACAGACTAAAATGTCATTTTGCGTGACGAAAGCAGTTCTTTAATGGATGCCAAGTATTTCCACTGAGCGTTTTTTGGATGGGCCTATCAGGGGGCCAGAGTGCAAGGAAAACTGAAAGATCTCACTCCCTGTTTGGAGCAGTTGTTATTTTGCCACAGCTTACAAGCTTCAGTTCTATTATAAGCTTCAGTTCTATTTCACCACTCCTACACAAAAGCCCTCAAGGCAAGAACACAAGTCTCTGCTGATTATCATGAGCCAGACAATTAAATCATTACTTTTATTTGTCAGCTGGCTTTGAGGTGGTGGTTGAGTTTTGGAGGATACCAGCCAGAACTGCCCAAAGGTATGAAACGTGCACAGCAACTGACTCTGCATTTCTGTGTGGTTACCCCATCCCTGCAGCCCTGCTGCTCTCTGGGATCTCACAGATTTGTCCTAACACCACCACAGACACAAATGTGTCTGTTCTGGCTAGAGATCCTTCAAACATAGCAATGTGAGAACTCACGTTCCTTTTCTCTCCACAGCTCCAAAACCTAACTGACACGAATTACCTCTTCTCATCTAGAAATAAGGAAAATTATTATAAAAATTTACTTCTGCCTTTCTCACATCTGAGAGTCTGCAAACTGCCCACCACAACTCCATGTATGTAAACCCCTGCATTTGGTTGTGCCCCTCGAGACACCAACACACTCCTCAAAGCAGTCAGTGGGCTGACACAGGTCCTGAGTGTCTCAGAGTGGAGAAACAGGAATCCTGCTGACAAAGAGGATGAAAAAGGCAACTTCTTTAGCTGGATTAACATCAGGCAGGAGTTACAGAGCAGTGACCTGTGTAGAGAAGCTCTGTGCTACAGAAGAATAATGGTGCTGCTAATTTAAATATTTATCAGATGTTTGTTCATATATTTAACTAGAGCCTCTGTGTTCCTTGATATATTTCAGCTAAGGACCAAAACCAGAATTCGTCAGCATGGGAAAGGCCACAGAAGGTATTGCTCTATCTCTGCATCTTAACTTACCCTCACCTTGAAGGTGTAAGAAAGGTGGGAACTACCTTCTGTTACTAGTAAGAAGACTTTCATACTTTGGGTGAAGTAGAAAACAATAGAGGGCTCAAAACTGAGGAGCTGGGAACTCATCAAGTAGGAATATCAGTGTGACATACAAGGGTGCCAGCAGCACTCTTCCTTATCGGTGAGTATATATACAATCTCCATAAAAACAAAGAAATGAAAGCTTCATCTGTCATAAAACCCGTGAAATCTGTAAGCAGAACAAGTGGTATTTTAAAAACACTGTCTGGATTTTTTTAAGAGGCACTTACAGCGTGATCTGCTCAGGACAGCATTTTCTGTCAGTTGCTATTTACTTAATCTAGCCCACACCAAGACAACATTTACATGTGTTCATTTACACTGCAGCACTTTACCAATGGAATAGGTAAAAACTGTAGTCCAAAAATTTGATATAATCATGCTGAAAAAACTGTATCAAAAGTCTCATTTCTCAGAGTGCTGAGAACACATTCCATGCAAGCACCTAATGCCTTTATAAAGTTTAATAAAGGTGTACTAAAAAACAGCACCCAAACATTCAGTCATCTGCATGGAAAAAAAAATTAAAAAAAAAAAAAATCAACAATTGAACTGGGACCCAGTATCAAAGATTTTGTCTGAGCCTTGAAAGAACACATCAGGAAGAAGGAAAATAGGGAGCAACAACTGAAATATCTTCTCAATGTCTTATACTATTGAACTACACCAGCTCTCAAACTGAAGAGAACTCAGAGACCAGACTTCCAGTTTCCCTTTATCAATGTTAACACAGCATTTCATACTCCTGTAGGACCTTCCAGTGGCCATCCTACCTAACATTACTGTGGCCTGAGACTATTAGTACCATGCTAATCTTCTTACAAAGCTAGCTTTAAAACCCACGTAAGCAACTACGGCTAATACAGTTACTATAGATAAAACACCAGCTTTAAACAATGTAATTCACTGATGTTTTGTTGAGGATGTTTTTGTGTGAACACATGGGGAAGATTAGATTGTTTCTAACTGCTGACTTGGAACAGAGCAAAGCTGGCTACAGGGATAGAGTAGAGGCAACCTATCCAGAGATGAGAAACATCCTCCCAGTTTTATTTTATTCCTATTTCAGCCATTGTTACTTGCCAAACAGATGGCCAGTGGGAGACCAGGAGTACCTCACACATGCATCTGTAAAGTTTGCATCAGGTATAGGAGAGAAACATAGGAAAGAAGCTGAGACCCACATGAAGTATCTAAATTAAACTACTTTATTAATACTTTTTAAATTATCAACTATGCTTTTTTATTTAAATAAGAGGTAAGACAGATGCCAAAACAAAAAATATTCAAAAATCAGCCAGCCTCCAGTTGTGCTAAACAAGATACTCATTAACTAAAAGAAATTGCTACTAAAATTATAAAAGCATTGTTAGCAGCACATGCTACAGCTATGTTTAAAGAGCATGTTTTCTCCAGCTACAAAGTACATTTTCCCTGCTGTTGCTCCTCAAGAAATGGACAGATCTGAATATGACTGCATTAAGGTTGAAAATTCAGACAAACCTTCTCAACTTCACTGTATGGTTCATACCTAATTAAGGATTTAGCTTTAATTCCATGTTAAAAACTAAGCCACCAGCTGTGATAATCAGTTTGGCTGCCAGCTCCAGAGAATACTCATAACATATACAAGAAATGAGCTCTACTGAGTATATTTTACATTTCCAGGTCAAATTTGTGGGTTTAAAAAAAAAAATAATAAAACAGACCCTTCTGGTTTTCAAGACACAGGTTCAAGTTCGTAACACACAGAAAACAAACCAAGTTTCAACACTGGATTTGCATCATGTAAGAGTTTACACACACTTAGGATAATGGCCAAGTATTGCTCAAGGAACATGTGATTCCAGCAGTACAATGGATACACACACCAGCAGAACTGCCAGGTAGGAGCCAAGGACCTTCAAGGATATTGCAGTTCTGACTTGCACTACACTGACAAAACTAATGAGTCTGATACAGAGCACACAAAATAGAGGTGAAGCAGCTCAGCTGGAAGAACAAACTCAGCAACTTAGAAATAAATGAACTGAGACCAGCTTGAGTAACTCCTTTCCATGCCTGGACTGCACACTGTGGAAGCGGCTCACAAGACAAAAACCTGTCTATATAGAAGAATGAACATGACAGTCTTGTGACAGGAAATATTACTGCAGAAGATCTGGTGAGCTGCTGAAAGGATCACAGGGCACCAGAACAACCAACCTTAGACCAACATCTCCCAGGCTGGCCCCATGTGAATGTGCCAGACCCTGTGAGTCAAGGCTCAGCTAGATGTAAACTCTCCATCACTTCTGCTTCCACAGAGTGTTTCTGAAGTAGACCTCAGTGAATGAAGCATTTTCCTTCCCCCTTCAGTGCTAGACAACCTGCAGGCTAATCCAGGTTCCTTCCCTCTAGAAATTCATTTCCTACAAATGTAAATACAGCCACATAAGAGCCTTTTCTTTAGAATGTTTATGTGAAACACTATTCCATATTCATGTTTCTGTAACTCTCACTACTCACTTGCACATTTCAAAAAAAAAAATTCCACCTCCTGTCCTTTAAAGAAATTACTCACCCACAACTCTGTCTCCTACTTTTACTCCCATCTTCCTCATGGCTGCAGCATACAAAGCTACAGCTTGTCTCAGTTCTTCAAAAGTGACTTTCAGGATTTCTTCTTTGCCTTCCCCTGAGGAAAGAAAATTAAAACAACCAGTCAGAAATTAGGCATTGCAGCACAAGCAGAGTCTAGTACAAACAACTAATTCTAGAAGAATAGAAAGCAATCTTATGAGAACAGTTTCCACTAATGTTTATACTTTTTGCTTTTGAAGTTCCTCTTACGCTGCACCCAGCTTTTCTTTTTAAAGGGAATCAAGTATTAATCAGTGGTATTTGTTCAGTAGGCATGAGGACATTTCTAAAGACAAAACACATCTGCAGAAACTATTCAGTGGACAAAGGTGTGCTCTCAAAGAGGATTCATGGCAAAGAGACTGCACTCACCAAGGCTAATTTCTATCATGGTAAGAACCTGATGCTCAGTTCTCTCATTAGGTCTAGGAAGCAGCATCAAGCTGCCACATTTATGTTGTACTGCAGCAAGTCACTGACTGGAAAATCATGCACGCACAGACCTGACTCTCAATATGCTTTTGGAACATCTGCCTTTGCCAACACAGCACAAAGCAAACAAACTAAACTGGACTCCATTCATCTCTGAAAGGATCTGCGGGGTGTTTTCCCTTTTGTACTGAATGTCAGGTGTTACATAAGCTGTTAATAAATCACTCGTGAAACAAAATGAACAAGTCTAAATGTTATGAAAGGGAAAATTTGTCATCTTAAAGGTCCCTTCCTGTACTTCCTTAGTGTGACTCCTGCACACCATTTGGCATGTCCTATTTCCAGTATCCAGCACTTCTTATGGACACACACATGCCAAGGATGTCACAGGAAAGGTGAGCTGCATACCCTGGTTCCTTGCAGAGCAGCTGCCATCAGTGTGATTGCCTTAAGCAGGGAACAGTATTTCTTAACTCTTTTGTCTTGGACATTCACACCAATAAATCTGGACGTACACGGAGCAAGGGAGCAGGTCATGATGCAAAACAACAGGAGCACATGTAACATGTAAACTGAGCAGGGACTGCCAACAGAGCCTGTGTTCCCACAGAACAACAGGAAATGAGACTCTGATCTTGCTCATGATTAAAGCCCCAGGAGAGGGGAACGACAAAAAAGGTTCACCGTGGGTGCCAGGGACGAGTGAAATTGTTTAGGAAAGTTACATGTACATTCCTGTGCCCTATTACACCCACACTGCTCCCACAAAATCATCCCTAGCGAGCACAGTCCTGACCCAGGTCCCCAAACCACCACTCTGACCTAGCAGCAGGGGGTTAACAAAAAATACTCTGACTTAAGAGGTCTTAAGAAGATTAAACACAGCAGAAGGTCATGAAAGAAATGCAGGTGGAAGTCTGTTCTCCACAGAGGAGCCAATGTGTTCATTCCAGCACTCATACAATAATCAACTAGAAAATAATTTTGCTCCTTTTTGGATCACCACCTGTGATTATGTGACAAAGCAGTGGGTCTCTGGTTCACCCCATAACTGCCTAACAAAAAGCAAGATCTACAGGAACAATGTAATCACACACCAAACCAAGCAATTCACTGAATTGATACTAATTCCTTTGATAATTTGAAGTGACAATATTTAACTCCGCTTTTTCTCAAGTTGCAGGTCTCACTTTTAACATTAACAAATCAATCACATCAATTCTACATACATTTAGAGTTGACTTATGAATCAATGTTTGGCTTTCAGGTGCTCCACAAGATGTACTTAACTACATTGGGTTTTTTTCCTCCACTAAATAATACATAAGAAGCTTTCCTAACGATCCCAAAACCTGAAAAAGTGATGAGTCCATTACTTTGAAGCCAGCTTTTGGTTACAAACCTCATTTCCATCAGACTTTACCAGATCAATTCTTATTCCACCAAAACTGGGTCACAGATTTCCCCATTCTCTTTGAACTGGTAGTTTATATATATAAGATCAGAGAAGTTTCTTGCAATACCTCTAAGCATAAGATGCAACTGATAAGTATTTCTTCAGCAATACCTTCAGCAAAACCTTACAGAAGGTTTGTGTGATTGTCTCACACAGCTGTTGAAAAAACAATTTATATGTAACTCAAAAACTGATTCCCAGGCATCTGAAATCAGAAATTAAGATTTTTAACACCTTCACAAACAATTCTCAGTTCTGCAGCATTTTCTCTGCTAAGAAGCTGCAAGACTTCATGGTTCATTGATAAGCTACTAAGAAGCATCACTGCTTGGACAGTCTCATGACAAGGATTAGGTCCAGCAGAAAGGAAGCTCAGAATACAGCTCCCTAAGGAAGCACTCACACACCAGCACAGCAGCTAATCCCATCTAACAGAGACTAGAACTGATTTTTAAAATTACTTAAGTCAGCAGATTTAGAAAGTCCCTCCTCTCCATTTTAACATGACCATCCTTTTGAGTACACAGATTTTACCAGACCCAAATCTTCAGTGTAACAAAAAAATTAAGACTGAGCTTTAGTGTTCCAAAAAAAGTAAAATTCCAAGTCTTCCATGCACATAACTTGTTTCTGTATTGTCAAAAGAAGAGTTAATTCCTACCTAAACCCCATGTAGTCCTTAGCATTCCTAAAATAAAAAGCATAGGAAGAGGGTGGGAAGGACAATATCAAGCTACAGTGCCAATATACTTCCTGAAGGCAAGTGTTAGGTGAGTGTTTATGACAAATGTGAAATACCCCAAATGCTGAGTGATGTGAAACACAGCATGGCCTCCACTACCTTAACGCAGTTGAACACAATCTAACAAAACTTCATTTAGTTTGCCAAGGACTTTCCAGAACTATCTATACTCCCAGAGCATGTTTTGCTGGGGCTTTTTTTTGCAGAGCTGCATCACAGATTGTGCAGAGTGACTTCATTATCCTTATTTTTCTCCTCACCCAAACCAGTTTATTTCCGTGTTTCATCAGAGCTGTTTCACAAGGCCCAGTCCTGGGAACAGCAAATAAACACAAGCCATTAATTTTTCCTTACTTGCTGCATACAGTGCAATCTTGTCATTGTCCTTGTGCCTCAGGAGATTCTCTGCATAGTTCAGACGGCTGCCCTTAAACCATTCCGGGACATCTGCAATGCTTTTGGATGTATCAACCACCTGCAAAATATATATATAATTCATTCCTGGAAAACTGTAATATGTTTTTCAGAGCACTGTACAGAAGTCAGCTAATTAGTTCCAAGCTCTTTGTAGACTCTATTAGGCAAGAATCATTTCTCCCAGCTTACAGATGGCAAACAGACATTGAATCCTCTAATTAGAGACCTGGAAAGATTAATTATTTGTCAACTGTCACAAGCAAATACGTCATTACAACAAAACTAGGAAAAGTTCCTTGCTGACAGTTCTACCTTTGGACCAGCCTTTAATACACAAGTAAAACAAACCACTGTGACTACACCCAGACCACAAGATACACACAAACCACAGGGAACACTGAGGTTTTGCCTCAGGAACACCCCAAACAGGGAATGAGCTGCAGCACAGTGTAACTCTCTGCCAGGCCACACACCCCAGCCTTCCCCTTAGGAAGGTGTGAGCAGCCACTCTTCCCCACCATGAGTCACAGGGTAGAGACCAACATCAGGAACTCAGACAATTGTCATTCAAAATAATGAACTGTGGAGGCAAAGAGCATCCAACAAGCCAATGAATCCATATTAAGGAACTCCCCACTTAGGACTAAGACATGTAAAGAATCGAAAAATGCAATGAAAAAAATAATCAAAAATGTTCAGCTGAAACAACTTCCCCCATCTTGAACTAGTTAAGCCCCAAAGTATTAAACTATCCCTTCGTAAGTCAAAGTCTAATAACATTGATAGGTAGAGGGCCCCTTAGCCACAGCCAGAGGTCTAAATTCCTTCGAAAATGTCCCTCTGCTTAGTGATTCAACTGCTCAGCAGCACATGTATTTTGAAATCTTTAAATAGAAACTTTATTTTATAGTTGCGCTTTTGAAAGCTTCAGTTTATACCCTCAGGTTCTCTCTCCTGGGCTGCACATACATTACAGACTCAGCATTCCTTCAGACCAAGTGAAAGGCTCTTCTGAAAGCCAAGCAGGGCTCAAAATACATCCCAGTCCAGAAAACCTAATGGTTTTTATGCTTTGAGTTGGGCAGCACATGTATTACTGGAGGCAATCTTAATGTGTAAGTCAAAGCTCATGTGGAAGTGCTCTGCTGCATTACTTTATTTCAAATATATTTTCTAAAAATGGAAACTCACATGGATTTCTTTGCTGCTAACAATTAGCAAGAAGTGAGTTATAACATTTACACTTTATCAACTCAGGCTGCACAAATAATGTTCATACTAACATATATTGCTGCAGTAATTAGAAGCTGCTCTTAAAACTGACTCATTTCTGACTTCCTCAGCTTGAAGAAAAGTGAGCAGAATGTTTTCAACATTTTCCAGGACAAGATCCAACATAACCAGGTTTTTTCTGAAGTGGAAAAAATCCTTCACAGAGATTCCAAGAGCTCCACTAGCACAAGGTGCTGGACTCACACACTTGATGCTCCAGTGTTTTCTTCCCAAGTAACACCTCTGACCCCTAGTTAAGCTCAATCTCTTTGGCAGTGGTACTTTGTTATATGAACCTGATCTCCCCCTTAGAGGCCCCTCCACAGGACCAGCAGGTGTCAGGTGCTTCTTACAGCAAAAGGAGAAATCAATTTAGACACATCCCTCATTTCAAAACAGCTGCTTGTAACTTGACATACCAATGCCAAGGCTGCCATACCAGTAGAGTTCTGCACACTGAAGTACCTCTGTTCATTTCACAAGTGACAGAGATACCAATTGCTACAGAGTGACATCAGCACGTCTACATCACATACTTAAGACCTTTACTAGGATTAAATAAAACACTAGCTGCTTGCATTTTATGTACACAATGTTTTATTGTTTTTCTTAGAATGACCTAGGAAAGTAGAAACTGTTTCACTGGCTGGGAACAAAAGAGTCAACTCTGGTTCATGAAAAATTTTATTTACCTCAAAGCATAATGCTTACTGCCAACAGACAGCCAGGATCAAGCTGTAAGATACTTCAAACTTTTCAGCTCTTTAGCTACCACAGACCAGCTAAGTAACTGTGACCTGCCTTTCCTCCTGACATCCAACAGAAATGGACCAGTGGCAAGGACTAACATCAAGTCAGCAAAGCTGGAGTCAAGCCTTGAAGCTGACACTGAGGGAAAGTCAAACAGCAATGTCCATGACTCAAGTATCTCCTGCAGTCCTTGTCTATCAGCTGACTCTGCCTCTCCTGTCTCAAGGTCTCACAGCAAGACCACAACAGAACAGGCATGCAGGGGGCTACAGCTCACAAGCATAGTTAAAGCCTTCCTAAACACCCCCATCTTCTCGTTTCTCATCTCAGGAAATATCCATTTTTAGGGCAACATCTCCTGCTTCAGTCTGCCTCCAGTTCATCAGCCACTGCTGGCGTCTGGAGGGACTGACTTCCAGGAGTACCAGTCCTGTAAGGCAAGAGAACAAGTGTTACTGTCCAGCTTGCTCAGCACAGATACACAGGTGCTAATTAGCTCCTCTGAACTGCTTGCTCAAGAAAATCTGAAATCATGTGGGATTTTAGAAGACTTGCTAGCAGCACAGGATATGTAGGGAAAATGGACAATACCCAAACACATCCTGGCCAGATTTTGAGCAACCATCTATAGAAAAGGCAAAGATTAAGTGTTTACAATCTTCAAACCACACACTTCAAAAGAGGCTAATTCTTACACTCTTGCTGAATTCACTCTTCTGAAGGGTGAGTCAGATTGAGACTACTGTGAGCACAGTTCCAGGGCAGGAAGAACCATTTATATCAGTACAGAAATTCAAAAAACAGGCAAAGTCAAAAGAAACCAGTCCTCTCTGCAGGACTGCCACTACTCTGAGGAACAGAAGGCCTCCCTACTAAGCCCTAGGAAGGTTCCACTGCATCAAGCTTTTGAAGTAATTAGTCCGTCATCTTTCTCAGATGGAAAAGCACGGGGTGATGGTGATATCCTACACTAAGACTGTACAAGGGTTCCATTTACAAGAGCTTCAGTCACCTTTATTCCAAAGCAACTCTGTGGCACAGACTGCTATTCCTCCCATGACTATGTTCAACCACTACCAAGCCCTCAGAGACATTTCAAGCCTACATCTGATTGCAGAGCTTCCATAACCAGTTCTACAAAGCCAGAGTGTAACACATGTGCTTATCAGGTAAGCTGACTCAGCGCAGATAAACATGAACTTGACAGCATGCCAGCACTTACAAACCAAGCTGCTATTCTACCAGCACGATCCTAAAGTAAAAGGCAGTGTACTGGCACACTCCTCACCAGCAGCCAGGAAGGACAAGGTGTGCAAGACCACATGGACACTACAGCAGAACTGTTTAAGACAGAGGATTTCACTGTGCTAAAGTATATCAGCAACAGAACACCACCACCCAACACACAAGGAAATTCAGGACTGGACAGATTCCTCATATCACTTGCGAGAGTTCCAAGAACAGGTCAAAAGATTGATTGTAAAATCAGGTTTCTTCCCCTTTGTGTTGCACCTCCTGTAAGATAAGCACTGAACTTACCTCATCATAAAGGCGAGAGCAGACGATGTTGCTGTACTTCCAGAATTCTGCCCAGAAGTCTGAGTAGGATTCCACTGACCACTGGTATAAATCATCATAGTTGGCTGGAAATAATAGATATGTGTTAGCGTGATGCAGATAAGTACAGCAATTCAGATAATTAGGGATATCCCAGATAAAGAAAATTTGTGGCTAAAACAACCAGAAAGATAAATCTGACCATAGAGAGTAGATCAATTCTGCTCAAGGCAAGTGACTGTGGAATCAGAGACAGTCTACGTGAACTCCTGAACAGATGGCACCACTTCATCTGACTCTGTTACACGCCATTTACCACCACAGAGACAGAGACCTTGTCTAATAAGTCAGTGCAACTTCTACACACAGTCTGCTGTCATCAGTGCAACTGAAGATTAAAAAAGTCCTGCTTGTTGACACTTCCACTCCCTATCTATCAACATAATACTTTCACACAGCAAAAGATAAACAAGACTTCCTGACAAGGGACATTTGCTGTATGTTTCCAGTCTGGGGTCAGAGACCTTCTGACAGCTCAGTGACACCAAGATTAGATGCACTCACTATCCAACCATGGTATCAACAGCACTGTTCCAGGAAGCCCCCTTTTCAGTAAATATGGGGTCTGACAGACTGCAGCTTACCTTTTCATATTGAAACAGCATGAATGAAGTGAAACAAGATGTTTACTAGTTAGATATTAAAACCAAGACCAGGCATTAAAAACATGGAAATAAGCTGTTTAAGTCTTACATGACTGTGAGGCAGATGAAGTAACCTGAAGGACGTATAACAAACCCCACCATTCAAACTAAGTACTGAAATCTAGCGTGGAAAGCAGTTCTAGGTATGAATAACTGAAGCCAATTCCTCATCACAAGCTTGAAAGTGATATTTCCTCATCATGACCATGCTGCCTGAAGCTGTGCCAACAACCAATTAAATGTATCTTCCATCAGTGACAGTAAGGTTTTGTGCTCTGCCAACTGTTCCTTATTTGATGCTTTCAGCTAAACCACTCTAAGGCATTTTCACCAATTATCTTTGGTTTGTCATCCTGTTATCCAGCCAATTGCTTCAAAAGTCGTCTTTGCATCCCTTTCCTACAAGAAGGACATCTTCCAGCTTTGTAAGAGAAAAACCATTTCTGCATTATTACTCACACTTAGCCACTACAGCTGTTTCCCCACCCAATCTGTTCCTTCCATGTCTTATCCCACCTCAATCCTTTCCATCAGAGTGAGATTATTCCCTGGGTATTACTGACAGACACAAAGGCAAAGACTCTTCTCCATAACTCAGACTTTGCCTACATATTGCCTCAATCCCAGCCTCCTACATACCCTTTACACACTCCAAAGTTACTTGTCACTGTCCTCTACTCCACACATCAGCTGCATGGAGGTAAAACTTGACCCAGGAAGAATTTAAGTTTCATCTCCTCCTTCAAGACACAATGGTACCACATGCTCCAAATCCCTTGATACATGCAAGAAGCTACAAGTGACCACTAATTTAGTTTCTTACAATACGAACAGTTTGTTCTGGTTTGACTATACAGTTTGTTCCAAATAAGCTTCAGCATGCAAGTCCTGCAGGGCACAGGTCTGTTACTCAACAATTAAACATTGCATCTTGTTACTACATTTTCAGGGCCAGCCAGAGACATTGTTTAAAGGGCTATATTGCCCTTAGCTCTCCTCAGAGACTCCACATCTTAATGTTACATAAAGCATCCATTCTTTGTTGTTGAATAGCACTCAGGCCAATGAACACCAGTGCAAACCTAATGGAAGCTGACAAAGGTTTCTATATATACACAGGAATCCACTTTCCAAGGGAGAAAGTCACTTCAAAGAGGGACGAAAAGAGTTCTGGTTGTTTCAGCCATAAACACAGGGAGCCCACCTGAAACTGCATTTACTGTTGATCATACGAGTACCAGTTACATCACATTTCACTCAGGAGCTGGCTAAAACCCTGTAGTAACTTGCTTCCCATGCATCACAAAAGTTAAACACTACACCTTTGGATTCCAAGAGGAAGTCACCAGCATTCAAAATAATGATCTAGCTTGCCTACGTAGTAATCAAGGTGAGGAACTGTTTTCTAGACGTGAACTGCTGAAAGCGCCATTGACACCCCTACCAGAATGTCTCCACTCATACTACTGACATCTACACTGGACCGACAAACTTCCAGGCCAGAACTTCTCCCTTCACCCCAATCAGACAAGTGATTACAGGAAAGCCAAACAAGCAACTTGGACCCCAAATTTTTAGAGAGAACAGACAGCAAGAAATAAAGTAGTCAGAACTGAAGGGTCTGACCCCCACATGCACTGAAGTTCACCTGGTCCATGATGCAGCCAAGCCCACAGAGCCAGCACCACTGACTCCTGATACCCTGGAGACACCACCTACAGCCAGCAGTCAGGGAAAAACAAACCATCTGGGTTGAAAACAAGGCTGAAGGTCCAACCCCTGCTCAAAAAAGGCCCCATTTCAAAGACAACAGATTGTTTCCAAGACAAAGAACCACACACCTACTCACAGCCATACAGATATTACTGAACAAGCACAAAGCAGGGACTGCAGTTCAAGAGCTGTGGCACAGCAAAAAGCCCTTACTTTCCACCAGTGAACAAGATTATGCATCACCTTAACTCCAATCTCACACACTTGTGCTGTTAAAGCACCACTCCAAGGCTTACACTCACTTCACGGCCACGGCGGCAGCGATCCCGCCTTCCCACATCCCTTCAAAACACTAAGTCAATCCAGTGCTGCTCCTGGCCCCAGAACTCCCTGCACACAGCGTCCACAGGTAGCGATGCCGGCGCTGCCTGGGCTGACATCCAACCGCAGCACCAGGCGCAGATAAGGCTGTTTGCGCTTCCCATCAGCACATACCTTCACACCAGCGGATGCTGCCCCGGAGGCCTCTGGCTGAGGCTCAAGCTGAGCATCCCGCCCGCAGCCCGGACCACTGTGCCCCTCCTGCTCCGGGGGACCAAGACCTGAGGGGCAGACAGACGCTCCCCAGACCTGCCGCGGGCCCACGGTGAGGCCAGCCCCGGGAAGGCACAACCTGCCGGCTCCCACAGCCCGAGCACGGCCGCGGGCAGCGCCCGCCCGCCCCCGCCCAGCGCTCACCCAGGCGGAGCCCGCAGCTGCTGGCCACAGCGGCGCGGAACCGGTCCATGTGGGTGTTGCGCTTCGTGTCAGGCTCCCACATCACCTGCGACTCCATGATCTCGGGCTCCCGGGACATGGCGGCGGCAGTGGAGCGAGGCGTGCACCGTCCGTCCCACGGGCACCGGTACCGCCCGAACCCGAACCACTCCCGGCACTGCGCCTCGGCACTGACGGCGGCCCCTCCTCCGCGCGCACCCTTTAAGGCTCTGCTGATCGCATCACTCCGTAACCTTCCGCCGCAGAAAAAAGAGTGCGGGGCGTTGTGCCCCGCCCCGCCCGCCGAGTGGGCGACGGGGACCCGGAGGGACCGCGGCGTTCGGGGGATGGGCGGGGAGGGCTGGCGGTGCCCGCACCGGAGGCGGCCCCGGGAGCGCGGGGACGGCGCGGCCCGTGCGGGATGAATGGGGGACAGCGGCCGCGCCGGACACCCGAGAGCCGCCGCGCGGTCCCTGTCACCTCTAAAGGTCACCAGACGCCGCGTCGGCACCGGGAGGAACCATCGCTTCGCGCTTTTCGCCGGATCTCTGCAAAATCACCGCCGCTGTGTTAATTTACTTTTTCCCCAGGGAAGCCTGAAGAAGTCCCAACAAGTGTCTTTGACCCAAAAATGAGGGAAGGAACGCCTTTCTCCCTGGGCTCGCCATCCCAGCTGTGCTTGTGTAACGCTCCCAGCCTACACAGTTTGCACCTTGGATTAAAACTTGTTATTGCTGCTCTGCCTTCCATTTGATCTCTGTTAGTGACCATCGCGATGTTGCAGCAGCCCATTTCAGTCAGGAATTGGTGGTAATGAAGCACTTAACAACACGCAATTCATTGCTGGACCGTGATTTTTAAAGGTCTTTTACAACCTAAATGACTCCACGATTCACGGTGTATCCATGCTGCTTATGTAACTCACTTCCAAGGTCATGATTTTTGTTCTAATTCATGGAAGCTTCAAAAAATGGTAATTTGATGGTAAATTATACAGGCATACTGTATATGAAAGTAAAATACACGTAGTAGATCGTATACTTGCTCTACATTTCATTTAGATTTCTGTGCTACCGGAATACAACTACTTCATTAAATTTGGAGACCATGGAAATGTGATTTAAACAGTCCACAATTTTTATTTGCCTCGAGACAGACTTTACATCTGGCATATTTTTAAATAACTCTCTCCAGAGCCCAAGGGACTCGGAAAGGCTGGGTTGGAACGGGGACACGTTATCTGCCTGACGTGCCTCCCTCGCCTTGGCAGCGCTTGGAGGTCAGTGGAAGTGTGAAATCCACGGCCGGACACCTGCCAAGCCCAGAGATAAGGCAGAAGGCAGGACAGGAGCTCTGGCCTCCAGGTTCCGGAGGGTTCACTGGGCTTGGGATCTGCAGCCTATGGTGGGGGAAGCTGCCTGGAAAACCCATCTTTCTGCAACCTGCAGAAAAGATAACTTTCATTGGTTGCCTCTATTGGGTTGTGAAGGTGTTTACGATGCTAACAGAATGTTAACCTGTGTGGGTACATCCACTGGCACAGGACATGCAGGGCAGCAGCCAAGAGGGTTTTGCCTCCCACCCCACCACAAACCTCAGAGCTCAGGGCAGCCCTTCCGCATCATTTGCCCCGATGATGACCAGCCTGCCCTGCCCTTTGGGCCAGCAGTTGGACAGGTGGAGAATTACACTTGAGCAAACACCTGGTGGATGCCATCCATGGTCACTGCACTCCCTGCCAGGACTGGAAGCAAAGCTGTAATTTCCCATTTTTACCAAGACCACCCCACCTCCCTTGTCCTGAGAGGGTCACAGCTCAGGAGGGCGGCAGTGGAGGCCGCGCACTGACCCCTGTGCTCTGGTGAGGCCACACCTCAAGTCCTGTGTTCAGTTCTGGACCCCTCAATTCAGGAAGGACACTGAGGTACTACAGCAAGTCCAGAAAGGAACAGAGTTGGGCAAGGGTCTGGAGCACCAGGAGTGGCTGAGAGAGCTGGAGGGGCTCAGCCTGGAGAAAAGGAGGCTCCGGGGGGAGCTTCTGGCTCTCCACAGCTCCTGGGCCCTCTTGACAGGAGGGTTCAGGAAGGTAGGGGTCGGACTCTGCTCCCAGGCAACAAGCAATAGGACGAGAGGACAGAGACTTAAACTGCGCCAGGGGACGTTTAGATTGCACATTAGGAGGAATTTCTTCCCAGAAAGGGTGATTAGATTAGACTTCCTACAGAGGTGGTAGAGTCACCGTCCCTGGAGGTGTTTAAGGAAAGACCAGACATGGCACTGAGTGCTCTGGTCTGATTGACAAGGTGGCGTGGGGTCACAGCCTGTCCTCGATGAGCTCAGAAATCTTTTCCAACCGAACTGATTCTTTGACTCCTTGACCCGCCCGCCG
>WBMZ01005268.1:0-169932 GCA_013400975.1 Atrichornis clamosus | reverse complement strand
GGGGTGACATGGGGAAAACCAATTGGGGAAGGAGAGGGGAGGAGAAAGGGAGCCAGAACCTATGGGGTGCCGAGTAAAGGAGAACTTTCCAGAACAGGGGAGGGGAGGCCAAATGATTGACAAGGGGATTGACATAACTGGGTTACATCATTGGGGAACAAACCAAACAACAATTTAGGGGGAGATGTCAAACTTCTGCTGCAATGGCAGCTTCCACCACCGCCACACGTGGGCATGCAGCCTTTTAATCAGGTCTGAAACACAAGCGGCCAGCTTCAAGGGCCAGTTTATACTGAGCTAAGAAGACCTGTTCTGACTTTTATTAGATATATATCAGCGAGTACATCTCTAGAAGAAAATATGTTTAGTACTCATGGCTTATAAAGGATATTAATATGATGAGGAGAATAGGAAGAAGTGGTGATGTATTTGTCTCCATTGGGAAAAAATAGAGTTCATTCTCTGTAGAATGGGAAGATGGGAGAGGAGATGGGGCAGGGCAAGAGTATAATCTAGTATATTAAAAGAAACATATCTTGAGTTTGCAGTTCTGGTATGAATAGTGTTAGGCTTTCCTTTATACATGTGAGGTGTGGCTTTGGTGCTGCTATTGATTAGAAGAATTAAATATAGTGATGAACCGAAAATGTCAAAAGCCTTTGCTCTTTCTGTGCATAGGAGTAACTGGAACAGGGCTTGTAGTATTCAGTCTTAAGAACTGAAAAATCTATGGTAGATAAATAGTATTTATCAATGTATATTGGTTGCCTATTTTAAGAAAGAACACTGTCTTTTTGCATCTCTTAATACCTAAATACTTCTTGACTGGAAGATGCATTTTCAGTAATAGCTGTAAAATTATGTATCTTGTGAGGCGTGCCATTACCAAACTTGAAATCCTTACAGTAGAGACATCTGAGGAGTTCAGTTGGGTAAGTAACTGGACTGGAATTAACAGAGAACTAGAGTTTAGCAGCCATTGTGCTTGGATGTTACAGTATCACTGTAGCACTCCCTTACGGCCCTCTTGGTGAAATGGCTGGAGAGGGATGTCACTTCATTGCTGGGTAATTGTTCCGTAAAGGCAAGTACATGGAGACTGTTTGGGTTGATTTTTTTCCTCCCCTCCCCCAGTACCATGATTTTAATTGGAAGCAGCTCTTTGTTCATGTAAAATTAGCATGAGGTCCTTTACTGAAAGATAGTGATGTCTTTGTATCAAACAGTGCCTGTTTCAAGCTGTTACGCTTGTCATTGTTTAATTGAACTTGCTGAGGTTTCTGAGAGAAGGAAACTTTTACCATCTCCTCCTGTGAATCTCTTTAACATCCTGTCTCTGAACAGAAAAATATCCCATTTATGAGTAGGTGGAATAATAGGCTAGCTGGATTCTTATACTTATTAAATGTTAAGTCTTTGTCAAAATCTGCAAGAGGTCACTGATAAGCACAGAATTTGCAGATGTACAAGCTTGTGTCATTTTTATTATCATTATGAAATCTTTATTGTGGACAGAGCAACTGTGTGCTTCATAGGAAAAATGTAGATATTTGCGCCTTTGCTGTTAGAACTGAAGCATTACTAATAATAGGCTACAAACCTAAGATGACTGAGGTTGCTCAGTTTGTGCCTTAGCAGAGCTAATAGATGCTGTCGGGTCTGGGAGCACAGGTTTCCTGCCGAGCTGCAGGTAACGTCCAGCACAAGACTGGGCTGCCTCCAGTCCGTTCCACAATTTGTTGCTGAGTCACTGGGTGACGTTGTGTAAACCTCTTCCCTTGGCATACACGGGCTGCAAAGGAGGAGCACTAGCAGTGACCTGTGTAGTTATTCTTGGATGAGGAGTTCAGTGAAACTGCAGATTCATTGTGAATGACTTATTTTCTTTCATGCTTTATTAGTCTTATGATAGGTAGTGTGTGTCCATAATAAAAAGGAAGGTGGGGGTATACTTAGTAAGGGACGGAGCAGAGATGGGGGGCAGAGGGTTGATAACTAGTTTGTAGACAGGGTGTCGAATGACGTTCTCTTTGGCTTCCTGGATTTTAGACTATATGCTAGTTCACCCTGCAGCACTGATTAAAAATTAAGAGGACTCTGTTTTAGAAAGCAAAAAGAGTTATAAGAAAAGCCAGTGCTGAAATTTAAAAATCAAATTTCTCCCAGCTTAATGTCACTTTTAGTTTGACTAGATATAGCTTTTTGTATGCATACATGTCTGCTCTTAGGAATATACATCTTAGAAATAGAGATAGTAGCATTATGGTGGACTATGTCTGTCATGTGACATTTTATCTCCCCCCTCCTGACAGATAATTTTATCCTGTTCAGACAGAATATATTTTAGCTTTACAGATACTTGATCTGTTTATGTACTGTTCTGCTTTTTTTTGAACTAACTTCCCAAAAATTGTTGACTTACAAGTGTTTGTAAACAGAGCGGCACCTAAAGACAGGAGTTTGTCTCAAATGAGTGGAAAAAATTAAAGGAAATACTGTGTGATCCTATAAGATCTTTGTAACATTGTAAAGCAAAATCTTATACTTTTCCAGTTCTTCACATGATACCAAATTCCAGCTAGCAAAGATCCTTGGCATAGCACTCGGCTTTCATTTGGGTTGAAATTTTACATGTACTAATTTCAAATCTTCCCTATTGAAAAACATATTTTATGACTTCTGGTAGCTGTAAGGATCTGGCTTATAAAGGGAAGGACTGCCACAGACTGCAAGAAGAGTTTTGTGATTAGTTTGTCAAAACCTCTGAAAAATAAAGCACATACCATGAAGTATCACTGTTAGGATGCAGTGCAGATTTCTTAGAAGTACACAAGGGAATTAAAACCTAACACTATTACTCGTAGCAATGATCACAATTGGCAATTTTCAAACTCATGCCAGATGCTGATGTGACAATTTGTTACATTTTAAATAATCATGTAAAAGTCAGTTAAGTACATTCTAGTATTTGCATAAAGGCTTTTCAGTTAAAATACAGGAAACAGACTTCAGATTGTTCAGACTTAGGCATCCAGTTGTTTCTTTACAGGACAATTATATGTATTTGCTTGCACTCATATAAATGTAAAATGAATGTCATACATATTGATATACTGCATGAGCTGCTAAGGCAAAACAGCAAATAAGCCATATGTGAGAGGAGCTAAAAGGCCTGAATAGCCTAATAAATCTTGCATTAGAGTTTACTTTTATAAATACTAGGCCCTGTGGAGCACTATTGAAAAAATAGTTCTTTTTGGAAGGTGAAACCTTTGCTTTTCCATCATGTGAAGGACTTTGGGCATACAAATGCATGCAATTGCTTTATCAATGAAATATATGAAGAATCCTTGTTCAGGCTTTAAAACTGAAAAATATCTTGTCTCTGAAGTAGTAGGGAAGAGAGTGAGTTGGTGATCTTACCTCACTTTGGTAAGGCAGCACTGAACACTGTGTGTGAGAGTAGGGAGAAAAAATGGTCTTTTAAACTTTCATTGCTCCAGCCTATGTCTGTGAGTAAGCTGTGTAAGAGCAAGACAAAATAACTGTGATTGCTAGGAAAGTCCAGGGTACAAAAATTGATACTCAGCAGCTTGAAACTGATAGGGAAGCAAAGCATTGCCAATACAGATCAATGACACAACATCTCCATTAATTCTTGTCTCATTCCCATGGGGAGCCTACAGAGCCGGTGGGGACTTAACTCTCTGCTGGTGTAGCACAGGCAGACAGAGCAAGAGGCATCAAGCCAAGGGATGAGAGTTACACAGAGCTGTTTTTGAGGCATGCGTGGTTGGAAACTCTCTCTGAATCTGTTCATCAGGCAGAAAAAGCTAAAGAGAGTGTGTTGAAGAGCATTATTTTGTTCTTAAAAGTTCTTAAAACTCACAGGTGTTTAATACAGTGTGAAGAATAGAAAATTGCTGCAAGTTTCTTAATGCACTCGACACTGGTCCTACTGAAGTGCTAGACTCCTCAATTTTGTACTTTGTGAGATGATGTAGTATGGATGGCTGTACAATAATTAGGTGTTCCCGTCTCTCTTGCATTTGTATAAATCCTATGGTAACATAAACATTAATGTTGTACACGTAACAGGATAGTCTATTTTGTAAGGTCCGAGTAGCCTGAGATGTCTTTTCTGTATGGAACCTGTCTAGAAGCTTCTTTGGTGTGAGAGAAAGGGTATTGCAGGGGAGAGCCTCCAGGAAGTAGGTTGGCTCCTTTGACAGACTTGGGAACAAAAAGAGCCCACAAATGACTGTAAATAGGCTGGGGTGTTACCAGTCTAAGCCTCAGCAAGGAAATCTCGGTAGGGGAAAACATTTTATGTTGACTGATTGTTTTTTCTTTAAAAAAAATATCTAAAAAGACTGATTCTTAGCATTAGTGAGTCTGCGTAGTCTCTGGCCATGCTCATTGAAAACTCATTGAATCTGTTATTTAAAAGATTTTGTGTGCTTGATATCTAATGAATACAGAATGTCATTAATGACTTTATTAGTTAATTATTGGTAGGCTTAAAGGTCATAATTTCACATGGATAGCTCTCCCCCACCCAATCGCTACTTCATCCCGGTCATCTTAATTATTGAGAAAGTTTTTGTGTAACTATTACACATAAGCATTATGTAACATAGATAATATAGATTTGCCTAATTTTGCATGCAAAAACAACCCTGTTCTGTGGTTTGCACACCATATTAGTCACATAAAATCTAGTAAACACTGTAATTAACTTATTTTCCAAATGTGTTTTATGGTTTTAAATCAACTGTACAAGCAAGTCACACTCACAGTCTTCTGAAAAACATGCTCAAGGATTCCTACTGCCTCCTACTTCAGAGAAAAAGAGAAAGAATAGGAAGTTTTTTCTTTGCATTGACAATCCAATTAAAACAGCAAGGTGGCAGGAATGATATCAATTCCTATGAAAGCACTGTTTTATGATATACTGCCTACCACTCATTGATAGGCCCTCCATCTGGGAATTGTGGCATAGTAATCTCCAGCAAGGCAAAAAGAACAGTACCGAAACAAATTTGTATTGTTGACCTGATTTTGGTAGTCCACCACTGCTGACAGAAGTTCAAATGATCCCAAAGGGTTTCTTATGGGGATGCCAAAACAGAAAGCTGTAATATAGAGGAGGCAGGAAAGTGAATGACTACTTTTATATCCATCATTGCTTCTGTATCTAAATAAAAGTTCTGTGTCTTGTCCACCAAGAGATTAAAACAGATCAAGAAAGTTTTCATCGGTATTCCAGGTAGTCATCAAAGAAGTGTTTGTAGGCAAGAACTTGCTGCTTATTGTGTCTTTGATTTCTGCTATATCAATGTCAAAGTTGTTATTAAAAATAAGTAAGAGAAAGTTTCTGAAGTAGTTTCATTCTCTTTAAGTTTGTTTGCTGTGTAAAGAATGGAAATGTTGGTTGCATATTTTGCGAAGTGTATGTGTCTGAGGATATATAAAGTGGTCTATAAAGGTCATGCCACAGTATTTTCCTGGTGATAATTCTTTGTGTTGGAAGGGGATGACTCTGTGGCATGATCAGTTCTCTTTCTGCCTTGGGCCATGATGCATTTACATTGAAGCCTCCATTTAGATTGTCTTGGCTTTCAGGGAATCCTTTCAAATATCTCTTCTTTTTTTTTTCCTTTTTTTCTCCCAATCTGCTTTTGGTGCAGCCACAGCAGAAGGCAGCACATTTCTGATTGTAATACTCTGTATTAGGCAGGGACTGAATGGGTAAAGGAGAGAGCGAGTGATGTGTATTGGGCACAAGTGTTGGTTGCTGACGTGTTCTGGCTGTCGAAATGTTAAGTCTCATTCATGAAGGGCTGCATCTGTGCCACAGTTGTTTATGTGTAAATAAAGTCTTTGCTCTGTTGGAAATCCCGGGGTGTCTGGTACCGAAGTAAGTGTTACAGTCTTAGAAATCAAAGAGTAGGGGCAAGAATGGGAAGATGCAGTCTTCTTGCATGTATTTTGTATGCCTGACAAGGCATTACTTACTGAAAAGTTATAAATCAAATTAATATCATGGATAGAAAGCTTTAGAGTAGAATATGAGGCGCCGTAGTAAAATGTCATAGGTTTTTTGAAATAAATATTCTTTTTTGATCCTTGAATATTTGGTTGTACAAAGGAGCCCCTTCCCTCCCTCCTCTAGCTGTCGGTTAGAATAACTTCTGACAAAAAGTCAGTGGTAATGTACATATTTCCATTACAAAGCATTTGCCAATTGAAATTTCTAGTAACTACTGCAGAGAACTCACAGATGTGTTCAGCAGTGTTTTCCCAAAGAAGTTGCCTTTTATTTGGGTCGGTCTTGTCACTGTCTACCATATTTTATGCTTATTTTAAAACCAAAAAGCTTTGTTTTCAAAAAGTCTTCCAAATGTGGATCAGCTGTACAAGGATATAGGGAGGGCTTCCAAAACATTCAGGGAAACTGTTTTGCTGTTACCACATGCCAAGAATGTGATTGCTCGTCATCTCATTTTTTCTGCTCTGAGGATAGTAGCTGGACCCTGCCTTTTCCTATTTGAGGTGTGTAGGACAGAAGGAAGGATTAGTACCACTCTTCTACAGAAAAAGGTGTTCTTTTGAGATCCCCACCCAACCCCCTTATAGTCCACAGGCTCCGCATATGGGGACTGTACAGAACATTACCTCAGTTGGCAGAGGAATTGTCCTCAGCTGTTCTGCTTCCCAAGAAGAAATCTAAAGTATCTGTCCACCTTAGTAGTTATTTTTTAAACCTTTTCTAAGTAATGCACTCTAAGAGTTAAAATGGACTAAGATGTCCCATGTGAACAGATGTGGCTAAAATTTCTGAGAACCTGAGTGCTTTGCCTATTCTGGGAACATCAAGGAAAGGATGAAGGCTGGCATCAGTGTTTACTCTCTTACCTTTAAACTTACCTTGCTCTCAAGATGCTACCTGACATGATGGAGTAAAAGTGTGAGGAACAGAACTTTCACCTAAGATTCTGTGTATTATAGTTTGTGATTAAAAAACCTAAACAAACAATCTTGGATACTTTCCAGCCTTTCCTAACTATTTAGGACAAGTGTTGCAAGTCATTGCCATGTAAAAAGAAAAAACTCTTCATTCTCCTAACACTGAACTTTTGTCTTGAGAGCCATTATATAATAAAAAACAGAACTTAATCAACTTTATTTGGCATGTGCTGCTATAACTACAGCATATGGACATGTTGGTGACTTCATTGCATTGAGTGAAATTAGTAATGTATCAAACATCAACTCATTTGTCAAATTATCTATAATAGTTCATTGGCTCTTTGAGGAGTTTTTAGTGTGTGTGGTATATTCTAAGTTCTGAATGAATTTGAACAACTGTAGTTTATGCTCAGTTTGTTTGTAGATTAACAGATTTCCACAATAATAGCTTCCCCTCTTTATCCTTCTTCTCCACCATTAGAAATAGATTTAGCTTAGCAGTTACTGGAAATGAGAAATTAAGTATCCAATTATTTTAAGTTATTTTTGTATTACCATATCTTTTAAGAAGCTATAGGAAGATTACTGAAGGATTATTGGGTTGTAGTTTTCCAGTGGTTGCTGGTAATTCGTTGTGAATAGCACTCAACAACGTGTAGTGACTGGCATAATTAAATGTTTCAGATCTGCCCCAGTTTTTGCAAGACTTATTGCCAATCAAACTTCTTTTTTAATCTCGCTGGTATGCTATGCTACTGAAACATCCACATGCAAAAGTAGATATTGTCACATCACGGTACTACTTTATTTTACGTGCTGTTATTACTGTAACTCATGCAGGTTCTAGATCTCTGTTTCATCCTTCTCTCAAAACTTTTGTAAACACTGTTCCTGTTAAATAGTGAGGCCAGCTGGCCAAAAATATTATTAAGATATTTTTTATTTTCAAATTTGCTAGAAAATTTAAATAAAACCATTAATCTTAATGATAAGCTTTAAAGGATCTGATAACTTACCTTTTAGAATTGATACTGCAGAATTTGTGGATCTGCTAAAAGATAAGTACATTTTTCAATGTAGACAAATTCCTCAGATAACTTTTGAATTTGGAGTTGTGGTTTTCTCTTTTTTTTTTAACTTTTTGAGCCTTGTGGGTATTGTTCTGTTTTGTTGTCATCTTAGTGGCCTGACTGCTGTCTTTACTTGCCTTGGACAAGTAAATTCTTGCTTTCTCCTAGGTGATTCTACATTGCATGTTAATATGGGGAAACCTTATCTTTTTTGCTTTTATTCAAACGTATTCAGATTGGTAACTGAAGGCCAGAAGAAAGCGGCAAAATGTTTTATGTGAAATAACAGTATTGGAATATTTAAGAATAGGGCAACTCAAAAAGGATGATGAAGAGAGGGTGAAGTGAGACATATCTGATGTAATAAAAAAATAGAGGTTATTGGCCTGAGGAGGTTTGTTACTATATAAATAAATTGAATTCCTCTTTTCCAATGTTTTGTGCTACTTAAATATGCTGACTAAGCTGTTTCATCACTTTGATCTTCTGCCATGATCTGGCCCTAGCTGCACTTTTATGCTCTTCAAAAGCATTCTCTCACAGCAGTGAATTTGGCCCTAAGGAAATGAGTATTCAGATTTCCTCTCTCCATTAAATACTACCTAGATGGCTGTCTTAATTGGACAAATAAGCTGGTAAATTCCCTGAGGATTTTGTTTTTAAGCTATTAACAACAGAATCCGCTGTGTCACCTTAAACAAACCCCTAGACAGAAATGCAGTATTTCCCAGCAAAAGAAATGGTTTAGGAGTTATGTTTTTGGGACTGGTACCATTGTATGCAATCCTGATGTATTTTATATGCAGTATAGCTTTTTGTGAAGACTTGGTAGTAGAAATATCCATCATGTTTCAGGGGAGTTCATATGGGATATTCTGACTGGCTTCCAGCTCTCTTACTTAAAAAGCAGAGATTTCGACCTGTTCTGTTGTCGAGTCTGCCAGCTCTCTGCTTTGGAGACCCCCACATGGCCATGTCTGCTTAAGACATTGCTGAAATCTGTTAGTCAATTCACTTTTCCTCAATCTTTATCACATAGAGTATACCATGAGCAGATTTATTGCTGAGGAGACTTTACTCTCCTTTTTGTACTCCACAGTGTAAATAAAGGTGCATTTAAAGGTGTTTAGAGACTCTATGAACAGAGGTAGATTATACACTTTGAGAAACTTGACTTTCTTCCAATCATTAAGTTTTCAGAGTGCTGTTTTCCATAACGATACCTTTGTGTATACCTGTGTGATACCTTTTCTGCTGCAATTTGCTACTCTGTGTAAATATATTTCCATTGCATTGCTACCGTGAAAGTTGTTAATCACACCTGATTTGTATTAAGTCTCTTTTCTTTTTTTTAACAGATGATGTCACTAATATTGCTCAGGAACCCCTCCTTGCTGATGAAAAAGAGAACATGCCAACAGGCGTAGGAGTTGTGGTTTGAGAAGTCCCAGAACAAACATATCTCGTGACTTAGCTACTGGTGCTGCTCAGTCTCCACTAAGTTAAAATCGAACACAACTGCCTCAGAAACCTGTGGACAAGAAGAAGGTACTGTGCCTTGCCAGCATGCTGGTTGGGTAGGGAGAGAATAAATCTGCCATACAGATAGGATGTTGCCATTTTCTTAGAGACAATATCATTTGAAGCTTTAAATTTGAAATTCTTTTTGTACTGAGAGAATCTTGAAACCCAACCAGATTTTGCACACAGTAAAATAAACCAAATCTGTGTGAAACTTTTATCTTTGCTTGAGGTGCTTTGGTTCTCTTTACAGAGAGGCTTTCTGGATTCACTGAACAGATTTCTTAATATGAGCATTTTCTTACTTGTGATTTTTTTTCTTTACTAATTTTTAAAATTGTTTCCCCCCACCACCACCCATGGCATCTAAGATGTGCAGTACAGAAGGGTGCTTGGTGTCTTATATTTATCATATGCTTGCTACTGTGTTACTTCAGCTACATCTGTCACCATTAATAAGGAAGAAAGGCTTTAATTGCTTTGGTCTCAGTCAAGAGAGCTAAGCTCCTTTGACAGAGCTTCCCAACCTTCTGTTGACTTTTATGTGTTTATAATATGCACGTGTCTGGGTATTCAGCAGGCAGCTCTGTAGGCCATGCATAAAACCCGCCACAATATTCTGTTTGCTTCAAAGATCAACTTGAAATTATCTGTTTTCTCCTATTAGAGAAATATGGTAAGGATGACTGTTTAACACAGTGCTTAATTCTTGGGTTTTTCATCTTGTGGTAGTCCTGCAGTGGAACTGCAATGATGACGGAGTTACTAGGATTAGAAATATTAGGAAATAGGCAACCCTCACTCTGTGTGACTGTCCTGTCTGCAGCAAAATGCCATTAGTCCCTAGAAAAGATATTTTTATCTAGAAAGATGTTGAGAATACAATCAAGGTTTGCCAGAAAACTGTAAGACAGTAAGGAAAACAAAGCAGCAATAATCCAGAAAATATCCTTTCCCAATGGATATTTTGCAGATCACATACTGAAATTGATGCCTCTTTTTCACTCAGAAAACTTACTGTTATCCTTGGTATAGTGCACAGTGAACACTTCTCAGTTCTGAATAGAAAAGTATGACACTAAGTAAGGCAAGTGCTATGGTAAATAACAGCTGTAGAATGCATGATGATTCATGAAAAAGTCACAAAGAAGGAAAGAATAAAGTAAAAAAAGTAGGATACAGAACTAATCTTAGGGCCCATCTGTGTCCTATGACACTCAGATACAGGTAATAGCTCGTTGTAGTACCTTTGATTTTAATGCTTCACAGAATTTCATTATAGTATAGTAATTATAAAGCAACATAAAGAGTAAAAAAGTATGTCTAAAATAATGTAATGTTAATTAATGTAATTAACTTTTACTATAGAGAATAATTCTGGTAACTAAATTTGT
The DNA here is from genome assembly GCA_013400975.1 of Atrichornis clamosus. Taxonomy (NCBI): domain Eukaryota; kingdom Metazoa; phylum Chordata; class Aves; order Passeriformes; family Menuridae; genus Atrichornis; species Atrichornis clamosus. The sequence goes on along the minus strand of WBMZ01005268.1, from coordinate 158,975 downwards.
TTTGAGGGCAACAGATAAACTAATGTGAGCCTAAATTCTCTCTTCTGTAACTGGGAGGGTAGTTCATCATTTCCTTCTGACTGGATTTAATGCTTTGTGGTAAATGTGTGAGGAACTTCAGTCACAGATGTATCTAAAAAAAATTATCTCCATATCTACTTAGTAAGAAGAAAGAGTTAGTGATGCTGATTTTGAAAAGAATTAAAATGTGAACTCTAAACTCAGCTGATGAATATTTTAACTTGGCTTTCTGTGAAAGTGAATGTATTTTAATTTTTAAATTTCAAAGGAATGCTATTTAAAGATTATTTTCCCGCATTGTCCTTTAGATTGTTCTGCTCCTATACATCCAAACAGTTGAACATAGATTAAAAAATTGATTTAGACTTAATGTTGTGTTTAGCTGACTCTACATAATGAAGATGAAGTGTTCCAAATATGAGTCTTGTGTTTTGGAAGGTGATTTTTGTCATGGCATACAGAGCAAATTACCTATAAGGAGGCTTCCTAACAGTTGGAGCTAGCTTATTAAAATTTGAGCAGTGAGTTTTCATCTTCTGGATTGCTTATGCACATTTGCCCAATGCCATAGGGAAAACCCCTGCCTTTCTATCCCTGTTTGTCTTATTTGACTGGTCATATTTCTTGCATATGAATGTCTCGTTATTTCTCTAGACTATTCCTGATCTCTCCCAACTGTCTCCTCAGAATGGCAGTGTAAACACAAGCATTCTTTCAGGAATGGTGCTGCTACATCGTGCAACTGTGAGCTGGCACTTTGCTTTAGAGAATGACTGGCTGCTCCTGTGAATATTTAGGATTTCTGCAATGTGCCTGGCCCTGAAACAGGGCCAAGAACATGTTTTTAAATGGCTCTTTTTTTCTTTTGCTGACTAATCATGAAATCTACCAAAACCTGATATTTTCTGTCTGCCTTTGAATAGGTGAAATATTACTTATGTTAATTGCCAAGTGATTACAGATCCATTATTCTGGAAACACAGAAAGCAAGTACTAGAACATGCTTATATCTGAATAGTTCCTCTTACTTGCAAATATAACAAGGTTGTGCATTTGGGTAGCTGACAGCTGTACAGATGCTGGCAGAATTCCCACCCATGTTTTGCCATTAGATAAGTCTGTGGTTGGTAATGGTTGTGTTGAGATAAGACAAGTAGCATTTCACTTAGTCATCTAAAAGTAATCCTCTATGTGTTTGCAAGAGGTCATAAAAGGAAAAGTTTTCTGACACCTTGGAAAGGTCTCGCAAATATATGAGACTTGCTGTCCAATACTGAGCATAACAGATCTTCAGTCTTTTATGGAGCTCCTTGTATATTCATAAATGACTATGAATGAAAAAAGAAGGTATGAACTGTGGGAAGCCTGTTGCCTGTGTGGTATGCATTCAATGAACAGCAGTGAGAGGCCATAAATTGGCAGTTCTGAGAATTCCTTAGGATATACCAGTTTTGCAATGCCTGGTGCTTTTTCTTGAAAACAGACTATCTTTTGGTTATGGTTGTCTTTCTAGCTTTTGTTTTTCTCAGCTCTTCAATTCAATTAATTTGTAACTTCAGTAGCTCCGAATGATGTTTTGAATATTAAATAGCTTTGATAATGGGATTTTATTATGGCAATATATGTATGCATGTGGGGAAAAGCCTGTTTTATGCCTAGCATTGTGTAAGTGTTGATTTCCAGGAGAAAAATTTTGAAGGACACTGATTATCTCAACCAATCATGCACATATGCACTTACTATATTCCTACATACTTATGTTCAGTATATTATGAGGATCTGTATTACAAGAAGTCTTAGACAAAAACATATTTTAAAATGTGCTGTTTATGTGTTTCCATATCATAATGTGCTTGGACAATAACAATCTATTTCATGTTGTTGCTCAGTAACTCAGTGCTGCAGTTCTGCAGTCTAGGGTGCTTTCTATCAGACCTTTGTTTAAGTCGTGGAGATGTTTTTGCTCCGCCTTGTGTGATCTTTTTACGTATCCTATGTTTTACATAAAATTTGGAGTCAGTCTGCCTGAAAAATATTACATACTGAAACAGTTCTATTTCGCAGCCAAGTCCACTTTTTATTTAGTGTTGGCTGTGATTTGTGTTTGTGTAAAAAACTAAACTTTAACACCAACCAGGAAGTCTACCTCAAGATGGTTTGAAAAGTTATTCTGTATATGAACATATTTAGTAGAATCAGATTTATAAGTATTTCCTATTGAAAAATATATTAGTAGCACTTGCTAGTTAGCAAATGCAACCTACAACAATGAAGATAAAAACTCTGTCCCAGTGAATACACTCTTTTGGGTCTGAATAGGTCAGAGTAGCAAAAATATACTTCATGACTGCAGAATCAACCAACAGAGTTATGATTTGTGCTGAAAAATTGCTTGCTCATCAGAGATGTTAATCTGGAGATCAGTATTAGCATAGAATACTAAATGGTGTAATTTTCAGGTATTTTCCTAGGCTATACCTTATTCACTTTCTGTGAGTATTTTGATCTTGAAAAAGTACATTTTGTCGCCTATGAAGTCTGAAACCTATTTCACTGATTAAATCTCTGTGATCCTCTTTACCTGAATTATTTTTAGATGTTGAGACACTCTTTAGAGATTGTATTCAAATGAAAGAACAGATTAAGCATTTCTTATATGGAAAAAACACCATGTTATCAAAACCAGAAGTTCTACTGGGTATTGAAACTTATCACATATTTATCATTAGGACAATTACAGGACCAAGTCCAGCCAACATGGATTCATAAAAGGCAGGTCCTGCGTGAGTAACCTGATCTTTCATGACCAGGTGACCCGCTTAGTGGATTAGGGAAAGGCTGTGGATGTGTCTACCTGGACCTTAATAAAGTGTTTGACACCATTTCCCACAGCATTCTCCTGGAAGAACTGGCTGCTCATGGCTTGGGCAGGTGAACTCTTTGCTGGGTAAAAAACTGTCTTGGCCTCAACTTTATGCAAAACACTGTACCATCTTCACAGTCTGCTCTATGAAACAGTATAGTGAAATAAAATCTTGATTTTCCAATGAAGGAAAGAGGTTATATAGGTAAAGAGAGATAAGGATGTTTTCTTCAGTGTGAACAACAAATCACTTTTTAATTTCCCTAAATGTCCAAATCAGCCTGATTACGACAACATTCAGCAGTTTATGATACACTGCTAGCAATGCTATGCCCCATAAATTGGATACTCCCATAAGCTGCATGCTCAATTTGCATACTAGAGAGCTCAGAGCTGCATGTGCAAGCAGTCTTGTTCCATAAATATAAATATATATATATGTGTGTGTATTGATTAATTTCTGATCTTCAGGATACTTTGGGACAGTCTAATCTGGACAGCGGAAAGTCTCAGATTCTATAGTGTGTGTCTTAGAGTACTTCTGGAGTTTTGTATTTATATCTACTTGCCTATTTCTCTCTTTTTAAGATGAAGGATGACTGTTTGTGTCTTTGGTTTTTAACATTCTGAGGGACAATATCCTTAAAATTAGGGTGTTGATACACGTATATATGTATATATTTTCTGCAAGTCTTCAAGGCTGCTGCATTCAACTAAACATCTTAAGAGAGCACATTTGTACTTCTGGTGGCCAACTTGCCAACAACATTTCCAACAAGTCTGGAATGGTTTGAATCAAATTTGCTGGCAGTGACCTGAAGGTTATTTTATTGGTAGTCTTCTCACGGTGGTGAAGCATTTTCTGTTCATGGATATTGGAAGATGGTTACACAAAGAAAGCCTTCAGTTCACAAAGTTTCTGCTCTGTGCTTTTCTTGTGCTTTGTCATGTTTGTCTCTGTCCTGTTTAACCAGAGAGAGAAATGAAAGTTTGTCTCCAGGCTCTTGCTGTGTTAGTATCTAGCTGTGCTTTTTACTGCCTATACTTTTAAGCTGCTGCACAGCTCCCTTTCAGAAAGTTGAGAGAGGAAAGAAGCTACTGTCTGGCTGAAATACCCAGTTTAAATATTTTTCCCAGGTGATGCAGTTGCATCAGCCAGTTACCAGAGTGACTTAAACTCCGTTCACTGCAATGAACATTCACTCAAATGTCAGTATTGGAAACACAATTTTTAGCTGGCTGATTATCAGAGTTGTGAGAAAGTTAACAGATCTGAGGGAATTGCAGTTTTATGGGAAACAAATTTAGTGATTCCTGCCAAAAAAATCTGCCAACCCTTTCTAGGTCTCATAAGCTTCTTTTTTCAATAACCTGCATTCAGTCTCTTGTTTCATAATATTGTCCTCAGAATATCTTTCTGAGGTAGGCAAATGTAATGCCTACTTTACTGAAAAATTAAGTGATTTGTTCAAGAAAATAAAAGGCATCTGTGACATAATTGTAGATGGAACCAAAATCCATCCAGCCTTAGCCTGTGCATTGTCCATAAAATAATAATAAATTATCCACTTAGATTTGAAATTAGATTTGAATATGGGGTGTCTTTCTTCAAGAACATTGAACTTGAGCAGGAGCCCTTGATATAGTAATCAGACATAAGTTTGAGGTCCTAAATCCCTGGGCACAGGTAGATACTTTTTTTGGGATTTTGTGACTCTTCAAAATTTAAGCAACAGCACTGCCAGTTCTGTAGTGTATATATTTACTTTGATCTCAGGAACTAAGGAACTTTGCTTTAAAAGTGAAGCACGATGGGAACTTTGGAAAAAAGTAAGCATGTTCTTTTGTCAGTCTTGCTGTATTACTGGATAGGCAGATATCTTCATCTTGGCTAAGAGTCCTGATTTTAATGAGAAGTTGTGTTGAAGCTGAGCCACCCCTTGGTAGGTGAAGAAGTTTTATGACGAACCTGCTCAGCGTTATAACTTCCTTTATTGTGCTGACTGATGTGCTTATGCTGCTCTGCACAGAGCTGTGTGATTCTTCTGTGCTGGAGCATTAAGGAGGGAGAGTGAGCTCCTCTGACACAGTATGAGGTGGCTTGCAGACTTAGTAAAGGTAGTCAATAGCACAAAATAATTTAATTATTGAGATCAGAGACAGTGGAATGAAATCATGCCCCCTCTGTTTGCTTCACTGTTCAGCTGTCAACAAGTCACATCCAGATACATCTTTTCTCCTGCTTACACCTACGTGACCTCTCAAGTCTATCCTATTGATTTACAAAATAATAAATATTCAAGATGCAATAAAGTGTTAGACTGCCTCAGATTTTCTCCCATTTAGGTACTCCCTCTCTCCTGAGTCATCAAATTGGGAATTTGAACCTATCGGCCAAAGCCTGTGAGTTGTCTTGCACATTTTCCACACAGCTGTCATCCCTGAATTTTTAATTTTTCTAGTTTCAGGTTTTAACTATTAAAGCTGTTTGCAATAAAAATAAAAATAATAATAATCATGGGTTTTAAAAAATACCCAAAGGAAGCTTCTGCAAAAATCAAATTAACAGCTGAACAGAGGTGGTCCAGTATAATCCAAAACTTGAATTTGGCAGGATGATTAACCTGTGGGGTATCAGTGATAGTTAATAAAGATATTAGAATCTGTGTCTGTATTTGCCATTTATCTTACCCTAACTGAGAAATGCTACAGTTTGCCCTTTCTTTCTGCTTCTGTTTTTGCTCTTAAATATTCTGCTTTAAAGGGAGTGCTGCTCCTCAGTGGGAGTGCAGGGATCTCCCTGCATCGCACCCAGGGCACAGTGAGAAGGCCCAGAGGCTGGGCTGCAGTGTGCCAGACAGCAGGCATCTTCTCAGGTCTCCTGTCTGTGCCTCAGAGAAAGGAATTGGCACGGAGATCAGAGGAACAGCTTTGCCGAGAGCTGCCTCTCCGGAGCTGCAGTGTACCCAGCACCCTAAAGCACTCTGGCTGTGCAACAGAGCCCACTTGTGAAGCCTGTAGAGGGAGGGTTCTGTTTTATCATTTTTAGTTGCATTTTAACTTTGCCTTTTTGTGCAAGTGTCTCTTTTATTTTATATGTGTCCCGGGACTGCTGTTTGTAGCATTTTGTATTTTAATATGGTTAATAGAGTGATTTTAATGATTAATGGTTTAATGAATCCTCCAAACTGTGCTATAAGTGAAATTGGGTAAATACTAAATAAAGAATGTACATTCATTGAAGGCAGTGAATAATTTTTATTTACTTGAAAGTTCTGGCATCAAGCCCATAACTTTTTGAAAAGGGATTCAGGTTAAGTTTTCAGTAAGTCTTAGTGCATGCAAGTGTTGTGTAGTACAGAAGGGATGTAGGATTCCTCCCCTTCCTCCTGCCGTGTCTTCTTCAGCTCAGACATTTTATTTTATTTGTGATAATTCCTTGTAAATTAAGAGCTAGGATTCTGGGGGGGTTTTTTTGTTTTGTTTTGTTTTGTTTTGTTTTGTTTTGTTTTTTTGGTGGACTGCTTATATCCTTTCACTAAAATGAAGCCATTAATATACTGGATGCTATCCAGTGGCATGCAGTAGTACCAACCAAAATAAAAATTCAGTGTCACATGGTTGTTACTAGTAGGTACACATATATTTGTGTGTCTAAATGAGTTTGATATACTTACTTCTTTTTTTTTTTTGGTGGTATTCAGTGACTTGGATACATATTTTAGTTGCATGTGTTTTAACAGATGCACATGTGTCACAGGCAACCAATTCACTGAAGAGAAAATGAATACATTAGTGAAATTCATTCAGGAACTTGCCAAACTAGTTCTGCTAACTGCTCTATAAGGACCAGGAAGGCAGTGATTTGTGGTGGAAAGTTAAAGCATGGGTACTGATTCTTGGAGTCACTGGGAATTTTCAGAAAGCCTGTGGAGTGACAGAATCACAGTTCACCTTTGCTGAGATGCCATTGAAAAAAATATGGAAGCAATTACTAATCTGGACAGAAGAGTTAACTGCCTTACAGATACTGTTCTCATCAGCAGGATATCACCTGCTATGGAAATCTAAGTGTCATAAGAGCCTAACACATGCTCCACTGTAACCTCTACCAAGGAAGGCAGTTACCTCTGTTCCACGTGGCTCAGCGGGATTATGTTACTATGAGCTCTTTTGGCAAAATAACAACGAAAAATGCTTAGAGTTTCTTGGTGGTTGCCTTCCATATAGTTTGGCTCTATAAGGAGTATTGTTATTAAAGCAAGAATGACTCAGGATTGTAGGCTGTGAATCTGCAAAAATGAGTGTGGAGCTGTTGGTCAACAATAGAGATGTTTCTATCCATCAAAAAATGACAAGTGACATTTACAATGTGTTCCACTGTAAGGAAACGCTGCATTTCTCTGGATGGACTATGATTTAAAATAACCCTGAAAGGTTCTACTGTTACAGAAATAGATCTGTCTCTGTAGGTAGCTAACAAATGGCTATCAAAAAGGTGACCAGTCTACAATATACTTAGAAAATTGTACTGGCAATTTATGTTTAGATTTTTTGGCTGGGAAGAGTATTATTTTGCAATCCTGTAGAGGTTCTTCTGCTTTAATCCATTCAGTCATGTTTTATTACACAGAACTGAGAATTGAAGCAGTAAATGTAGGTCATGTGAACCCTGTGAGAAATGTGCCTTGGGCATCAGCAGCTATGAACGTTGTCTTTCCCATACAGTCACTGGTTGATTATCACTGGTTTCTTACACTATAACATAGGTGAACTGGAAGTTACTTTTGAAGTTAACATTGTACCTGTGTCCACTGCATTTACTATTGCCAGGTCCTGAGGTAATAAAATCTATTTTAAACTTGAATAATCAGACTTATGCTATAGTAAGAATGTACTTAAGTCTCATGTTCACATGCACAATAATGGTTATGGGCAGCTTGTAGTAGGCTCTGCAGTATTATAAGAGAAAAGTTGAAGTAAAAGAAGTTGAAGTAAAATGGCACATTATTTATGTAAAATGGCACACTATTTGTGTTATGTATTTATGTAGAAATACAGTGTTCTAGATAAAGGAGCTTTTTATTTCTTCCTATACCTGAGTTATGACTTGGTGTTTCAGCTGAGATGACTCATTGACTACTTTGCCTTCCAAAAATTATTTTGCAGCTAAATCATGTTGTTCAAGTCTGAATTAAGGCTGGAATGCTGCATTTTGGTTGATATAATTTAGTAATTTTATCTTGTAATCATGTTATCTTACCCATATTTATGATTACTTGATTTTATAGGTTTACTTACTTTTCCTGTTGATTACTGTTTGTTACTGACTCTCTCTCTAATGATATAACCTTCCCCATATTTTTGTGTATTCAGTAGAGAATCATGTTTAAAGACTTGCATTTCTTTAAATGGACTTGCTTTTCATTAGAAAGTATTAGGTTCCTTTTTTTCTTATGTAATCAAAATTTTTTGATGCTACACTTTCACATTTTTGCAGTAATTGGGTTTTTTTTACTACTAAGTTTTATTGATATTAAACATCTAGAATCATCATATAGCAATTAATTACTTAGTTCAAGGTCTTGTTTGATACAATCAGGGAAGATGTGATAAAAAGCATCCTTTAAATCTCTTAAGCAAATAGAAGGGAAATTGGAAGTTAAGACATTGTTCAGCTGATTGGTTTTCTAAGTACATTAAGAATTTAATAGATTTCCCAAAACACAAATCATGTTAAATATTTTGATCTTTTACACACCAGTCTCCCAAACTATTGAACAGTTAATTCAAATCCAATCAAGTTTATTTCTTTTATTGTTTTTCTTGAATGACAAATGCCCCTATACATAGTAAGTAAAGTGAGAAACTTGGTATGTTCCAGAGACTGCTGAAAATGTGTCTCATGATTTAGAATTCATTACTCTTTCCTATCCCTTTTTTATTGGTGTGAAATATAAAATACATTTAAAAGATCCTAAGGTTTGCGAGAAGTATGTAGAATTCACAGTGCAGGAAGTGGCTATTTTTATTCATGGAGTTGATTGTGGGATTGTATCCTGGTGGCGTCATGAATTTGCCTCTCAACTGACATATGGTGAGTTAATAAATAGGTTGTTGGTTGAAATGTCTGCGTCAGTAAAGTAAAATTTTTTTAGAGTGGAGTATTTTTTTCCTTCATTTTTTCTCACTGTGTTTACAAGTTGTTTGGTGGGGGTGTTTTTTTGTGTTGACCTTTATCCAAACATTAAATGCGGGTAGTCATCTAGAAGGGAATCTAGGCACTCACTGGTCCTGCGCCTTTCGTTTGGGAATCAGGATGCGCTCTGCTGCAGCCCTTGTGTGTCTGGGCTACGTGCCTCCCTGAGTATATAGATAGGCTTTGTGTTGCCATAGTTCCTGCTTGCAAAATAGGTAGGCTGGAAGATGTATCTAGGCAGGAGTAAAAATGGAAACTTTTTTAATGCTCACCAATGCAGCTTGATGGGTGGTTGGTTTTTGTTTTTTGTTGGGTTTTTGGTTTTGGGGTTTTTTGTTGGTTTGGGTTAGGGTTTTTTTTGGTTATTTCTTTTTCTTTTGTTTTGTTTTGTGGTTTTGGAAGGTTTATTATATTTAGCTTGTTTGGGGGGTGGGCTTTTTGCTCCACTCCCCACTTCCCTTCTCTCAATGTCTATAAGAGAAGAGGGTGATTCTGTTCAGGTTCTGGGTCTAAGCTTTTCTTTTATTTGAAAGGTACAGTTTTCACATGCTGCGAGTTACAGGAAAAAACCAAGAGCAATGCCTTGAGAATTTTTTTAGTTCTAAACAGTGCTTCAAAGAATAGTGCTGAATTCTTTAAAATTGTTAAGGCTAATTTAAGTATTAATTGTAATTCCAAGAGCTTTAAATAATGCATATACATTTAGACCTGCATATTTTCAAAGGTAAATACAGCATAGTTTTAGTACCTGATCAAAGAACCTTATTTATTAAAGGCTCTGAGTGATGGTGATTCTGTGACAGAATATGAGCTCTGCAGTCACTGAGAGTTATGCCTGACTGGTGCCAGGCATCTCCTGACATATATGACTTTAAATGTTCATATTGAATGGCTTAGTATGATCATAGTAGACTTGGGAACATGCTACAGTCAGGAGAGATTGTTATTACTGAACAAAATATATGTGGTAATTTCAAAATGCTCCGCATTTCAAATCTCTTTTCTCTGGGTGTTGTATATATTCACACTGGGCGCAGTTACTTCACTTTTCTCAATTTGCTTATGAAGAAGCAGACACTTAAATGGGTTTTTTTTCTGCAAAGTCTAACTGGAAAGGGGAAGGGAGGTATCTAATGAGATTAAAATTCATGTTACCATGCCAGTGAGGTACGGTTTTGGTTTCCTTAGGTAAGTTAATCATCTACTGAATTAAATCATATATAATTTGGCTGCATCAGAAATTTTGTTTTAGTGAGGTTTTCAGCAATAATTTCTTGATCGAATGTGAATACCCCAGATAGCCTTTGAGACAAGGAACAGCTCATTTCCCTGTGCACCATTGTAAATACTGTGGAACTATTATAGATTGAATTTGCATATCTATTTCTTTTAGATTTTCTTTATGAATTGTCCAAGGAAGTAACACCAGTAGCTGATTTTGAATTCAAATTTTCCATACAGTTAAGGATTTGGGGTGATATATACTGGTTTTAGTCTTTAGCATCATAGAAACTCCATAGATTAATAGCATGAAATTCCTTTATTAAGAACAAGAATTCCTCACATTTCTTCTACTCACTTAAGAGTTCCTTTTTTTTTTTTTTTAATTTACTGTAACAATATTGCAGATTTATTTTTCTTGAATCAACTATTATGTGTAAAATCACAATACTGCCAGTGTTTATTTGTTTTGTAAGGTAGGTCTGATATATAATAAAATTAAAATGTATTTAAGTTCCTGTTTTATCACAGTTCATATATTAAAATACTGAATATGTTGAATATAAGGAACAGATAAAATTTCATCAAATAGGCTAAATTGATAATTATTATTTTTGAAGAAAAGGTATCAAATATTAGAGCAAAACAACTATTTCACTTAAGTTACTTTAGCAAATAATTGGTAAAGTTGGTCTTTTTTTCAGTTGCTCTTTATGAATGAAAAAACTCAATGAGAATATTGTCAAATTGGTGTCCTGAGTTTTGTTCACTTTTTGTCTGATTTGACTTGTCATTCTGAGCAAGGTATTTAACTCACCACCTGTTAACCAGTCCTTGAAGAGGAGGATGCAACTGAGGTGTTCAGTTTGTCTGTGCACACCTGAGGTATTAGTTGCTAACCCTTTAGAACGTATGTGGTAAGGAATGCATGGGATTTTCATTCTAATACAATTTCTCAAATAACTCCCAGGCAGAAGTAGGTTGGAAAGAGCAACTTACTGTTTGGAAGCAATTTAGTAGCAATTTTCTTGGAAATATAATGCTCCAGTAATATCATCCCATATTAACGTAGGAACCTTTCTGCTTTGTTGACAATTTAATTATGAGATTATGTTGATATTTACAATCAGCAGAGGATGTGGGTTTGGAAACTAATTCAGCCTTGATAACACTTGTTCCTCAGTCTGTTCTTCGGGAGCACCAGGTTATTCTTGGAGGAGAGCAGAGAGGGAAAAAAGTCACAGATTAAGCTTCTATAACTACTCATGAAGCAAACTAATCATGGGATTTCCTAATTATTGGAATTAGGGTTCTTTGTCTGCTATTGATACTCTCCTTGAATATTACATAAAGCTGATTTAAATAATTGAATACTTTTTAAGCTTAGAGCATGATGGGAAATGAAAATGAAGTTAAATACCTTCTTGTTTTGATGATAGCTTTTCAAACAGTATCAGCTCTGAACGTAAGCAGTTTACATATATGATATTTTAAGAAACATTTTTAATTGTTTTTCCAGTTTTGTGATACCTTTTTAATAGAGGCTGATGATGTCAGACTTGATGATAATTATGAATAATACAATTCTGCAATATAACTGATACATTAAGGTGAGAAATGCTTTCTTCTTACTACAGGAAATAAACTATTCTCACTGAAACACTAGCCTCAGTTAACTTACAGTTGTCTCTGTGCCTCTTGGGAATCTTGAGCATGGTTGTAGTCAGGTCTTGAATAAGATGTAAGTTCTGTTTATATACTATATTCGTCATAACTGTAAATACTTTTATTTCTGTGAACTTGAGAATACAGTGGATAGAGTTGAGAGATGCTGAAATATTGTGTAACTTCTTATTTGTTTCTTTCAAACTCTGGTACACTACGCAATACAGCATAATACAAGTTCAGTGTGCTTTAAAAATGGATGTTAAGTCTAATGTTTGATTCTGCTCAGTGCTGTAGCCTAATTTTGTTCCCACTATTTTGCTTCTTCCAGGCCATGAGAGACTGCTCCCGCGATGGCAGAGATTTGTGTGAAAAATTTTGTTGACCACTGCACGACTCTTAAATGCTAAAAGCAGAAGGCACTAGCTGGTAGCTCAGTGTGGAGCAAAAATTTTATCTTAAACTTCAAAAACAATTATGTCAAAGAAAAGTCGTGCCAAGGGAGAGAAGTCCGACATGGAGATTGAAGCCCTGCAAGCTGCTAACGAGGAGCTAAGAACTAAACTAACCAACATCCAGATAGAATTTCAGCAAGAAAAAAGCAAGGTATTTGTCTGTCTCTATTTTGTGATCTTTCTTTTTAACAGCAGCACTGTTAGAAACCAGCAGAGTTCGATACTAAAATGTGTTAGCCTTAAAAGAAAAACATGACAGAGAAGTGATATCAGGAGAGCCCCTGATAAACTAAAATTGGTCCCAACTCTTTTAAATAGTATGCAAAAGGGAGTAAATATCCCCAAACATCCAGTCACTGAAATTTGCAGTCACAGCAACACAAATGGAATTAGCTCACTGTATTTTAAAGACAAGGGAGTTTTGTATTTGATCTTGGCACTGAAAACTATATTGTAAAAAGAATTGTCTTCACAATCAAACATCAGCACCTTATGCAAAGTATGTCACTTTAAAATGGCTATGAAGAATATAAATTAACTGGTAATCATCTGTGTAGGAGTCCTGATTTGATTTGCTGAGGTTATGTGTGGTATTGTTCTGAGCTATTCAATGATGCATCTGATTGCTAATGAAACAGATCCATCAATATTTGTCTATCTAGCATACGTTTAACAAGTATTTGGGTTATCAGGAGGACACTTAAGAGAAACCATTAATTCATGAAGTATATACATATTTATAAAGATTAGCATTTACTTTTATATGTTTCTATAGGTGGTTTAAAATATGGACAAGGCAGTAGGGTTATTTCTATTCTATTAGTTTATTAAAATCAATTAGTGCATTTGACTTTGTAAAAGGCAGTTCTGGAGATTAATCCCTGTGCAGGTGGATTTATCTGTGTTTGATTGGTGATTCTGTAGTTGCAAGAGTCTCCAGGATTTGCCAAGTGGAGCAAGTATGCACTGAAAACGTGTTCACTCTATATTACATAGCTTTGTTCTAGCCTTGTTTCTTTATATCAGTGTAAAATGTGGAACACCTGAATAACAATATTTCTGTATATTCTAGTTTTTTAACAGCCTTGTGTGATACTCAACTTTGAAAGGTCTTACTTTTGATATTTTAATTTACAAAGTAAACAAAAAACCCACCTACAAATGTAATCTTTAGAATGTAGTTCCTAGAGAGGAAAAAGAAACCATAAAGCCTTAATTTTTGTTTGACTGATGCAGTAGTATCAGTATATATCAGCCAAATAAATTTCTGTTGCCTTGGAAATTTTTCTTCTTCACAGACTAAAGCAAAAAGTCATATTTCTTATGGGTCAGGGGTACTGATGAGTGAACAGAAAAGTCAGGGGTTTTGCTGTTGGCTTCCTCATCCAACTTCTCTTGCTCATGTTTGATATAATGACAGTACATTTAAAAACAAATGGCACAAACGATTTGTGCTTCTTAAAACTACACACTATGAAATTTAGTAGTGGCTAATACCCTTTGTATTTTACTGTCCAGTAAATTGCATTATTTCACTGTCATTTTTAGTGTCTCAGTGATTCTGTTTGGAGACTTAAGATTTAATGGTAGATTACATTTACATTAGTAAATTTTTCTTTTCAATTATTTTCTCTCGTTCTTTATAACTTTTTATGTGGAAATATAGATGTGAATTTAATTATGATTTTTAAAATTGCATTAAAAAGAACACATAATTATAAAATTATACCTTGGGCAGAAGAATGAATTAATTTTGAGTTCTTAAATTACTCTCATTAAAAAAATTTTAAAAATTACATGCACACTCAAAAGAGTTTAGCCCTGATACACTTCCAGGTTTGATGCTTTACTATAATAGCATCAAGTCTAACTCTTGATTCAACTAAGTAGGAGGTGTAAGTACAAGACCATGGCAGCTGCAGAAACATTCTCAATAACTAGTCTGCTTATACTATGTAGTCTAGGAAGATTTGCTGCACTTTGGTTACTTGTTCATCTTTCTGCAGCTTGAAAATTAAATATTTCCTAGCGTAGTGAGGTTGTTATTGGAGACAGACCTGTGTATTGTGCACATATATGTGCAGAGAAATGGGTGAGCTCACGTGTCATCTGTAGATGAATATGAAAGAGGAAATTACAGAGTGCTCTAAAATCCCAAGTGTGCATTGTAAGTACAGTGTACTAGGTGTACAAGTGTAAATTCTGCAATGTGTTGGAGTGCATTTCTGTGCAGATGCAGGTGGGAAGAGATCTTCAGCCTCTTTCCCTCAGCTGCTGTGGTGCTTGCTCTAAATCATTTGAGTAGAATTGAAGCGTGTAGTTTATTTCCCAGCCTACTCTCGGTCTGTGCAGCAGTTATAGAGGATGCCTTGACTGACAAGATGAGTAAATCAAAGCCATAGAGATTTTTCCTGTTTAGATTGTAGTTCAAAAATAGTAACAAAACCAACAGAAATTATTTCTTGGTATCAGAAGAGTAAAAACACTGTACCAAGAGAATTCTAAATAAATTAGGTAGCTCTATTGGCATAGAGGTAAAAGAGAAGTATTGGAACTGCTAAACAGACCCCTCAGTGGCCCATGGGACATAAACCGTATTAGGAAAGGTAACAAACTCTTGTGGGGAAAATTAATTCAATTTAATTTTCCTAAACTACTTTTTCCCTCACGTATATGGTTATATTAATGATTTATCTGAGAAGGAACCTTCTAATTGATGAGAGACATCACAAATGGAAATTAGCCTAACATACTTTTGCCTGCAAAATACTGCTTTCTCTCAAATAAAATTTTACCCAAGAGACATACAAAACTTTATAAATATTTTGCCAGTTCATTTTGTTTCATTGGTTGCTGATCCATGTAAAGAAATTTCTTCTGTAAAGTCGTGCTCCTGTGTGCTTATGTAATACTTGATCCAAAATGGGTGTTTGCAGGTCTTTGGATGTGCATCATTGTGGATCTTGCTGGTGGTGTTTTGGTCGTCAGACCCATGAGTATCTGGGTTCGTTTATGTTGCCTAAGGGCTGAGGCAAAAGTTGTGGCCCTGCCTTAGTTCCCATGTACTGTCTCTTGTTTTGGGAACACTTGTTTGATAGCTTTGGATAGTCTATTGGTAGTCAGGATGTCCTCCTGGACTGTAGTTTTACTGCCATCTATGGAGAGCCTGGAGAAGGAAATGCGTGAACTGAACCAGGGCTTACGTACTGCCTTCACTCTACTGGCGGAAAAGCCTGCTTGGAAGACATCCAGAATTTGGGTATTGAGTAACAAAAGGAGTTGACCAAAGCACAAAACTTATTTTAACATGAGTGAAGACTGGACTCGTTTTGGCTTAAAGTCCAGTGCAGTGAGCACAAGAAGCTGCAGTGAATGAGGATGGTCTTGGCAGTCAGCTCAGCGGTTTTTTAAATGCTTGCGTTGAGATACATGGATATTTAGGAACAAGTATTACAAAGTATCAATTGCTACTGAGATAGGAAAAATTAGAAGGTAGTCCTCCAATTTTTCAAGTACTACTTAGTTCTTGGTAGCAAAGTGTTTAAATATCCATATTCTACTTGTGATTGTACATTTATAGACTTGAGAGCACAATATCTAGGAGTTAAGATACATAAGATGCTTCATCTGAGTGCCAATCTATCACCTCGTCCCACTGGGAAGGGGAGTGATAGATAGAGTGGCTTGGTGGAACTTCCTGTGTTTTAGTTTATGGCCATTTCTCCTCATTCTGTTGCTGTGCACCAGCCTAAAAAGCCTGGCACCATCCACTTGACACCTGTCTTTGAGATATTTATATGTATTGACGAGGTCTCCTCTCAGTCTTACCTTCTGTAGACTGAACAGGACCAGCTCCCGCAGTCTCACCTCATAAGAGAGATGCTCCAGACCCCTCCTCATCTTTATGGCCCTCCACTGAACCCTCTCTGGTAGCTCCTTGTCTTTTTTGAACTGTGGAGCTCAGAATTGAACACATACTCCAGATGCACCTTTCTAGGACCAAGGAGAGGGGAGGATCATCTCCCATGACCTGCTGGCCACATTTTTCATGATTCACCCCAGGATACTATTGACCATCCTGGCCACAAGGGCCCACTGCTGGCTCATAAACAACTTATCCACCAAGACTCCCAGGTCCTTGTCAGTAGAGCTTCCCTCTAGCAGGTCAATCCCCAACCTGTGCTGGCTTTTGGAGTTATTCCTCCCTAGGTGCAGGACCCTACACTTGCCCTTGTTAAACCTCATTAGGTTGCTCTCTGCCCAACTCTGCAGCCGATCAAAGTCCCAGTGAATGGCAGCACAGCCTTCATCTGTATCAGCCACTCGGCCAGTTTTGTATCACCAGCAATCTTGCTGAGGCTGCATTCTATGCCTTCAACCAGGTCATGGATAAACAAGTTTAACAGGACTGGACGCAGTATTGGCCCCTGGGGAATGCCATGGACTACAGGCCTCCAACTGGATTCTACTCTGCTGATCATGGCGCTCTGAGCTCTGCCATTCAGCCAGTTCTTGATTCACCTCTCCGTCCGTTCATCTAACCCACGTTTCCTGAGCTTTTCTACAAGGCTGTTAGGGGAGACAGTGTCAAAAGCCTTGCTGAAGTCAAGGCAGGTTACATTTACTGCTCTCCCCTCATTGACCCGTCTGTCCCTGCTATTGTAGAAGACTATCAGATCGGTCAAGCATGATTTCCCATTGGTGAATCCATACTGACTACTCCTGATTACCTTCTTTTCTTCTACTTGCAAATTTGCAGTTCCCAGCAAAAAGCAGTGTGGAGAGTATCCCTCCTGTGATTGACTCTTGTGCCACAAATTAAAAAACCCTGCAGTTAAATCCAAGAGAAAAGAATTAGGTAGTCTGAGCAAGTTCTTATCATAACATTTTTGTTGGGGCAGTGATTTGGTATCACTTGGAAACACATATTATTTAATAGGTTATTGCCTTTTAGAAATGCATAGTTTTAAAATTATGCCATTAACTCTGGTCATAAAATTAAATTATTATTTTTCTGTCTCAAGTGCACAAAGCACCATGTCATAGAAAACAACACCAGATGCAAATATCCAAGGAAAATATAATCATATTGTTTTGAAGAAAATCCTGCTTTCAGGCACTTTGCCTTAGAAAGGGAAGTAGCAATGATGCTTAGCATTATTTTTTGAAGACGCTATCTTCTGCTATGACAGCAGCATTGTATCAATCAACCTAATTACTTAGGTTTTAATTTAGAAAGGTAGAAAATAACTGGTTTATTGGTGCCCTGATATCCTCCCTGCCTTTGTGTCCCTATTGACTTCACTGATGGATAGAATAGCTTTCTTCATATAAAAAAATAAAGAGTGCTGGAAATAAAAAGAGAGAAATTGCTTTAAAATTTAAGTTCATTTTGGAAGTGAGACTCAGGCATATGGGAAAATGCCACACTACTATTTTCATTCAGTCAGTTGCTCTGGAAGCCAGACGTGTACAGAACTGCAGAGTGTGCAGGAGAGAGAGATGGAGGGGGTGCGGGAAGGACAGCTTATGGCTTTCAGGAAAGATCTAACAGATCTTACATTACGTCTTCTCTGACAAGAAGCAGTAACGAGAAAATAATTTTTAAAGGCCTTGAGAATTAGGATCCATCTTCTTCTGGGCCATGAAGTGTGATAAGCATTTAAGATGCTGTGTAAAAATCAAAGGTTTTTTGAAGGATTCCAATTCTTCTTGTTTAAATTGCTCTCGCTGAAGCTTTTAGGTAAAATTATCAGTGATATATGATAATACTCATTTACTCTGAGTGGTTTAATATACGTTCTCACAGACTGCAACAATGTATATAGCTGTTAGCTTCCCTCAATTCAGTGAAAGCTGAAAAAAATGGAGCAAGTATGCCATTTTGTGTAACTCAGTGCTCCTCCAAAATTTCAAAATCCATTTTTCATTTATTAAAAATGTTTTTAGGATGTTACACTCATGAACATGTTGTATTGACAACTGCCATTCAGTTGTATATTTTAAGTACAGTATGACTAATTTAAAATTACTGTAATTCTGGAGGTATATTATCTGTATTTGTATGTGTCATTATACAGTTTGTTTCCCTGTGTTATCATTAGTAGGTTTCATTGCTCAGTTTCATTTCAATTTTCTTTGCTCATCAGTAAGGCAATAAGTAAATAATGAGTGTTGTTTCATTTGCAAATTTATCTGTAAACTGTGATAGTAAATAGGTGAGTGACTTAGCTTTGTTAAAGCATCATGGAATGGTTTGGCTTGCAAGGGACCTTTAAAGATCATCCATTCCAACTTCCCTGCCATGGACTCTCCTATGGAACTGGTACCCTAATGCAATCACTGAAAATCAATGCTATCCACTGTAGGCTTAGAACTAAATGTCATCCCACTAGAAGAAATAACACATGGATATATCCTGCAGATAATTTCCAATAGCCAGATTTATCAATTTGGGGAAAAAGCTCCTTTCTATCTCTCTTAATAAAGATATGTTCTCAGAATCATCCTGGAATTGATTAAAAATATCTGTAAAATCTGCTTTTGACAGT
Organism: Atrichornis clamosus; assembly: GCA_013400975.1. Taxonomy (NCBI): domain Eukaryota; kingdom Metazoa; phylum Chordata; class Aves; order Passeriformes; family Menuridae; genus Atrichornis; species Atrichornis clamosus. The sequence continues at coordinate 140,000 of WBMZ01005268.1, read as the reverse complement.
GTCTGATTCAGAACTGTTACCTTTTCCACAGCTCTAATTATAGTACACTCCCAGCTGGTGCTTAGTCCACAGTGCATCCAGCTTACTTTCATAAAAATGTAGATACCTTTCCTCCCTCTCCTGCTTCAGTCTCTTTCTTATTTTAAAACAAGAGTAAGTTTGATTTGGCTAAATCTCACAGTTACTGTTCAAAATAACAGGAGCATAACACCTTCTGCACAAGGAAAGTGTGCTGTCCCCGTTGTCGAAGACTTCAGGTTAAGTTGTGGTGGGCTGATCCTGACCGGACACCAGGTGCCCACCAAAGCCACTCTATCACTGCTCTCCTCAGCTGGACAGGGGAGAGAAAATAGAATGAAAGGCTCATGCATTGAGATAAGGACAGGAAGAGATCACTCACCAGTTACTGTCACAGGCAAAACAGACTTGACTTGGAAAAGTTTAATTTATTGCCAATTAATAACAGACTACAGTAGTGAGGGATAAAACTAAATGTAAACCTCCTTCCCCTCACCCCTCCCTTCTTTCTGGGCTCAACTTTAATTATAAATTCTCTGTCTCCTCCCCACCTGAAGTGTAGGGGAACAGGGGATGGGGGCTGTGGTCAGTACATCACTGCATCATATCTTATCTCTGCTGCTCTTTCCTCTAAGGGGAGGGCTGCTCACACTCTTTCCCTCTTGCAGCACGGGTTCTCTCCCAACGGAGAGAGTCCTCCATAAACTTATGTGAGTCACAGAATCACAAAACATGCTAAGTTGGAAGGGAACCACAAGGTTCATAAAAGTCCAACTCCTGGCCCTGCATCAGACAGCTCCAAGAATCACACCATGTAGTGATTGTATTGTCTGAGAGTATTGTCCAAAAGTGATTGTATTGTCTGAGAGTGTTGTCTGAGTGTATTCAAAAGCTTATTGAAGTCTTGTCAGGCTGGTGCTGTGACCACTGCTCTGGGGAGCCTGTTCCAGTGCCCAGCCACCCTCTGGGTGAAGAGCCTTTTCCTGAAATCCAACCTAAACCTCCCCTGACACAACTTCAGGCCATTCCCTTGGGTTCTGTCACTGGTCACCAGAGAGAAGAGCTCAGTGTCTGTCCCTCCTCTTCCCCTCACAAGGAAGTTGTAACTGCAGTGAGGTCTCCCCTCAGTCTCCTCCAGGCTGAACAGACCAAGTGCCCTCAGCTGCTCCTCACACGGCTTCCCTTCAAGGCCCTTCATCATCTTTGTCGCCCTCCTTTGGACACTCTCTAACAGTTTAATAACTTTCTTATATTGTGGCACCCAAAACTGCACACAGGCCTCAAGGTGAGGCTGCCCCAGTGCAGAGCAGAGGGGGACAATCCCCTCCCGTGTCCGGCTGCCGATGCTGTGCCTGATGCCCCCAGGACACGCTTGGCCCTCCTGGCTGCCAGGGCACTGCTGACTCGTGTTCAACTTGCCACTGACCAGGACCCCCAGGTCCCTTTCCATGGCACTGCTGTCCAGCCTCTCATTCCCCAGTCTGTCTGTACATCCAGGGTTGCCCCATCCCAGGTGCAGAATCCAGCACTTTTCCTTGTTCCCTTCATATGGTTGGTGATTGCCCAGTCCTCTAATTTGTCGAGGTTCCTCTGCGTGGCCTCTCTGCCTTTGAGGGAGTCAACAGCCCCTCCTAGTTTTGTATAGTCTGTGAACTTGTTCAGTGTCCCTTCTAGTCCTGTGTCCTTCTCATGGGCCGCAGCTCTTGTTGCGCTGCTCCACCATGATCGATCCCATGGGAGGGGAGTGACCCCACAGGGTCACAAGCCCTGCCAGCAAACCTGCTCCAGCATGGGCACCTCTCTCTTTGGGGCCACAGGCCCTGTCAGGAGCCTGCTCCAGTGCAGCTTCGCATGAGCTCACAGTCTCCCCTGGGCACATCCACCTGCTCTGCTGTGGAGTCCTCCACAGCCTGCAGGAACACAGCTGCCCACCATGGCCTTCACCATGAGCTGCAGTGACATCTGCTTCAGCACCTGCAGCACCTCCTTCCCCTTCTTCTGCATTGACCTTGGTGTCTGTAGGTTTGTTCCCCTCTCATATTCTCTCTTCTCTCTCCAGCTGCAGTTTCACAGGATTTTTTCCTCTTAGTTGTGTTATTCCAGAGGTGCTACCACCATCTCTTATTGTTTTGGTCTTGGCCACAGGCGGGTCGCTCCTGGAGCCAGCTGGTGTTGGCTCTGTTGGACTTGGTGGAAGCATCTGGCAGCTCCTCACAGAAGCAACCTCTGTAGCTCTTCCAATACCAAAACCTTGTCATGCAATCCCAATACATTAGTTCAGGCTCTGAAAATCCTGCTATCAGTGTGGTGGGTTTGGAGAGTAACGTGTTTGGAGAATAATGTCATTTTATGGTCACTAAAACTAAGTAGTCATCTTAAATTCATTGGATCTGTTTTGTCTGAGATTTTTGCCTTAAGGTGTCCCATTTTTCCTAAAGCAAACACACAAAATTACCAGTTTAGATCTAATCTGTTCTCTGTAAACAAAATAATGCAGGTTTCTTGGCCTTCCCTGTTTAATTAGCTATTTACTTTTGTTTTAACTGTATAATCCATAACCATGCAAAATATTGTTTGCCTTAATTACACCTTCACAGTAAATGATAGTCTGAATATTAATGTAGGAATATTAATTCCCCATCCTTTCTGCACTATCTGACCAAGTTGCAATTCTGGCTTAATTTTAAGTGTAAGTTAAATGCATCATATGACTACGGATCACAACTTCACGTAGCATAGATACAAGCAGATGTGACAGTGACTAATATCCCACTGCTTGGTAGCCTGCTTTTACCATGAAGCAGTATTTGGTATGTGTGTTTGTATTGTCACTCAAGGTGAAAACACAAGTTTTTGAAACCTATGCCTCTGACTTTTCTTTAGATGAGGACTACATGTATAGAGCCCATGTTTTGGCAGTCGCTGTAATGGGTACAGCAGAAAGATATTACTGAAACTATGCGTGATGAAATACATTACAGCCTTTCTGGTATACTGCAATTGATAAGTGAAAAGCCTTTCTCCTTTTTTTTCCCCCTCCTTTATTCTAAATTAACATCTAATCCCACATGAAAAAAACACTGCTTTCCATGCAGCCTGCTGATCATCATTTTATAATGAGATTTCATCACAATGGATATTACTATAATAGTCTATAAGATTTTTCCCCTACTCCCTCCCCAACCCTTAGAGTCACTGGCCTATATTTTCTGAAATGTCTGGGGACATGAATAGTCTCAATTTTGGGGTGAGGTCTGAGGTCCATTGAGTAGACTTGCTTTTTCAAAAGGCCAATTCTTTTGGCTTATCTAATAAGGACTTTCCCATTAAAATAGCTAAGAAATTAAGAAATCAAAAATAAAAGTATTCCCAGCATAAACACAAAGTCTTCTCTCTTTTTGATTATTTTTCCATCTGCTTATAAAGCGCAGTAGAGGGGTTATGGGTGAGAGCAGCCTGGAGTGGTTGGTGCAGGAAATAAGGAGATAACTAGATTGTATGTTGCTCAGTATTATTTTATTCACTAATACTGGGAGAGCTCATTGCCAGTGGCACATCCCTGTAGCACATTCCTCATCATGCACGTGGCCTTTTTCCAGCCCTGGCTCTCTAGTTTACTGGAGAGAAGTGTGCAGTCTTTGTTTTGGAATGTTCAGGATAGTCTTTTAGTAACATTTTGGAAGAAGCTTTCTTAATGACTTTTAAAAGTGGAGTGGTGCTTGTTAATCAGTTTTTATATTGTTGTTTCAGGTGGGTAAACTGAGAGAAAAAATCCAAGAAGTTAAACAAGAAAGGGAGCAGGAACAGCATAAGCACACTGCCTATGTTTCTGAACTGAAAGCCAAGCTCCATGAGGAGAAGATGAAGGAACTTCAGAGTGTCAGAGAGCTACTGATCCGGCAGCATGAGCAGGAGGTGGCAAGAATGGTGAAAATCAAAGATGGTGAAATTCAGCGTTTGCAGTCAACAGTCAATGTCCTGCGGGATGGGGCGGCTGACAAAGTGAAGACGGCGCTGCTGAGTGAGGCAAAGGAGGAGGCTCGCAAGGCGTTCGATGGGGAACGAATGAAGCTGCAACAAGAGATCTTGGAGCTGAAATCTGGCAAAAAGCAGCTTGAAGAAGCTCTGAACAACATCATGCAGGCGGATAAAATGAAGGCTGCGGACCTGCGCACAGCTTATCAGTCCCACCAGGATGAGATTAATAGAATAAAGCGGGAATGTGAGAGGGAGATCCGCAGGCTGGTAAGTTCATTAAGTAATGCTGCTTATTTCAATTTATAGCAGGTATTGGTATATTGCTCTATGTGCCCGTAAATATCAAAGCAGTCTTTGGTAGTGACATCTTTTATCAGTGCTGGTTGCTACAATGGGCCACTATTTCCACTACTTTCTCCTCCTTACAGCAAAGATGAACCTTGGCTCCATAGCTTATCCAGCCTGGTCCAAAGCTTTATGTCTCAGCAAATGGAATACAAGTCAACCAAGATGTTCCAGGATTAATTTTCTTAACAGATCAAAGAAATAGACTTTCCCTTTCCTAGCTGCACAACTATACTCCTGGTAACCAAAACAATTCAGGCATTGTTCATTTGACAATGTGAGAACACCTTTGTGAGATGTCAAAATTAAATTCTTGCAGAGTTTTTATATTTAAATTGGAGGAACTAGTTGTGCTGGTTCAAACAAGACAGTCTCTTTACTTCTGCATCTTTATCCAGGTCATTCAATTCTAAGTGTTGTTGCCCTTTCAAAATGTCTGTGTTTTTTCTATAACAGCAGAAAAGTTAGGGCCTAGGACAGGAGGCTTTTTTCACGCTTCATAAACCCTAGGGCTTCAGCACAGATGGCAGACTATGCTGTTTGTATAAAATTGAAAACCAGGCAATACTTCCTGACAGTGGGTGCCCCAAATTATTCAGCTTTGTAAAATGTAAAGAATCTAAGATGGGCTGTACACAGTAATACATTTAGAGAGGTCTTATATCACACTTCTGTTTAGTACCATGATATTTTGTATGTGTATATATATATCTCTAATTTTTAATATGCACAAACTAGCAGTACAATACGTATGCAAATAAAATCTAAAATTACAATAACCATAATATTTAGCTTATGTCAAGAAGTACAGACTTGGAATAGAATGAGACATCAGTTTCCTTATGAAAATATCTTGTCAGTTTGCATTTGCACAGATATGACCTCTTATTTCTTGTATTCCTTAGGAAAAAGTATGGTGAGGGCAAGCTACAAAATGTAATATCTGTTTAATGCTGGTGATTTTCTGTATGAGACAATGAAAGCTTTTAATGCAGTTAATATTTATGCTTTAAATTAATTGGATGCTGATCAAATCTCAGGGGTATCATTTGTTCATGAATTAAAGACCATGCAAAGACCAACTATGTGGAGTTTCTGCAAACATAGTTTCTTTCATATTTTGTTCTGTATTATTAATGTAGAGTTCTAAAATCATGGCTATGAAGTACAGGCACTTTTAAAAAGTGTTAAAGAGGAGAGAAGGTTGATACATTCTGGTATATGTTTTTCTGGAGGACATTTTCTAAACTAATTTAACCTCCTCCAAGAAGGGTTTCAAAGGAAACACTTAACTCTTCACTTCCAAGAGTAGAGGTTTTCACCCTACTGCAGCGCAAACGTGATGAAGAAGGGCTCTCTGTTTTCTGTCTGGCACAAAAATAATCCTGTCAAGTCATTCAAAATTTCAGTTGTAGCCCTGCTGGGCCTCTGTTACTCAGTACATCTAAAAAGGTGAACGTACTGGGAGAGAGTGTAGGTACCTCTTGTTTCCTATTCCCAGCACCAGAGGAAGCCTGCTGCTGGTCTCATGGGCTTTCATAGGAAATGTTCTTATCTTCCTCCAGGAGCCTGGTTCTGCCTTGTAGTGCCTCCATTCCTTTTATATAATGAATTTCAATTTTTTTCATTAAATTGTATGGTTCATGGTTTTTTTGAGAGAATTGTTTCTTCTAGGAATTCATTGGAATTTATGTAGTTGTTATTGCACAGGGCACTCGCTAAATCTGGGGCAAGGTATAAAATACTGCAGAGTTCCTAGTTGCTATTCTTTTCCTGTGAGAGAATAGTGGAATTATAGAAGCTGATCATTGGGATATTTCCCTCTCTCCTCTCCTCTCCATTTAATTAGTTCAAGGGATGCCTGTCTTCAATTTCAGATTAACCCTACCAGCTCTGGATTTGGGGTTCTCAGTTGGTTCCAACCCTTGTGGGATGAAATGACAAGAATGTGACCGGCAGTGTTATTAATATTAGCACAGTTCTGTAACTGAGCTTCAATTAATGTGCTCTTTTGTATGTGTGTAGTGTTTTATGGCACTATTAGGAAACCAGCATCTTTGGGATTAATGGTCTAAATGGGCTGGCCATACTGTAATTCAAATTCAGATAGAGTAATTCAGGATGCAGTCTGATTGTCTTGTCAGGCTTGGCTGATGTATTTTGCATTTCAGATCAGAGATTACTTTTGCAAATGTATTTCTTATAGATATTGCAGCTGGAAAAAAAATTCTGTATTTTTACTATTAACTGTAATGACTAATCTGTGTAAAATCTTACAGTTCTTGTCTGTTATAAAAAAACAAGTAATGAGAAAGGAAAATAACAAAATCCATTTTCGATGCATATAGAGATACAATTACATTGACCATATAAACAGCCATGCTTGTATTGTACAAATATCAGTATTTTAGAAATATGATTAATCAATTATGATATTTTCTTCATAGTTTTAATACTTTTGAGCCATTAAAAACACCCAATAAACCTCAATAGAAACAAGATTGAATGGGGAAGGTCCTAGTGCCTAATAAAGGAAAGTAAAATGTCTCTTTGGCAAAAAATATAACAGTTTTTCTCTGTGCAGTATGAAATTATGCTGGATTTTTTTAGTTCCTGCAACTGACAATGTAACAGTGATATAAATGTTTTCATTAATTTAAGGAATGCTAGTTGCTGTGGATTTTATTCCCTCACCCTCCAAGAAAATATGTACTTGTATATATGCATTGGCACAATGTGCTGTTAGCCATGAAACCAGAAGTAAAAATATCTAGTAACAAACTGGAGAGACAAATGAAACAGATGTCTTAAAAGTAAAGAGACACCTTGGAGAATAAGATGAGAAAGGAAGAACAGCTATTACTTTATTTTTTCAGCCCGTATTTTCTGAATAGTTGAGACTAAGCGTTATATTTTTCTACAGAATGAAAAGTGTACAAAAGTACACAAAATAACTGTTAATTTCAGCCAGTTTTTCTTAGGCCTTGATTAAATTTGGCATTTAACTGGCTTACTTAGTTTTAAAATCAGGCTTAAAGTTAGTTTTCAGTAGTGAGTAAAGTTTCTCTCTTTTTCCTGACGTTGCTGAAATAGCGTGTTGACATTGTTGGAGTGCCTCGGAAACAGAGCAGCCTTCTGCTGCTATCAGCACAGCTGGGAAGGAAGGCGTGGCTACTAACTACCAGATTAGTTGGAGGGTACATTCATTCTCGGACTACTTGGACACTGTTTTTAAGAAGGCCCTTACTTTGCAAGGCACATTTCTCTTGGTATTGTTTTTGCAGTGGTAAGAATAATGGACACTTTACAGTGCTTGCCTTGGAAAATATGTGGAAAAGCCTAATCATTAAAAGGACATTGGATTACAGCATCACTGATCTACTAATTTACATTTTTTTTTGTATAAGAAAGAAACAATGTTTATTTTGTGAACACTTAATCTAATATAATATTTAAACTTTGGAATAAACAGATGACACTTGCATTCTGCATTTTGTGGTGGACGGTTTTAGTATGCAATTTTTCCTCTATTGAAAATGTCTTTAACATCAAGGCTTTTACTTTTTTTACAGCTAAATACCATTCTACCCTGTTAAAATCTTTACACATATGGTCTTCCTAAATGCTCTTAAACAGCTTGGATTGAGATTAATTGAAAGACTTCACTTTAATGTAAAATAGACCCATTTTTCTTAACCACAAAATCATTGTAAAAGATTCCACTGATCTTATTAGATGCACAATAAAGATCCAGTTTTAAGAGGGCACACAGTACACTAGATTAATTAAACATGCATATTTCAATTGTATTTTCAAATAGCCTCATAAAAATTGTCTAAAGAGCAATGTGACCATACTGCAGATTCATGTTTGCAAGGCAGAAAATCCTTTTGCTTTTAATAGAAGCAAAGTAAAAGAAATTGTTTTCAGGTGTGATTTCAGAAGTTCCTTTTCAGCCATGATATATGAAGATTGATGCACTCTTTAAGCATCCTTAGTCTCCTTAGTTCAAACAATCTAGTTGCATAAATTAAAAATCCATTCCAGTGTGAAAGCCTTCTTCTGTTTGGTGTTTGCCAAATACATATAGTGCAGTACATGGAAAAATATCATTCAAATTAATAGATGAAGCAGTTTTTAAAGGTAGAAATCCAGGCAGCTTCACTGAAACTTCTCTTAAAGGGAAAAGCCCTCTTATGGAATAAGCTCATGTACCATTTATATTGATTTTTTAAAACATTATTGTTTCAGTTTTGTGTCTGTGTGTAACACTTCATCTCATGATTTAAGTGAAGGCTTCTGAAAAACATCTTTTCAGAAGTAAGAATTAGATTGTTCCAGTTCAGGACAAAATCAAAATTTCAACTCGTGTCCTTCACAAATTCAAATTTTTTAACCTTGCACAGCTCTTAATATGCTTCACTGTCTATAAGTCCTTAATATGGTTTATACTAATAAAGTGTCTATAGTTCTTAGTATTATTTAGCATTGGCAGTATAATACAATCAAGGAAAAATTTAGATGGTGAGGGTCCTCTCCGAGGTCAGCTGGTCCAGTGTCCTGCTTGAAGCAGTGCTGCTTTGAAAGTTGGATCTGGTTGTTCTGGGCCTCCTCCAGTCCAGTTTGAAAATCTTGTAGGATGGAGTTCAACAGTGACAGCCTGCCCCAGAACCTAGTCAGTGTGAAATGTCTTTCTTCTTCCTCTTTCTGTACCTTTGACTGCCACTACTGTTCTTTTGCTGTGTGTCTTGGAGAAACATGTGCTTTGTTCATTGATGTATCCCCCTTTGGGAAATATCTGCAATGGTAATGTATCCTGCCTGCTTCCTTCAGCTGGCTGAGCAAGCCTGGCACCCTCACCATTCCCTGGATGCTGAGTGCTGCAGCCCCATAGTGGTCTTACTGGCCTTCCTCCCATTATACGGCACTTAGGCCAGTTTGGCTATACCTTCTTTTTTGTGCTGGGGAGCCCAGAAGTGGCTGTGCTGCTTCTGGTGTGGTTTCACATACGCTTAATAAAAGGCTAAATTGCTTCTGGTAGACCCCTCCTGGTTTGGCCCAGTATCAAGTCAACTTCAATCACTGCAGGCTCTCAAGGCTGACCCGTATCCAACTTGCCCTCCAGGACACCAAAGTTTTTCCTTCTTACTTTCATTTTTTCCTCTTTTCTTTCTCCTCATTGCAGAACTGCCAACTTAAATTGCCATCCAACCTTTTTTCTTGCAGGCAATTGAACTCTCCCAGGGGCAGGACATTGTACCTGTCTTAGGCAAATTTTATTTCATTCCCGTGGTCCTCCATGGGCTACAAGGGGGGACATCCCAAGTGACCCACGCCGCAGCAGTTTGAGGGTCGCTGTTGCCCGTGGGATGGACTGTGGACTTTACTTTCCAAAAGGGGACCCCACCATTCAGCAGGGGAAGACTCGAATCCTTGGGAATATGAAGACCTGGCCTAACCTTAAAAAACCCCCTAATTCTCTGTCTCCCTGTGTCGTTTGGGTAGGAGGGAAGCAGGGAGGGGGAAGTGAGGGTGGGGTAAGAAGGTGCTTTTTCCCACAGCTCATACGGCTTCTCAATTTTTTCTTCTTTTCTGGTAGCATAATGTAGTTTCATATGTTCAAGTAGTTTACCTGTTTTGCCTGTGATTTTTTTCTCTCGAGTTTTTTTTAATCACAAACTTCGTGGGCATTTTGAATTTTTTTTTCTTCCCTCTCCTCTGTCTGGCTTCAAGAAGTGGGGGGAAGTCTGCGAGCCTGGGGAGTTCCTGGCCTCTGGCCAGGCTCAAACTAAAACAGAGGGTCTCTTTGTTCATTTCTCCAACATGTAAAAATGTATCTCTGAATGGTGTTGCTGTCCTTTAGCATAGTACCAGCTCCTCCAAATTTGGTATCATCCACAAATTTGAGGAAAGGTGCATTCCATTTCTTCATCTGGGCATTTGATGAAGCTGTTAAAATGTGTTACTCCCTTTCTGTTTTCAAGGGATAAAATTTAGATGATCAAAGAAAATACTTTTATGTTCTAAGAGGTTGAGCAACTATTTTTCAGTAAAACATGAAAAATAGTAGAAGCAAAAGTTAATCACTTCACTAAAACCCAAAATTACATATGTTGCAGTGGTGGCAACAGTTTTCTAATAACATTCATGTTCTCCTGCATTTCCATTACTAGGATTTTGCCATTTTAAGGCAGTGCAATTCATATCTTTTTGTTACATTCAGGACTGGGGGCAATGCAGAGAGGTTTCTTTCTGAAAACTGTGGAGCAGAGGGTCAGTTGGCTGTTGGCAGGGGCACTCTCTGATCCTCTGCTGGCCTGGGGAGAAGGGTGGAGCCTGGCTTTTCTCACTTCACTTGTGCAGTGGCACATGTGGATGAGTTTTGATTCCTAACCAAAGTCTCAAATTTTGGGACTGGAAAGCTGAGCTTTGAATCATCTAGTGCAGTCGTGCATGGTTGGGTGGAGCCTGCTGTACTGTGCTTCTTCTCGGCCGCTTAACCCCACATGTATTTCAGACACAGCTGCTGATATCAAATTGTAGGCTGTTCCTGGGATTTTGCCATCTGTTGGAGATGCATGTTTCAGCTGCATTCCAAGGCTGAGCTGATCTGCTGCAAAGACCCACCACCTCCAGCACCATTGGACTGCAAATAATACACAGTTTCCTGTCCTCTGAAGATTTATGCTTGTTCTCTTAGGCCTTACAGGGAACCATTCCAGCCAGACGTTTTTCCCTGAATCAAGCAGATCTAGTGAAACTTCTCTCAGGCTCGGCATTTCGTGTTTGTTCTTAGTATTTTCTAGAAAGTCTTTTATGGTAGGTAGGTCACAAATTTGACTTCTATATCTCCTTACAAAATACGGAACAGTATTAAAAACACACAAAAGTTACATATGGTGTAGCACCTGGACAAAAATCTCCTAAAGTTTGCATTACTTAGTTTTACTACATTTTTCATCTTTTTGACTACTTGTTCATTGTAACTCTGTTAATGAACACTTGGGATAGGAAATAGGAAAAATCCAGTAGTAGAGGTTGTAGTTGACTACAATAATGACTTTTGAGAAAGATGTGAGCAACCTCCTATCAATAAGTTCTGGAATTTTCTGCTCATGTGGTGTTTCTTGTATGATTTATCAAAACTTTTAGTGAGATTTACAAACTTTAGAAAAAAAAATATGGGAAAAGCTACTGTAGAAAATTATTGATTTTTGGTTTAGAAAAATTACACATGAAATTAAGAATAAGTCCTATCTACTTCTGTCTGTGACCCTTATTACTCCACTGAACAGTTAGCATCTCTTGTCCCTTTTTTCCCTAAGTTTCCTAAATAAGCATCAAACATTTATTTAAATAGCTGACCGTGTCTGTTGTAGAGAATACTATGCACAACTCTGGAATATTTTCAGGTGGCCTTTCAACTTGGAGTATTGTTGTTAGGACCTAGTGTCCCTTTATAAATGTAAAAGTTGTTAATTCCATTTGGTTCAATCTTTACCTGTTTTTTTTGAGTAGTATCTTCTTTTTGTTATTCATTGTAACCTGCAGTCCTTCTGCCACAATAGTCTTATTTTCAGTGTCAGGCACTTACTGTAAAGATTAACTAAATTTCTTCTGGAGAAGAGCACTTAGAATTTTGTTCTGCAGTTGGCTCAGAGATAACTTTGACAAGGATGGGTAAAGAGGAAGGTCTTACATTTGGCAATGCAGCAGCTGGCTTTTTCCACTTTGGAAACTGAATATGTCACTGCCTTGATAGATGTGGCTTTTAATTCCCTGGGAATTTCTCTTTCAACTTCATGAGAGGCTAAAGTTCCCCCAAAGGTCTCTGACTTTCTTTCACTGTAGCTATTGAAGTGTGGCATAATTGGCAGGGGATACTTTTTTCCAATGACTGGCTTGGTTCTCTTTCATGTTTGATAAATATTATTAAAAGACTCGTTTCTGCTCATTTCTCTTGGCTGTAAGGGAATGGTTAGATACCTGTCCTTAGCAGCCTGGGTAATTTTGACACAGGTTATAAATGCGAGCTCTTCGCTGACATAAAGCAGGTGGTGTCTATGTTCAGCATCTAACATTTGACAGCACAAAACCCTGTAAGAAATTATATTTTAAAAGCTCTAATTTTAACCAAGAGCTCCAGACTTACTTATTCCACTCAAGGTGATTTCTCATTAATTTTCCTCTGCAGCTGCTTGTGAATTATTTTATTTTCTTTAAATCCTCTTTCAGACTGTATTTCTGCTACTTTTCTTCCCAAGATATATAATTGAAAATATGTTCTGACCTCACATTGCTCCACTGTCTTCCTATCACAGACCATTGTACTGAATTGTACCTTGCTTAAATGCATGAAGAAAAATATCGCTATTCTAAAGTGCTTTAAAATCCATGTAAAACAGAATGCAAAAGACTTCATGTGACCCTGTGTTACTTTGTAGCTGAAAAAAGTGGGTAAATTTGTTTTAAACTGAGAACAAATTTGAAACCAAAGCAGTCAGTTCAGATTTCTGGGAAAATGATTTAACACAGTATCTGTGAGCCCAGTGCATGGACTGGGATCATTGCACTTAATATGTTGAAGGATGGTATGAACCCTTGGTATCTTAGTGAGAGGTCTCAAACGAGTTGTAGTACAGGCAGGAATACATGAAACAGTGGTAGATTAGTGCAGTCAGGTTTCAGTTGCCATGTGTTGTTCCTTTGAGTAGGTACAATGTAGGAAGAAAACATGAAAATGCTGCTTAATCTGATCTGCTGAAGGGCTTCTGTGCCTGAAAGGTTTCTTATCAAATCTTGTCACTTAGTCTAATAAAAAATATGACTTCTCTTTTAGACCATCTAGATTCTTAGACAATCTTAGCTGTGACAGTGTTGCTTCCACCACATGTGCTTGATCAAAACAGCAAGCAGCAGGGAACCTGGATTAATCCGTTTTGATTTTCATTTGCCTAATGGAAGATATGCTTCTCCCCACTAAAATAGAGGCCACAATCCATAGTTTGATATACATACCTAATTCATGCCTAATTACATTAGGTTGTTTTCCTTTATGCTGCCACCTTTTTTTTCTTTCATGTAACAAACTATGGCTCCAGTGGTTCTCCAGTGGGACAGAACTGACATGGAGATTTTGTGCTTTTAGAACTATTAGAATATATAAGACTAGGCTGAACTAACGTCTTCTTCTATTGCAGCTTATGTTCAGTTTAAACCTAAACCATCTCTCTCTTTTTCCTAGTCATGTACCTCCTCTTTCATTGCCTCCTGTGCCCTTGACCTGCAATGTCTCCTACATGGAACTGAGGGATATTGCATTACTGTAAAATAGTTTTCTTCCTTTTTTCCACCACTCTGAAGTAATTTCTACTCTGTTAAGAAAGCAGGCAGGGAAGATAAACAGATTTGCTCTGTACTGTGCAAGTCTGAAAAAGACAGTAAGTCTTTGGGTCAGACACTGGGGTAGATCTAAGAAAATTGAGGCATTAACTGGGTTGATGCAGTTACATTGGATAAATAAAGGGTGTAGGTGTCTGCTTGAAGAGCGGAGAATTTTATTGAGCCCCGGGGTTTTGAAACAGACCTTGGAGGCATTCTTGCTGCAGTCCTATTCGTCTTTATCAGTTTGTGGTAAGTTAGTTATTTAGAAATTCTCTGTTCTGTTAGTTTGTGCTTCTAAAAAACGAAGTACTGTTAGAGTATTCTGTGCATTGATGTGTGTATGTGCACACACATATGTTTACATAAGTGAGAGGTTCTCTAGTGCGTACCTGTAACTTAGAAGCTTAAAATAAAAAAGGATCTGCAGTCATTGCTATTATATCAGTGTCTCAAAGATTTTTCTGTTTGACTGAAACATGGGGTATTTGTTTTTTTTCTGAAAGGTTCACCACATGTAGATTTTTATGGTAGGAAAAAGTAGTAGGAAGAGCAGAGGAGAATTCTTCCTTCCCTTAACCCCCATCCCAAAGCCATGCTCTTTCGTGGCATTTCTCTCTAATTTGTGTGAACTTGTGTGCTTTGATCAGTGGGAGAGTAGGAGGAGGGTGACATGGGCGTGCCTGCGCTGGTCACATCTGTTTCAAAGGATCAGTTCTGCCGCGGTTCAGCAAGTAGCAGAAGCACCGAGATTGTTGCTTTCTTTTTCCTTCCGACTTGAAACCTATGTCATTGCATTTACCAATAAGTTGTGAGAGTAAGAAGAGCTTGATATATGCTACTAATTGGGTAACTGAAATTAGGGCTGCCTATGTAACCTTATTAAATGTGTGCCTTGCATGGGCGAATTCCTGTGTCAGTTATATGGATGTTCAGTGTGAACACCTGTGTAATTGAAAGCGAGACTGTCCACAGTATTTAGTTACATGACATTTTTTCCTCCCAAGGGCTCCCTGATAGATCAGTGTGCATGACAGATAGCATTCAGTATATGAGGCAGCTGCTTAATTTTTGTCATTGTTGTTCCCTGCACAGTCACTCTGAAACCCTGCATGTTGCAAATTCTTCCATTAATAAAAACTGCATTCTTTTCCTGAAAGTCTATTTTGGCATACTTGGAAGTCTCACAAATGTGAATTGACATATTGGGAAGTATTATTTTTATTTACTGTACGAGGAGTTGGGATGCAGTGACTTTTCTACATGAGGAAAGAAATCCCCATCAGAACCAGTCTTATCAGTTCCAGTCGGAACTTCACAGTAGTCTAGACTAGCTTATTCACTTCAAATCTAACCTTTTAATCTTTGATTATGGTTCAGCCAGGCCATCTCCTGCCACTCAGGTTCGGTACACAAAATAATTTCATGTGCTTTGTAGACTTTGAAAGGATTAAGGCAAGAATCCTGAAGAAGCAAATTGCCTTGGATCATGTAATCTCATTGTGTTAATCCTGTACATCACTTTGATTGAACTATAAATTGCTTCTAAATTTCCTTTTTTCCTTTTCCTTCTTTTTTCTTTTGGTGCAACTTCACATAAAGGACTTCTATGGATGTAGGACTGTAAGAAAGAACAAATGTATGATTTAACAAGTTTATGATTCAGTTATATTTTTTCAAATAAGGTTTTAACAGTCTTACTTCCAAAATTCCATGGGTTTATGTTAGCCAAGAAAACAGTTTTATAAAGTGGAGGAGATACAGTTCCAACAAATATATTGTTAATGGTTAACATTCTTGTTAAGAAATCTGTTTCTATAGTAACTGCTGCAGATTGTCACTTCCTCTAGGATTTGGAATAGTACCAAAGTGAATTTAACACTGATGCTGCGAGGGACAAATCCTATGAGAGCTGCAGTAGATCACTGTGAGCAGTGTGCTTTATTTGGTATGGAGATGTATGAACATACTGTTCAGTAACCAGAGAGGGTGTTTAAGAAGTATTTCTTCCTACCCTTTATTCTAATGGTCTGTGTGCACTTACTTTTTTCTTTCTGCACAAAGACTAGTCCTCATTTGAATCTTATAAGAACGGCACATAAAATACATAGGTATGCTTAAGATTTAAAATTTAAATATTGTGCATGTATATGCTACTAATTTCTAAATGTGAAGAGATTCACCACGTGATTTTCACTAATAAAGGGGGAGTCAACATGGGGCAAATGTGTATGGCTCAAGCTTTGAAACAGAGCCCAGGTGAGTTTTAGAGGGTGCATTTGCCTTATCTTGTAGCAGCCCTGTTTCTCCTCTGAGACATAGTGAAGGGAGATTTTTCTTCTCCTTGTAGAAGCGTGTATTCTCAGATGAAGTGGATGTTTTCAGTGGCTATGTATTCTGTTTCGCTGTGTGTTTGCATCTGGTTTTGTTTGTCTCTTGAGTTTAGACTGTACCAAGCCAACTCAAGATCACAGTGAAGGCTGAAACTTGTTTAAGGAGAGACCAAAAGGCTACAGAGGAGATGAATTTTCTTTTTGGCAACCACAGTTTGGGTGCTGGTGTAATTCTGACCGAAACAGAACTATGTTTTGGCAAGTTTGTGTGTGTGCATGCAGTGAGCACTTGGGGATGTTAGAGAAACTTCCTTCTTGCATTATTTCTTTCCAGATGGATGAGATAAAAGGCAAAGACAGGGTGATTCTGGCTCTGGAGAAAGACCTTGGTGTCCAGGCAGGCCATACACAGAAACTGCTCCTTCAGAAAGAAGCTTTGGATGAGCAGCTTGTCCAAGTGAAGGAGGCAGAACGATACCACAGTAGCCCTAAGAGAGAGCTTCCTGCGGGAGTAGGGGATATCAGTGAACTTATGGGAAGTCCGGTAAGAAAATTGTGTTTACTTCACATGTTCAACACTGGATAATTGCCTGTGTGTTCACATTGGTTTTGTGGTTATTACTAGGACCAGATAATGGTAAACGGCCCTGTGCTGCACTGTGCTGTTTCACTGATGATTTGAAAACTCCTTGGACCTCTTAAATTGTAAAGAATGTTGAAAAATATGTGGATATAGAACTTTTAGAATTTACTTTGTGATCTTCAGCTGTGAACCCCAGTATTTTCTTACTGTTTCATTACTCTAGAAGTATTTTAACCATTAGCAAATAGGTACTATGCTTCTCAAAAACTCAGCCATGTGATTTTAATCTGTGTCCTGTGCACTAGAATTTTTCTAGCTGAGAGTAAGAAATATGGTGAGAAGTAACCCACTATATGTGAAATACTATTTATCTAGATGGTTGGGTTTTTTAATTGTTAAACATTTACATGCATTTCACAAGCAGACACTATTCATATAGCATTTCCACAAGATGTTATTACTTAGTGTCTCAGTTAATTAAAATAAGTTTTGCAGACACTGATGTATGAGTCTGTTTTAAATTTACACAAAACAATTCCTAAACCACGATATGAAACTGTGGATAGTAAAGTATTTTTAAAAGGTAATTTTATAAATCTGTATGTTTTTGATGTAAAGGAGCAGCATTTGGATGAACGAGATGTGCGAAGATTTCAGTTAAAAATCGCTGAACTGAATGCTGTAATAAGGAAGCTGGAAGACAGAAATACTCTCTTAGCAGATGAAAGAAATGAACTGGTAAATTAATCAGTAATAACACAGATGGTGACTGGGAGGGCATCTTTATGGCAAAAGATTTAATGTTGGAAAGTCAGTGTTACAAATACTTTACAAATTAGTCCTGGTTGTCTTCAGTCAATTAAATCTAACTATAACAGAGATCTCTATAGATATTAATCTTGTGACCATAGAACACATCGATGGAATCTTTCTTGTTCCACAAAAACAAAAATTTACAAATTTATTTTGGGGTCATAGTAATCAAATTAACTGGTATATTGCCTGTAGCACTGTGTAATGATGTTGTGTAAAACATGCATAATCTATGCACTTAAATTGCTGTATTCATCCTTTTAAAATTTGACGTTTTTGTGACATGGTTATGCTAGCTAGGAGTTGAAAAAGCTTTCTTGTGCTAGTGATAAAAAATCTGCCATTTCTCAAGGGAAATCTCTTAAGTAGGTGAAATTATCCTAGGAGAGGGATAGTAACTTATAAAAGAAAGGATATGACATGAATTTTAAGAATGATTTTTATTAGCCTGAATCACTACTTAATTACTTGTACCGAGGTTAATGGTAAAACTCCCATTGACTGCAATGAGAGGTGAGTTTCACAGTAGGAATTTTTACACATGTTCTGTAATGCCCTAATTCTAGTGGCAGTAGAAAAGATTTTTCATTCTAAACAGATGAAACCTATATATCTGATTCTAAAGTAATGCTATTATGTATGGTGAGGGCTGGAGCAGTGCCATGTGTCCGTCCTATAGATGAGTGAAACATTGACATCTTCCTCCTAGTTTTGTCAGACTAATCCTTTCTGTGGGCCTAAGTAATCCCAAACATCCCTGAAGGCTGCTGAAGTACTGTAACATGTATCCTTCAGCGTACCTCTAGATGGAGGGCATATATTACTCAGTCAAGTGCTCTTCTTGATTCTAGATTCAGAGGCATATGAAATATATTTTGAAAGAGATGTAGAGCAGGTTTTATATTGTGAGACAATTTTACACATAAAACCAGTAATATCAGCAAGACCATGTGATTAAAAACCATGAAAAAAAATTTTATTGAAAATTAAACACAAAATGAAATTCTGAAAATTTCTCGGGAAACAAAACCCCAACTCTTTCTCATTTCCAGTTAAAACTCAGCAAAATTAAAAATCTTTTGACTGAGAAAAATAAATTTTTTTTTCAAACAAAACAGCTCATGAAATAAAAACAGTGAAATACTGAATGCACACAAATGCAAGAAAGAGCAGTAATTTGCTTCATATAATTGTCTAACATCATAAAACCACAGGAACAAAATTGAGCAGCTTGAAAATGTCAGCAGAATGCTGAGATTGAATCTGTGCCCTCTGGCTGACTTTCTCATTGCTCTAATTATGCATTAGGTAAAGGGTTTTTTAATGTAGAGGAGGAAGACTGTCTTCCTACTAAGGGGTAGCTAAATTGGTGAAAACAACTTGACTAGAGACCTAGTTGGTCACTAAAAGCTTGTATATATTGAGATTAGTTTGTAAACAAATCACTTTTATGGATCATCATAAGTGTTTGCCAAGAGCAAAATCCAGTGACCATATTAGTGTTTTGTTAGACCATACGAAAATGTTCTGTCTTGTTTGTTTGGACTCCTGTAGTTCTTAGTTCAGCAGTGGTGGCATACCAGATGCCACTTAACAAAAGAGCTACACTTTCTGAATGAAGAAGGCGAGTGAAAACACGCCTATTTCTTCTTTCCTTGAAAGGTAAACTAAAGCACAGCTAACTATGTCCCTTTGCCATTTGCAGCTGAAACGTTCTCGGGAAACAGAAAGTCAGCTGAAGCCTTTGGTAGAAAAAAATAAGAGGATGAGCAAAAAGAATGATGATATGTTGCAATGTATTCAGAGAATGGAAGAGAAAATAAAAAATTTATCAAGGGAAAATGTAGAACTGGTAAGTAATCATCTCTGGTAAGCAACCTCTGACGTCATGTTATAAGAACACATTGCACACAGTTACTTTGAGGTGGAAGTGATTGTGAGGCTTTTATTATAACAGAACAGATCAGTCTCCACAGTGGGATGGTGCAACTGTCAAATTCAGACAATGCAGCTGAATACTCATATTCTAAATTCTGAGTGGCACGTGCTTTGTGTTCTGTCAATTTACACTGATTAGGAGAAAGGAGGAGCACAGATAGAAAAAATGTTTTTGCAGGCTATAAAAAGCTATGACTAAAAATCAGCTTTAATTAATACAGTTTTTATGATTAGAATTCAGAACTGGATTTGAGTGTGTGCACTATACTAGATCATTGAGTTCACTTGTCTGCTAATTTTTTCCCAGGCTGTGTTCTTTGATTCTGATTTTAAATATCTTATGTGTGAGATTAACACAGAGGCATACGGAATGTGTATTTTTTTTGTTGAAAGAGGCCTTGTGTTGTAGTGGAGTATGCACTGATGAGTTCAAAAAATTCGTGGTTGCTACATCACACATGAGAATTTTCCTCCTGTTACAGAATTTATGCTTTAAAACATTCTTTATGTTCAGGGGTTTTTTTATTTTTGTAGAAAGAGAAGTTATCTGCACAACCAGCACTGAAGAGGCACACGTCTTTGAATGATCTCAGCAGCACACGAGAGGACCAAGAAATTGAATTCCTTAGACTGCAAGTCAAAGAACAACAGCATGTTATTGATGATCTCACAGTGGTAATGTTTATGACTGGTATACACATGTGCATGCACACACATCTATAGGCAAGCTACAGATTTGAGAGGAATGTTTTAAGTCCAGTTGTAGTAGTGATACAGAAATAGTTCTTTGGTGTCAAAAGGTTCTTGTTATTTCTCAGGTAGTGAATGAGTTTCTTTGGAATGTGTATGAGTCTTTGTATTATAAAATATTTACCTATTATGAGCTGCTCATGAAGAAAAGTGCATCATGAGTCCATTGACCTTACTTACGAAACTGGCTGTCAAGAACTGAGGAACTTGAGTAAAGGACACTTTCCAAAACTTAATGACTAAAATGTGTTTGATGTAAATCCTGGTGCAAATCCAAGCACTCCCCTGATCTAGAAGTTCTCCTAAAAGAAAGGAACTGTTATGGCATTAATTTCACCTGGCTAAGCATCTCTGTCTGAACTGGCCACACTAGCTGTATTTATAACAAATGGGGAGAAATATATCAAACCAAAGGTGGCAGCATGGTTTAGGATTAAAATTGCACAGCTGCCACCCTGTGACTGCAAAGGCTTGTTAAGGTGATGCTCATAGATGCTTGCTCTTTTTGATCAGGAATCCTTCAAGTTGTTTTTGATGAGGAATCTTTCAAGTTATGTTAGAGGTGTTTAGTGCTATTTAGTGCAATTTGTGATACACCCTCCTGGTGCTGGCAGACACGATATATAATCTCTGAGAGACCCTTGCCCTTCTGGAGCAGCATCTGGAACTCAGGCAGACTCAGGCATCTCAAATGGCACTACTGACTGCTACAAAATAATAAAAAGAATTTAGGAACATTCTGTCTAAATAGAAAATTAAACTAATAGATACAGCATTGAAAATAAAAATAGAAGATCCACAAAGGAAAAACAATGAGTGTTATTGCTGTATCTGGAACATTGTCTCTGTTCTTGGCAGTTCCTCTGAGATTTTGACCCAGGATTTTTCTCTGAAATCGATGCCAAAGTTTGATATCTGTGTGCATTCTCCAGTGTCACAGTGTTACAAGCAGTAGGATGTTATTCAGATGCTATGATGTAGGGTCTGGTTCACAGAACAATGCTGCTTTACCTTCCAAATAAAACTGTACAGGCAGGGATGGTGATATGATATTAGATGATATGATATTAGATGTGCGGTATATGGCAGATATAAACTCACATATTTCAGTGTCAAATGGGTATGAAAGGACTATCTTTTACTCAGCTAGTGATGTGAGGAAATATATTGTATCCTGACTTTGATCAAATAGTATTAACTTGTGTTTAGTGTGAAAGTAAAATAAATAAATATTTTAAAAGACTGTTTCATTTTTGCTTTGTTTCCTATTTACAGATACTATTCCACTTGCAGAAATAAGTTAAATTGTTAACTAGGATACTTCTTTGGTATCCTTCTTTGGTATCCCAGTTCAAACTAACTAAGTCTTTACCTTTGATGTGAATGCAGTGGAATTCTGTACTTTGTTGTGCTTTTGAGCTGTCTTTTCTGGCCCAGACCACACCTCTACAGACTACAGCTGTATCATAGTTATCAAAAATGACCCAAATGTCCTATACCTGATTAATACAAAAATCATCAGCTTAACTCCAGCTGAGACCAATATGATACACAGAAATAAGAACATTAGTCTTAGGCAATAGGGTTGTCTGAACTGATTAACAGTGTCATCTGTAGGGTATCTCTGATGCTGTTGAAACTACGCCAACTTGAGTTGTCTCACAACAGTGGTGTTCTGGTTAGTTCTTAAAAGGAAAGCTGTCAAGGTAAACTCAGATGATTGCAAAAGATGCTAGTGGCTTTTAATTGGCATTATTATTGTTCTGATAGGTTGATGTATTAATGAGGCAGCAAATAAAACAGTCTTCTTACAGACAAGATTAGAAACAGGAAGGACTGGGATTTTCAAAGTGTTTGTTCAATTTTCATTATTCTGTTTGGATACCTGCTTGGGAGGCAGGAGACCCCAGTTAAAGTAGGGACTGTGCCTTAACTGGGTACCTGAGAAGAGAGCACCTTCCTTCAACAGCATAAAATTCAACTGTCTGTTTTTGACTAGCTTAAAATATTATATTAATCTGCAGCTTGAAATACCTGCATCATTATAGCTCGGCAGTCATTACTTTTCCTTATTTTTCAAACCACATGTATTCGAAGTGCTATTTAATTTGTGCTTTTCTCAGTTATTTTGCATTTTCCAAAACTTAATTTCTGGAACAATGTGCTGATAAATAATTTTATGGTGATGTCCACTGTGAGCTTCCTATTTTTCCAGTTTCTGAACTGAATGTAAAGCAAATAACTGAATAGAACAATACCATGCAGGGGGCAATAACTGCTAGAGAAGCACTTGGAACTGCAATCTGTCTTTTCAAAGTAGAGGTGCTGCAAACAAAGATGCAGAACTAAGGAAAGAATCAGGAAAAAAACCGAGAAGACAGAGCACCTGCCTCCTGTGTTGTCGTGGGGTTTTTTGCTTGCTCCTTTGCATTTTTTACCTTCTCTTCCTCCTCTTCTCCTTTGGAATCTAAGGCAGTATTCTTGGATTTAGACGTACATACATCTTGCATTTCCAGGCATGACCTCCTCATGTTATGGTGTAGTTCATTGTGATCTTGCCCCAAAGCTGCAGTAGAAAAAAGACACCAAGTTGACACAGACTGAGAGTACCTTTGGATTTGAGACTTTTGTCCTACAAGATGCTATATCTGCACATGCATGCTTGTATATCAGAGTATGCCTGATATAATGACTTCTATTTACTAAGACTGGACTCATTTTTGGCTACCGAACTGCTGCTTCAGGATGGTTGAACACTGGAGTGAGACTCTGAATTCTGTTTCCATAGTGAGCTTCTTGGTAAAAGAGTCAAAAGAACTGTCAAAAATCTGTGCCCAGTATTTAACAAAGCCTTTTCTTGCCAACTTCCCATCAAATGCGTGAAGTACATGGCTGAAGGTTTGTTTGCTAAAGGGGTAAAACTGCAGTACAGTGTGGTGTAACATGGTGTTATTCAAAAGGATAAAGGCATTGTGTTAGCTTTTCCATAGGCTTTAAGAAAATGTTAATGATATTTCTTTGTGTTAGACATATCTAGGTATAGCTTTAAAACAAACCCATACCAAAATGTTCTCTTTCCTTCTAGGAAAGAGAACGGTTATTGCGGTCTAAAAAACAGAGGAGGAAAAGTCTGAAGCCTCCAAAGGTGAGCAGACCTTCGGTTTTTCATGCATTTCTGTTGTTGTGAACAACACCTGTTTCAAATACTGCCTGAATTTAAAGCTCTACTTAATGGGAAAAATTCATATAATTCTTCTCTATTCTCTGCTGAGTGCTTAATTTTTTTAGGATAATTCTAGAGCTGCACGTTTTGTACTGCAAATAAGTGATATTTTGGGGTTTGTTTTAAATAAACAATAAAATTACACTTTTAGCCACTGTGGCCTAAATATTCAAGCGGCTTGAGGCATAAATTACTTAATGGCTTTAAACAACTAACATTTCAAAGGACAGATAGTCCTTTTTGAAGAACATACACCCTTTAAACTACTTATGTCAACATATTGCTAAATCACAATTAAAAACTTGAACTCATGCTGGGGATGTTACTGAAATAATATTTTTGTATGTGATATATAAATAGTAAGATGATTCCAACTGTTCTGCTCTAGAATACAAGGTACAAGACAAAAATTTAGATTGTAGAAACAGGAAAGTTTTGCTTCAGAATGTTCCCTTAAAGGTTTTTGTAACATGTGCTTAAAGTAATTAATTTGCTGAACACTGTTTTTTGTGAAGCTGAACATTAGCAGCCTGGAGCATGTGTGTGGGAGGTGGGAAATGGGGTAAGAGGGGAAAAATGGAAATGAAGAGTGGAGATATCATTATCATCTATATGGTAGCTTAAGATACATTCTGTCATAAATGGGTGCCTATTGTCAGTGTGTTCTGCATAGTCCATTCCTGGTGACCTCCGGGTGGTGCTTTTTTATTGCTCTGCACTCTCTAATGCTTATGTTCTGAAAAATGTATCCTTGGGGATTCTCTGTTTCACTGGTAATTTTTTCAAATTCTGCTTCTAATAATGATGTGTCTTTTACATAGGAAAAAAGAAAAAAACAGAAGTAACAATAGATCTTGCCACATACATTTGCAGGAACTGTAAACTATTTTTTCTCAATGTAGTATTACTGGAAGTTTGTGTTTCGAGGGCAGTTCTAAAAACAGGATGCAAAACTCAATATATATATGTATGCAACTTGTGCTTTTTGCAGTCCTCTCTAATTATTATCCTTTATCTGACTGTAAGTAAATGTGCAAGATCATTTGCTAAATTGTAAAGTTCCTAATGAAACAAAACTAGTTGTTAGGCTTGAGAACTGGTAATGCGAATTTCTATAGGCTGAAAACTTCAATAAATATGTGTTTATGTCTTAAAAATGTTCTCTGATAGTAGAACTTCAGCTGATGTAGGCTCTGTGCCTTTCCTTACACCTATTTTTGTCTTGAGTAACCTGATGCTTTTGTGGTCTCTTCCTCTTTTCTTTATTGACTAAAGCAAGAGTTGAAAAAAGTGAGGATTGGAGAGAATGGATGTGATACCATTAAAAATCTTGTGGCAATGCTATTCTTTGTGTGCTAAGAGTACTATGATTTGGGCAATTCTGCAGAGTTTACTGCAATAATTGTATGCATATAAGCAAGAGTTGGTAGGGGTGTGGTTATTTAGGATATGATAGATATGTCAGAAAGAACAAATTAATCAGTAGCAGACATTTCTCCCACAACTTATTCCATCCCCTGTCCAGTAGCTCTTCAGTGACTCTAGTGACAATTTGAAATTCTATGTGATGCTATCTCCTGAAAGGAAAGGCAGGACTATAAAACAAAAACAAGTGAAAAAATAGAAAGTTGTGAGAGAAAAGTGAATGGGATTATATGTAATATAGTAGTTACACCATATATACACACACAACACTGGTTAATATATAACTGTATTTAAACTTTCTAAATGAGCTAATTCCTTAAGGAATGAAGGAAATAATCAATAATATTAGTGTCTCATTACCTGCCATCAGAAAAACTTGTAGGTTATTCACATTTATGTGCAGTGTTGATTCGGAGTTTAACCGCTGTTGATGTTAACTTCTAAAAATCCAATCCTGGCATACAGGCTGGTTTCCTTCCAAGTCACCTGTGTGGTCCTGTGAGGATCAAAATCTTCAAAGGAAGCTGTGTTTCCCAGAGTTTTCCAACAGTTTTTCATTTACACAGTCTATGTAGAATGGACTGCTTACTCAGATGGGTTGTTGGGTTTGTACCATCTTCATCCTCTCGGTGTTTTTACAGTGGATATCAGGAATCCAGAACAAAATGGTAAAATTCATTTAACCAAGCACTGCAAATGTTGGTTAGATGTTGTTAATGGACATGAGATACAGACATGTCACTCTGGACAAGGTGGTAATATTAAGTGGTTGGAAGTAGATACCCAGATAGGACATACAAGTTTTGTCCTAAAATTGCCTGTTTCTCTCCACGGACTATAAAGGCAGTCTAAGATTAGTTGCTTTATATATAGACACGCACAGCATAAGTGTATTTCTGTCCATGATCTGAGCAAGATTTTTATATCATACAGATGATATAACCAGTATAGAATAGCAGTGAAATTATGAGTTAATCCGCTCTAACCAAAAACTCGGAAAAAGGAATTACTGATCTAAATCTTTGGCTTTGCTTTTCCAAGGTTTGTTAAATGTAAAATTAGCATTACCACAGTGAATTATCAAGTTTGGCTGGTGGAGTTGTATCTGTTTCCAGATGTGCCCCACTTCCCTTGACAAAGTGAAAGAGGAAATAACTCATGAGAATTGGGTCTCATAAAAGTGGTCAGATAAACTCAGTCTGGAAGGTATGGAGTGATTCCTTTTTTTTTCTAATAACCAGGAACTTGGTGCACAGGGTGAAGATTTACACTCAGCTGCTGTTGCAACTTTTCCTAAATGGGTGCTTTTACACTCCATCTTCCTTCACTCCTGAGGTACTCTGACTGCACAGTGTCTGTGGTTGTTTTCTAATGAGTCTGTGGTTGTTTTCTAATTACTATTTTCCTGGCAGTTACTCCTGTTATCTGGAACATTATCCATGGCATGTCTTTCTCCAGCTTTGAGAGTAGCTTGTGTGAACGATCTGCCTGTCTGCTCCAGTAGGGTTTACAGAGCCCTGAACACCAGATCAGCTGAGAAAAGCTTTTGACAATTTTAATTTTATTTTTTGTTTTTGTAATTAGATGTCTGTGTTATTTCTGGAGCTCTGTAGGCGCCCTAGGTTACTGTTGCTAGTGCAGCTTTCACTGAGCGCTCTTTTAATTCCCAAGGGGCATGGGAGTCCATGGAACAATGCTGGCAACTGGTTTGTTTCCCCAAGGAAAGGAGCAGCAAAGTGGGATGGGCTTTATAACCTCTGTGGTTGCAAGGTGTTTAGAGGAGTAATGTAGTGACTCTGTGTAGTCAGGAACCGAAGGACAGTTTTCTCTGAGGTTTCTCTCTATCTAAACTGATATAGTAATCTGTAGTTTTCTATCTAAACTGGTAGATATTTGTTGGGTTTTTTTTACATTAATGTGCCATTGGACTTGCTAGAAAAAAGATTGTGATTCATCAGGTGAATTTTCTGTTGCTGTTTCAGGCATGATTTTTTTCAAGGTGCTTTTTTTCCCTTTTTTTTTCCAATTTTTGTCGCAAAATAACCAAGAAACTTCAGAAAGTGTTTTGTATGTTTTGTTTATTTTTGACATGTAGAATGGAGTTGCATTAATTCCATGACTGATGGAGTCATGCATTTGGAAGTGACACATATTTGCCCAGCTTGTTTGGTAACTGCAGGGCTCTATGGATTTGTGTCTTTATTTAAATTGTAATAAACAAACTGTATTTGTGGTAGTGGAAAGCCTGCACACTGGTGTGATGGAGTTCATATTTCTTGTTTTATATTTTTCTTTTTTCCTCTGCCTCTGTGCTTTGGTGTGCCTGTATTTTTCTGGCTGCCAAGAAATGACATATAAGCATGAAGGTAAGAAGTTACTGATGAGTACATCTGATTGCATTACAAGGAAATACATCTTGGATCATTTTCATCATGTTCGATTAAGTCCCTGAAAATGAGATATTTAAATGTAAAATGAAACTACTTTAGCAGCTGAAAAATCAGGTTATATTGAAATTTGCATATAATATAGTCTATGTGTCACTATTGATTTACAGCATTCTAAACTTTGATGTTTACTAGGCACCATACTTCAGTAGAAGCATTAATACTTGAGTTCTAAAGACCTAATGCCTAATTTTACTTTAAAATTATGTGAAAACATTGCCATAAATCCACATGAAAAATACTTGCTATTAAATGCATGGCAGTAGTCAGTGGAAATCAGAATTCAAATCACAATTTTTCAGAAATTTGCACGCCTATTTTCTCAGTTAAGAAGTTGTGATGTGGAAATAAGAAATGTGCAAACCAATACAAGAGAATCTCTAAGTTGTTAATTGAGAATGTTCCCGTTTTTAAGAAAAGCTTGAACAAAACTTGAATAAATATAGTTTATATAGTTACAAAAATCCAGTGAGTATTGCAGATTTCTATATACTTTTCAAAACCCATTGTGGTTCAGCTTTTGAGCCATGTGTGGAATCTCCCTTGGAGTTGATATATTTATTGATGCCTTATAATTTATTACAGTGTTTATCAACAACTATATGACTCAGATGTCTTTTTTTTTTTTCTCTCTCTACAGCTGTTCCCTTGTGAATTATTTTGGTTTGGTTTTGCTGTGAATTGGTTCTTGTAGCTGTTTGCTTCAAATACTAGATGATCAATAGTAAAGCTGGCTATTTTGTAATTATGTCGTTAAGTGCAAGTATTATATAATAATTAAGTACCTTATCTCTATTGCTATGGAAAGTATCTGTTCCACAATGTGATAAATGTCCAGCTTCTCTAAAAAGGAAGGAGTCTTAAAAATACCTAAGTGGTTCAGTTGTAAGTCCAAATATTATAGGCAGTCTTTATAGCATTGAAAAGTTTTTAACTTTTAGCTCTCCTTTAACTTTGGGTTGGGGTTTTTTAGTGTCATGGGAAATACTAATTTTTTTTTCAGAATTCTCTAGCTTCTAATAATCAAGTGATTTATTTATTGATTATGCAAATTTTGCCCCCTACTTTTGCAACTAGTGACATGTTTAAATGCAGGAGTATCTTTTGTCACAGTGATGGCATTGCCTTAAGTATCTTCTCAAACCTATATACCTTTATGTAAAATCAAACCCACTGTTGTTTTGCTATTTTATTATCACTTCTTGAAACGGTGTGGGTGCGTGTGTGCACGCAGGGTTAAAGGGAGACACAGCCTGAACCTAAAAGTGACTGTACAGCAGAGGTGTAGCGAGAATCCCCCATAGGTAAGGCTGGTCTTGTTGTCACTTCTAACAAAGCTGCTGCTGACTGTCTTGTTACTGTCTTCTCTGTGCCATATGATAATAAATTGGAGTTTTGTTCTCCATCTTTTAGAAGTCCGGTCTACCAGCCTTTTCAAGGTCAAGACTTGACACTTTGTCTGTCGTCAGACAATAATTTATTGTGGGTTTTCATTGAGCTTTGCTCAAGTGTGTTTGTCATTTTGAGGCCAAACACCCTTGAAGCAGGAGGTATGAGCAGGGTCAGCTGATCTTCTGTCATCTGAGTTGCTTGTCCTTGGCTGGGCTCCTCCAGAGCACGTGGTGCCTCTGAGCCCCATCCACAGGCAGGCAGATACGGGCAGAAGAGCAGGACATAGAAGTATAGTGTGAGAATCTGCGTGCAGCTTTGTACTGGGTTTGCTCTCAGCATCTTTGAGTGAAACTTATCTGCACTGCAAAGTGAGGATGTGGTTTTTGTTAAAATCTCTTGAGTTTTGTTTACGTGCCACCATCTTCTTTACCTCCATAAAATGTACCTTCATGTTTATGAAACTATATCTGCAGATCACTTTGGAGTCAGAAAAATTGAGCTGAGCTGGCTACTCAAATTGCAAATTTGTCTTCCTTACAATTTGAAGGTAGCACCATTTCATTAGCCTTATTTTCAACCTCCAAGATTTATTTTTAGTATTACTGGTGGATGGTTGTAGGCTGCAACCAATATTCAGTGCAGGAGAAAAGCTGTATGGGCCATCTCCCAAGGACTAATTACATCTTGTTTTTTGTGGTAACCTTTTGTACTTACAAAAGTCTGAAATGTTTTTAATTGAAGTGTGAGAGAACACATGAGCATTCTGGATAAGTCTTTATATTTTTAGAATACAGCTTAAAACTATTTTTTGTGCCTTTTGTTTTGTTTTTTGTGCCTTTTGTTTTGTTAAGTAGGGTAGAAAGGTGAATGGTGAATGCTGGAGAAAAGGACTTAATTATCCCAGGGAACTGCTTGTCTTAAGCACCTTAGACAGCTCTGCCTGGTGAAAGGATCACAATGCTTCCTAAACAACTGAGGAAAGAGAAATGTCTTTCCAGCACTGTAGCACTATAACTGTGATCCTTTTCTTTTGAATACACAAGGTACTGTCTAGTAGCTTGCAAAAGGAAAGTTGTTACTAAAGGTTGTTCAGAAGTTCTTTGCCCTTTGTGCTGCATCATATTTATCTTCATGCATACGGATAAACATAGTCTGTTTAGAAAAGATGTGGCTTTTTTGGGTTTTCTGGGTTTTTTTGAGTGCATAACATCTTTTCCAAAGGAGATTTAATTTAAACCAGTTAATTTAAATACACGGTCTGAATGGAATTTTTAAAGTTACTATTTGAAGCACTCATCTTAAGCGAAGCAATTAAGTGATTCAGGACATGACCTTGGAGCTGCCTTTGGCAGTTTGAGTGGAATTAGCTGTACTGTGAAACTATTACCGAGTTGTTCAGCTTACGAGTGATGAGGCTGTGACCTGGTGGGCCGAGGTGACCAGGGTGCAGCCTGTAAATAGAACACATGGTGCCATGCATGCAGGCACGAAGTCGCACCTGCAAGCTTGATTTTTTGGTACCCCTTAAATCAGGATGGAGTATTTCAACTGCTGATGAGAGCTGTGCTGAGCCAATAAGAATACAGGGAGCATTATGGAGCTTTGTGGGAAAGTGAAGGCAGTACTTATACAGATATACTGGAAAAATCTCTAAAGTTAGGTAAGTCCCGAAGACTGCAGGAAAGGGTAAATATTTGGAAATCATCGTGAGATAGAGCATTATAGATAAAACCTCTCAATATCTTGAATTAAATTGATAGATCACAGTTCCACTCTGCCAGTTTGGCTTTGCTGAAATGTAGAATTCATGATGTTTGGAATTAATAAAAACTGGTGACTATTGTAATCCTTTAGGCTTTTTTAATGAACAAGCTATTCTCTTTGCATGTACAACCTGTGATTTACATTAAAAGAAAAACCAGAAAACAAACTGTGACATCAAGATCTGTGATTCAGCATCAAGCAGTGGCAAAAAATATAGAGATGGATAGACAGATCTTTATTCATCTTACAGCCATCTCTGTCCACTACCCTCCCTGTCTAGGGTGTTTCATAACCTAACTCCATTTTTCCAGCAACACCCATTAAAAAAATATTCTTAATTTTCTTGCTTCTCTGAAATTGTGTTGGATTGCTAGAGTATTTGTGTGGTGTAAAAAGTTATACTTTCTGTTGACTAATAACAGTTGAAAACCTGGTTTTTCTAGTTAAATGTATAAGTTAATTTTTTAATGGTTGAATTTCCATGGAAATTTCCTACTTTCTATGCATATATTTATATAAAATACTACATCTTTCACAGTTGGTATTGTACTATTTACTTTCATTAACTGCTAATTTTCTCTAATTTTCTATAAGCATGCATTTAATTGATAATACTTTGTAAAATTTTTTAAATCTACAGTGAAATGCTGATTTTCCCTAGGCATGTCTTTTTGGTTAGTCACAGTACTGGAGCAAACTTTTTGAAAAAAATTGAGAATCATTAAATTGAAAAACCCCATTAATTTATACTTTTAAGTAGGGTTTTGCAAATTAGATATAAATTAGTATTTTTTCGTGGGTTTTTTTTTCAATTAGTATGAACAATTAAATTTGTACCACATTGGTCTCCAGAATGTTTTTTTTTTCCCCTTTGGTTGCACATCCTGTATATTGCATTGCACTGGCTTACTTTCTTCTGAGTAGATACTGGGTTTCTCTACCGTGACTCCTGTAAGACCTGTGCAATTTAGGTAATTAGGTTTTATAGTTTTGCTAAAGCATTGTTCTGTTGGCATTTACCTCATCTCTGTGCTATGTGCATTTCAAGTCTTGGAGGTTCTTACACAAATGATGTTGAAAAAGTAGCTTATTTAATCAGAGAACAAGAGCTTACAATGGAACCTTTCTTTCTTCCTAAATACTAAAATAATCGTCAGAGAAGACCTTGGCTGCTGCTTATTGGGTCATTGGGGTTTTCCAACTGTTTTGCTAGTAACTAAAAAACCCTAATTTTTCAGAGGCATGTTGTGGAGACATTTTTTGGATTTGATGAAGAATCTGTTGATTCAGAAACATCATCTGTAACTTCATACAACACAGATAAAACAGACAGGACACCAGCAACACCAGAAGAGGATTTGGAAGATGTAAGTAGTAACTGATCAGTTCTTAAATTCTATAAAAAATTGGATTGAAATATAAGTACAAACTTTTATTCAGCTGTTGTACCACAGGAAATGTGAAAGATTTGGCAGGTAATTCCTTTGTTTTTTTTCAAGTCTGGTAATATATGCACTTTGCAGTAAAATTAATAGGATAATATTCTCCCTGACAGATTTGGCAGATATTGGGCTGAAACATACAGTTGTTTTTCTCAAATTCTTTCTTATTAGTCAAAAGAAAATGAATAGGCACATTGCTTTGCCAAAAGTCAATACTTACTAGACAACAGTTTTCCTTTCAACCTTATAATTTATTTGACTGTTTTGATAAATTGAGCATTTTCTTCCTTTGCTCACAATACTCAGAGAGGCCTTTGCAATTCATGAAAGCTTAAATGATCATAGGTAGTAAATGCCCAGTGAGATGTTTTGTCTCAGCTCTGTGATGTACAGTGCTGCTGGCCTACTTTAGAAGATTGTGAGCGTGAGGACAAAGCATGAATTAGATGCTCTTTTTCATCTTTCTTTGTTGTTCACTAACTTCTGCCTAATACTGCTCAGTCAAAAGAAGCTTCCTTTTTTCCCTAGGTTTAATAAATAATAATATTGTAATCTCTTTTTCTTGGAACTGAAGTTCCTGGAGCAAAAATTATTTGAAGGGAAGGACATTTCGTGTCCTCAGCAGTAAAGTTAGTGGCTCAAAATTCAAAGAAAATCAAGACTTTAAAAATACTTCATGTTAAAAAAATATGACTTTTGAAATGTAATTTCTGTATTAGTGTCCTTTACCCTGGCATTGTAGGAAAAAAGTATAAGGAGAGAGGATTGGACTGCGTGAGAAATAGAACAAACACCTTCTGAAGCCCCTGTGGCTCTAGGATTGCTGAAGACAGTGTTGCACAAAACTCTTTCCTCATCTATCCTGACACAGTTTTTTCCAATTTCCACACATTCCTGCCTTATATACCAACTTAGACTGTCCTGAAATTATATGGTAGGGTCAGTTACCTTCCTTCCTTCCTTCCCTCCTCCTTTCCTTCCTCCCGTACTTCCTTCCTTTTAAGATGTTATACCCTTATTAAACTCTGAGACTCAGTGTGGGTTGTGCTGCTTGTTATGTTTGTTCTATACAGACAAACCCTTTATTACATATATTTATACAACCCCACTTTTTTTCCCCTCTTCATTAAGAGCACGCCTAAAGAAGAAGCTGAACTCAGGTTCTGCCAGCTAACAAGAGAGTATCAGGCTCTGCAAAGAGCATATGCATTGCTCCAAGAACAAGTTGGTGGAACCCTGGATGCAGAGAGAGAAGCAAGGGTAATTTTTAAACTGAAATTCCTTTAACTGTGAAATAATAGAAAATGCTGAAACAACTTGTAATAGCAGGAGGTGTCTTTGCAGATCAGTGAAATGCAAAGCACAACATTTTTGAGGATTAGAGGATATCATCAGTAAGGTGACAATTTAGATTCATCTGGTGTGATCAGGACGAAGATGCCATTATACTCTATCCTAGCATGTATAATAGGTTAAAGAGTTTGGTGGTAAGGCAGTGGTATTGAGAGTGATAACCCATTTGAATCTGCAGTTTGCAAAGTGACATGATGGATTTTAAATGAATCACAGGATAGGTTGTTAAAAGTACTTAGGTACTTTCATCATATGAGTGTATTAAAAATCTGATGCAAATCTGAATCAAAAATCTGACCCACATCTTGGGTCTGGCTTACTGGAAGGCAGTTTTGCACAAAAGGAAGTGGGGGCTCCTGATGGACACCAAGTTGGACACGAGCCAGCAACGTGCCCTTGCAGCAATGAGGGCCAACAGCCTCCTGGGCTGCATCAGCAGGAAAGTCCCCAGCAGACCTATGGGGGCGATCCTTCCTCTCTCATCTCAGCACTGGTGAAGCCATATCTGGAGTTCTGGGTCCACCTCTGAGCTCCCCCAGTACACGAAAATCATGCAGATGTGGGACAGAGTCCAGTGAAGGGCCAAAAGATGATTAAGGATTGGAGAGCCTGCTACACAAGGCTGAGGGAGCTGGGACTCTTCAGTCTGGGTAAGGGAAGGCTCAGGGGTAATACCTGAAGGAGGGAGTGAAGAAGATGCAGCCAGTATCCTCTCAGCATGATCCAGTGAAAGACCAAAATGTAACAGGCACAAATTCAAATACAAAAACACCATTTAAATGTAGGAAAAACCCTTCTTCCTCTGAGAGCAGTCAGACATGGAAACGGGATTCCCAAAGATATTTTGGAGTGTTCATCCCTGGATTTATTCAGAGCCTCACTGGTTTCTCCTAAGTTCCTTCCTGCTTTGACTACAGGAGCTGGGCAGGTGATACAACCTCAGTGAGACTTGTCATTCTAAAAAATGTTTAAGCATTAAAAAATCCCTAACCTTCTTCCCCCTACAACTTCCCCAAACCCCAAAAATGGAGAAACATATTAAATACTGTGAACTATTACATGTTACTGTCTTGCTACATGTGGCCTTCACTGTACAGTGCCACTGCAACATGTTACTAGTAATGCAGAAAGACTGGTGGGAAAGGCCTCAGTTTAATGGTAGGAGCTGCCACTAGCTTAATGTTTCCACTACTTAGAACAATTGATAAAATAATCGCAGAATTATATATTGATGGTGGTTATTAGGCATACATGTGAACTATATCATCCATGTCCTTTTCTCAGGCAAACATTTTAAAATCCACTTAGTGAACATTTTTATGTGTAGAAACAGTATGCTTGTGGGAGCAGAATTTCTATGTGTTAATAAGCAAAGCTTCCCAGATAAAAGTTACAGAAGAATGTAGACTACTTCACATTATCTGGAGTTATTTACTCTTTACCCTAGAGGCCGTATTTACAAGATTCAGAATTTACTTTAAAATGTGTCCACTTTTCCATGGGTTTTTTTTTTCCAAAGTTTCTTTGTAGTGGTGCTCAGCCAACCTAAACTTCCTTCTTTTTTACTTTTTCCTGTGAAATATAGTTCTTACAATAGTAGTATTATTGCTTTATGGCTTTATTTGTTAGAGTTCTCAGCATCTTACAAAAGCCCAGTCGCTTTTGACACTCTCTTTTCAAGTAGGACACTTAGCCTAGGAAAGCAATAAAGACTTTTGAGATCACTTCTCAAGGTAGATTTGGGATGGAGGGCATAATTTCATCTTCTATTAAAGTAAGATTTCAAGGGCAGTCATCTATTTGACAATTATGAGAGGCCATTATATATTTTCTTTGCCTTCATGGGCTTTTAAAAAATTTTATTTTGCAGGCATTTGCAAACTGTCCTTTCTGCAAACTTGGAAATTGTTGCTATTTCTTTTCAATGGCATTTTGTTGGGTTTTTTTGTTCCACCCCTTCAAATCCATCTTTTGAGTGAGTCAGAAAGTAGCTTTTTAGACGGTTTATTTTGGTGGGATGTGCATTTCCTATTACTTTTAAATGAGTCTTAAGGTAAACAACAAGGACTCAAAGATGCAAAGATCCAGAAGGAAATCTGTGCAGGCATATTTAAACTTTTGGGTGAGAAAGTAACTGAAGCAGCGTGGGAAAAATGCTTGTAGTAGCTCAAGGAGCCTCAGTGATTGAGGGTTTCCAGAAACTTGCTTTGGTTTGTATCCTTTTTGTTCAGTACATTTTATGATCCAGTCCCTTTCAGGGCATCACTTCCTCAGGGGGTAATACCTACTGTAGTGTAATAGTTAATGTAATAAGTATGTAGAATGAGGAAAACTGATCAGTGTATGCTATTTATGGGACATGAAAATTATTTTGGGTCAATATATTTTATTTATCTGAAGGCCTTTTTCAGTGCTTAATCCAATTCTCTTTCTCCCTTGTCCCTTTTTTCTCAATTGGCTTGAATTACTAAAGCTTATGAACAGCTTCTTATAGTGCTTTCCATTTCTAATTTTTTTTTTTTCCCCTGGTAAGAACTTTGTCACTGAATATGTGATGATAGCCTCTTTTTAGGCTAGGAGGGAAAAATCCTGTTAAACTGACAGCTTCAAATATTTTGTTACATAAACACAAAAGCAACTATTTTAATGAAAAACATTAAAAGCTGACAGGACAGCCCATAAAGTAGTAGCAAATATATTTACTTTAGGTTTTTCTTCCCCCGCCAGACTCGTGAACAACTGCAAGCTGATCTTCTCAGGTGTCAGGCAAAAATTGAGGACCTGGAGAAAGCTCTAATCGAGAAAGGACAGGTAAAAGACTCTCTTAATGTCCTCTACCACATCATTTTCTCCGCTGCATGCAGTGGTGCCCTTGCCATCTTCATTACTTACTGGTGTGTTGGTGTGAATGGTGCAGCTTAATTGCTACTGCAGCAATAGATTGCCTAAATAAAGGAAAAGTATTTTACAGTCTATGAAAATGTCATTACAGACTCATTTTCTAACACTATACACTAAAGCATAGTATCAAAATAACCATGTATACATGCATTGTAAATGCTGTTCCCGTTGTCATTTGGTGAAGGCCTTTATCCTGTTTTCCATTTTGTTAATATTTGTTATAAATTCTCATAAAATAAATATTCTATATTTGTACTGGAGAATATTTATGCTGTGTACCAAAGAAAAATTTTAAAAACCTCCAACTTTTAGACATGTTAGAAGTATGAACCACTGAGTGTGTCAGGTTACTGGAAGCCACTTGTGGTGTTACTCTCCTGGTTTAAAGTCTCGGAGGACCCAATTGCTTTCAAATTCCCAAACCGTCATACAAAGTAAAATCAGGCCTTATCCTTCATTATATATAATATATGTAAATATTTGACAAAGATGTGACTACTGATGCATATTTAATATTGTTTAGGGTATTCAGAAACTCTGAATAAGAGTTATGAGCATGCATTTGCAAGTTGTTCAGTTGCATAATTGCTAGAACACACAGAAGAAATTAGGGAGATGTTATTTTATGCTTTCTTGTTTGAAATAAGAATTTTAAGATTGCAGGTAGCTTATTGTAATAAAATAAGATAGAGCTAGCTATAGATATACATTTCAAGGCCTGATGATCCTGTAGCAGTGAGCAAAAACAACCTACATAAAATGCCAAATGAATGATAACTCTATTTTTGTGGTTTGTTCTTTGTAACAAAAATTTTCTGTAAGATTCTGAATAAATGCAAAGGTTTAGGGACCATATTCAAATTAAGGACAAAAATAATTTATGCTAGCTTCCACACAAATTTCAATTTGCTTAAAGAATTCAATGTAAATACAATATTACTAAAAATTGAGAATATGTTATCAATCAAAAAATGATGGCTCACTGAGCTTCTGGAAGGAAAAAATGAAACTGAAGACCTCTCAAGCATCTACTGCTGCTGTTTTGGTGTGTTGATGAGAAAGGTGTTGTGGGCAACTTGCTGTGTAGTTGAAAACATTAACAAAACAGTTGACTATTACAGTGTATAATGTAAGTACTGTGTATGCAAATAAGATACATGAACTTGGATACCCGTGTAAGGAATTACTTCTGTGATTTTTTTTCAAGAGTGTTATGTCAGAAAGGTATATCTGGAAATTAGAATTTAATTAGTTATCACTTGGAGATTCAGAACCACATTTTCAACTTTGTGTCTCTTAATAATCCTGAGAAGGTGAACAGGGATCTGACAAGGAGCCACTATGATGATTTCTCTAGTGGGCTGGTTTGTACACTGAGCATTAGCTTTCCACAGAGGGGATCACATTGTCTTCTGGGAGCTGTAGCACCTGCTTGGTTCTACTGACCTGTTAGTGTTTACATTCAACAAAATAAATGGTTGTGATGATAAACTGAATTCTTCGTGCACTATGTGATTTTTTTAAAATTCATTTTATTATTACTTTGTCATTTAGATGGTCAAGGTAGAAATGATGATTTAAAAATAATTGTGAAATGTTCATTCTGTGAGCCAGTCCCTAAAGTGCTTTTGTCAAGGAGATAATGAAACAAAAGATCCAAGTGTATTATTCCAGGAAATTTTAGTCTTGCTTTACAGCTTTAGGAAACAGAAGCAGCAAAGACCTTTACAATTTTCCTGAAGTCAGATTCAGAGCAGGAGATGAGAAGCTTATTAAAAAATTATGTGAAACTTGGTTTATAACAATTTATGTGTAGTTTCAGAGTAACTGTCAATGGCTCTTGTTAATCTCTCTTCTGGCTGGATCTGTCAGTATTCCCCCAGAAGTAACACAAAACTAATAATCCATTTCTGCAAGATACATCGAGGTACCTGCATAAGAAACTTTATATTAAGTGAAGAAATTCTATATTAAGAGTGGTAAATAATGGATCTAAACGTATCGGAGTATGTACTGTGCCAGATGGATGAACGCTCCACTCCCAGTGATCTGGTGTGTAAAATACAATTCTGCTGGAGTTCAGGTTTTCTCAGAGAGTTGGACTCCATCAAGAAAGATACAGTTTATTATCAATAGGGCAGATTAATCTGTTTCTTCTACTCGTGTGAACTTGAGTAGTTGATCCTGCAGGTCTGATACACCTGTTGAACCTTGCCACATGGATATGTTTACCATATCCATGCATTGGGATATCCACCCTAAGCCTGTGCATGCAACTCTTCATTCATTCCTTGACTGTAGTAAAATGCTAGTTAAATGTTCAACTAGACATCAGGTTTTATTTTCAGC
This sequence comes from Atrichornis clamosus, assembly GCA_013400975.1. Lineage (NCBI taxonomy): Eukaryota > Metazoa > Chordata > Aves > Passeriformes > Menuridae > Atrichornis > Atrichornis clamosus. The sequence goes on along the minus strand of WBMZ01005268.1, from coordinate 101,565 downwards.
ATTTCTTTAATTTGCTTCAAAAGTTCTTGACAAGTGTAATGCCTTTAGTATGTTATCCTTACAACATCGCAACCATGAAGAGCACGGTTACAATGAAATGCATTTTTGTGTATGAGTGGAAAAAGGAGAAAGAACACTAGAATATGAAACTGTAGTGGACAGTAGGTAAAAAAGCTAACTTTAAACTTTTCAAAAAATGCTAATTGGAGTAAATATAATTTCATAGTACTTTAGATTTTTTCTTGACATTTCAAGGATATTTGATGGGCTGGGATATCCAGATTTCATTGATTTCTTGTGCAACATCAATGTGTGAATACCTTGCTAAAAAAGGATGCATCATCCTTAATACTTTAGTAAGGACATCTAGATTTTAAATATATTGTCTCTTGAGCCTAGATGATAATTTGATCTAGAGTTAGTATGGCATACTGAGTGCTGGATATTGTTTTATTAAACTTTTTAGAGCAGCATGAGCAAGGTTATGTAAATAGTTTTCTCTACAGGAAAAACAGCAAATTTGGCTGTTATAATCCATTAAATGTGAATGTCCATCTATTGCTGGCGGTGAGTTTTTGTAGCTTGGTTCTTTAAAGGGATATTTGATGAGGCCTTTTGAAGACTTCGGAAAACTTAAAAGGAAAGATTAGCTTTGGAACAAGTAATTGATTAGAAATACAGTTTCCAAATGGCGTATACAATATCTTACATCACTTCCCTTCCTCCACAGCCTTGAGTTCCTTGTCACAAACGCTGTGTATTAGCCAGATTCTCAGATTTTTAGCAGAGGGTAATTACCCGTATATTGCTGAAGCTTATTTTCAGTCATTTGGGGTAATTAAATGTTTTTCTTCCCTTTCTCCCTTTGGATTTGCATTACACCACTCAAAATGGAATGATTTTGCAAGAAAGTTCTCAAATTTTTGCAATAGAAAGCTGTATTTTTGAGTTCAGCTCAGTAAATAAATGTTTTTAAAATGACATAAAATATCATATGACTGTGGTGACCCACAATTGCTACGTGAAAGATTTCAAAATATATGCTAGCAGGAACATACCAGGAAACAAAAGACTGCTACAGAAAATGAAAGAACTTTTATTTTCATTGTAGTATAAAATGTGCATATCCTTGAAATACGTATGATAGCTTTATGTTTTAATGTGTGACCATTTTATACTTGAATGTACAATGATGTCTGAAATCTTCTAATTATTGTGGTCATTCATTTGCCTTGTTTAACAAAATACATGTATTTTTAATCCTCTTCTTCCTCACAGGATTCAAAATGGGTAGAAGAAAAGCAGCTGTTAATTAGAACAAATCAGGAGTTGCTAGAGAAGGTACGTGGGAATATTTTCACCATTGTTGCCCTTATCATAAAAGAAATTGAATGTTCTAAGTACTATGGAATCAACATGAAATTGTTTACTTTATTTCTCACCAGAAATTCAAATAAAAATCTCTGATTGAAGTACCAGTATGCCTTTATATTCTACAGGAATCGAAGCTGCTCCTTATTGTGGAATTACATGTATAGCTGACAGTAGATCCCAAACTGGCTGATGTTTCTTGTGTCCAACAAAACACACAGTTACACAAATATTATTATTGTCCTGACCACTAACAAAATTGCCTGCTCCCTTCAACCTTTTTACAGTTTTTCTACACATTAAGTAATACTGATTGATTTAAGGATTATTATACTAACTGAGATACTGAGAGCTGAACATCTGCATTGTTCTTCACTGATAGTGATGGGAAAGTTAGCTAGTACACAGAAGTCAAAGAATTAACTTTGTTAATTAGTAGCTTAATATTAATATAATAGGAATAAGATAACCAAAGAAAATTCCTGACTAAAAATAGCTACAGCCAGATTTAATTTATTCAGACACTGACATGGGCATTATAAACAATAAAGTACATTATGCCAGATGTTACACTTCTGTTTAGTGTCACACAAAGAAAAAGATCACCCAGTTAAAACCAGACAGTAGACCAAAGCTATTAGTTGGCATAATTAATAGTCAGTATTGAATTTCTATTTTGTCATTGTTAGTGCCCCAAGGCAAAAATCTGGAAAATTAAAAAGTAGGCATTAAAAACCCTCCATTATTGTCTTTCATATACTGTAATGATTGGATGTCTAATTAGGCAAAGACAATGAGAATGGTCTACCCAAATGTTAATGTAATTCAGTTTCATTTGCTGGATTTTAAAAGAAAGCTTGTATTGCTTAACTTACCTAGATAAAATTTTCATATCACTTTTCATGCTACTTCTGAATTATTATTCTAAGAGAACGTTAATCACTTTCTGCTGACAGTTCTCAACCATACCTTCTGATGTAATGTTCCTTTTTTATCTCTAAGACACAGCCCAACATGTAATGAAAAACTGAAATAATTAACAGTTTTGTCTAAATCCCTGACTTGTAACTCTGTGCAGTATCTTTTCTACTGCTTACAGGGTGTTACTGTGTTTTGTTTGTCTCACAGATTTACAGAATGGAACAAGAAGAACATCAGCTGAAGAATGAGATGCAAGATGCAAAAGACCAGAATGAGCTGTTAGAATTCAGAGTGCTAGAGCTTGAAGTAAGAGATTCTCTCTGTTGCAAACTCTCAAATGGAGCAGAAATTATGTTTGAACCCAAGCTGAAATTCCTGTAAAGATTACTGATGTCTGGTGCATGTTTAAGGGAAGTCATTTAGGTATCTATTTTTTAAATGTTATATCTTGGGACAATGGAATTGATGCCACTGCCTTAATATGTTTTGAAGAGAATGCTCACTAATGTTTATAAAGATGTAATATAGCTAATATAAATCGCATATAGTTTGATTTTCATCTAATAAAATATTTTGTTTTGCAATATTTTGCCTTTTTCATTTGTTTCATTTCCATAACTGCTCCTTTCCTGCATGTAAAATCACTTGGTATGTATACTACAGCCTTGGTTGGCACTGATTAAATTAACACACCTTCTCACATCTTGCATGCAGTGATCTGACTAAAGATCTGACACATCCATCACATCAATGTATAATTGCTTTAAATTACATTGATTTAAGATTGACAATATTCATATGAAGTAAATTTACCTTAAAAACCCCACATTTTGATAACAGCTTCCAAAGAATTCCTCTTACCTTAAATCCATTTTCTCATGGTTTAAAGTTGTCATGGACTAGAAATAATTGGCTTCAATCAGTGAAAAATGAAAAAAAGCCCAAACCTCTGACAATGTCAAAGAAAAGCGGTGAAGCACAAATACAACTTATGTGCGTGGAACTAATATGTTGGCTATAGCAAACAAATTCTATATTTTGCATAAATAAGCAAAATTATTTGTTATTAACACATTGAACATGTCTACTGTGATTACAGTAGAAAGCAATGATTCTCATCCCCTCACAAATGGGGCTCATGTCGGATTTAGTAACAGTGAACTGGTTGTGTGTGATGCACAGTTGTCACACGGTTGTATTGCCTCATGACACATGGTTCAGTTTCAAAGATCACCAGCATTCTTAACACTGCTTAGAATAAACTCTCCAAGAAACCTGTCATTGTCACTCCTCCATTTTTATCACCCAGCACGTTTCACCAAAAATCTTAGCATGTGTAACTTCTCCGATAAAGATGAAAATGTCATGTCTTCCTGTTTTGTGGACGTTCTTTTTGTCTTTGACATTTCTCAATCTTTTTTTCATCCTTTATCAACCATATGTTTTGATGTCGTAGCCCATTATACTCGAAATTATGACTTTAGGTTATTAGTATTTCAGTAGATGTTCTGAAAAATAAATGTGCTTTCTAATATATATTTATATTTTATTAAAGAACTGTAAAGGTAAATACAGAACAATTTAGCATTGGAACTGGCAGTTACACTAGAAACTGCTTTTTAAAGTGTGGGTGTTCTTAGAAGTAAAACTATCCAAAAAAAGATTTCTTAGGAAATGAACAAATACTCTTCAATACATCCTTCATGAATTTTTCACATGGAAAAATCACATCAAAAACAGCTCAGTGTGTCAAGTCGAGTTTTGTCATGTGCCAAAGCTTTAAAAAATTCTTTCACAGAATAACAATGGAATTATTTTTGTGTGATTTCAAAAAAAGATTTTTTCCTTAGTAGACAAGCATGTAGACACAAGTGTGACTGACAATGCAATGCTTTAGGAAAACCATCAGTTCTTCTGGTTATCAGGACCGTGCTTTTTAGGGCAATTAAATTATTTCAGATGAAAGTAACTTTAAAGTAGAAGACACGATCATTTGTTTATCAGTTAAAGCAAGCAAATTTACATGAGTTTAACACAATAGCAACTGATTAACTTTTAACAAGATACAAAATCATAACTGAATTTTCCTAAGAATTAAGCTTCTGGGTTGGGGTTACAATAGCTAAACCATTTAAGCCCATTTCAGAATTAGACTGTTAATGTAAATGTTATTTAAAATAAAACCTGTGAGGGGGAAAAATATATAGACTACGCAGATTTTTCTCTCTACACTGTAGTTTCAAATTAGGTTTAACCTAGTTCATGAACAAGATTTGCCATGCTTTGTAACTTGCTTAAGTGAATGGGTGCAGCCTGCCTGCCATATCAATTAGAGCACCTCATTTGTGACTTAGAAAATGGAGTAATACATGAATGGTCATAGGAACAAAAATATTTGCAGTAGTGCTCTATCAGAAAATGAAGCTTATGTTGCCAAAGCCTCCTCTTGTAATATGGAGATAAAATCTGGTGTTTCTTGCTCATATTCCCATGACCAGAGAGAACTCAGAGTAAGACCCAGTGCCTTGGTTGTCCAGAGCCTTTAGTCCAGTCATTTTTCACAAGCACATTAAAATTTAGGTAAAATTTTTGGTTTATTGTTCTACGCTATTTCTGCTTTCTGAAGAAATAATAGGTTGGTATTTTGAAGAAACAAATGAAAGTCACATACATGGAGTAGATAAGTTTTAGAAATACTATAGTTTTAGATAAATGGGAATTTATAATTTTTACTTTTGGCATAAAGAACATTGTAATTATAGAATAGTGCTGCCTTTCAACATATTCTGACATCCTGGGTTGTGTGGTGACTATGAATGGGGATTTTAAGTGCTCTAATAGGAAGGTTGGCTGTAGAATAAACAGGGAGCAGATACACAGCTTTAATTTTAGTGAGAAAATCTTCAATAATACTGTTTCATGATGGAGTTTAATTTTCTTTTTCTGCAGATTCTTCTTCTTCTTAAATTGTTTTATTGTTCCGTCAAAGAAAACAACAGTAGATTAAAGTTATAATCAACATAAAAACCTGCAGAGTATTTTAGAGTCAATTAGGGCCACTGTTGAGGGTTCTGGAGATGGGGAGTGTCAGGTGACTTCGCAGATGCTGTGTATGCATGGAATCAGTTGACAGTTAACACTATTTTTGTGCTTAGCTAAAGCCAAAATTCTTCAAATATGGCAAAAGTAAGAGGAAATACCATGTATTTGGAATGTGAACAGGAATCTGCCTTTTTAATGTACAAGTATGTTTTGTAAAGGTTGGGAATAAATGTTAACATGTAATCACACATGTTGTTTTTAAATAAATCTTTCCTCAGGAGAGAGAGCGAAGGTCGCCAGCATTTAATCTTCATATAACCACCTTCCCTGAAAACAATGGAAGTGCACTTCAGCTGTTCTGTCATCAGGAAGGAATAAAGGTATATGCAGAGCAGTAGAAACAGTTGGATGGTAGGAACTTCTTTTGAATGACCAGCCAAATATCCAAACAAATCGTTTGACACTTGCCACAGAAGAAAATGTGAAAAAATAAATTTAGTAAGAAAAGATACTTTTAACTGGGGAAAGGGTTTCATAAGAATATGTTCTGGTAGTCTGTCAAGAGTTGCTCAATGAAACTGAAGGCTGGTCAATCAAGATAATTTACATTTGCTTAGGGAGGAATGTGGATGTTGATGTTATGCATCGTCAGGCTTGCTTCAGTACATGGTTCTTGATATTAAATGTTTTCATCTAAGTTTAGAAATAAGACATTCAGCTCTTATTTTACACCCAATTTAATGAAGCATTTTGTTTGTTGAATGAATATGCTTAAGTTACTTGGCAAGGCCAGGGTCTTGAAGCATGAGAATGAAACTCGTTCAGACCCGTGGAACTCTGTCATTTTAGTTCAAGAACAAGATACACGTCAGGATCTCCCTTGATTTGCTTCTGATATGAGGAAGCAAGAATTACTTTTTTCATTCTTCTTCCCACATGAACAGCCTATCTGTGTGACTTGATTTTCTTGCTGGTTCACTTAAGGTTGAATTCAGACTTGTGTGTCAGATACGTTGCACAACAGGCCAGGGTAGCTTTTCTACAACTGTAGCATCATCTCAGTGCCACTCACTAGTGATTTATGGTCATATTTTTAACTGTGTTTGCAAGCCCTCTTATAGGAGGCATGTTGCTTTTCAGTACCTTTATGAGCACAGCATGATGCCTAGAGGAAATAAGCTGAAATTGTTGGCTGCATGTTTTTAGGAGGCTGAGTAGTCTGAAAGGAAAAAGTTAAAACCTGATTCTTACCTGCCGATTTTGTTGGATGCTCATCTCCCAAACCACACCAGGAGTCACCAGTTAGCAAATTACCTTCAAATAGAGACAGACTCGCTTCTAGCTTATCTGTTGTTCTAATTTGCATGTTGACTACAGTAGGTACGGTGTACCAGAATCCATAATTGCTATTTTTTTCTACTGTCTTCTGTGACACGCCTTAACAGCTGTATTCTTTTCAATCTGCCTTTTAGTTCGCTTACCTGGAAGGTGGGGCAGTCACCTAGTATGGGCATACTGTTGACCTTTTATCTGTTTCCACTTTTTTCAAAATCATTAGTCATCAGTAGCAAAGTAGATTCCAGAATGATGCAAAATCTGATTTGGTTTCTGATTCTACCTTTATGCTTCATATGGAAATAAATTAATTAGAATTATTATTTCTGGCTCAATAGGTGCAAGAACTTGCATGTCTGAGTAAATTCCATTATTGACTAGTGTAACTGGTTGACTAAGAAGTTTCTGTTCAACATTGTCAATGCTGATTATAATCTATAGTTTTCTTTTTAACATCAATCCAAACAAAAGTGTGTTATGATCTGCACCATTCTAAAATTAGTGATGTGCACTGCTAAATAGCTCATGTAGCATTTGGGAACACCCCTGAAGTTTTTGGAAAGAGAGGGAAGGGACCTCTCAGGATAGAACAACTTGAACACAAGGCATAATTGGACTAATTTGTAGATTCTCTCCCATATACGTGTCAGGTCTTCAGGAAATCTTTAATTTCTTACTAAGCCTTCCTCACTGGAGTTTTTGAGCATAGAATCATGAGCTAATACATTCTGGTGTAGCTGTGTAATTTGCAAGCACAGCCAGATTAGCTTTAGAAAACATTAAAGATTGATCATCCTGAGTACCAACGTAATGTAGTTGCACCACACGTAGATACAAAGCAGCACATTACACACTGGAAGCAATAAAACTAGTGAGCCAAGACATGACCGTGTGAAATGTTGGCCTCTTCTAAGCAGTGCTGAATAGGAGTACAAGTTGAAGGTGGCAGCATTTAATGAGGCTCTTTTGCTTTAAGCATGTGTATTAAGCATTTTGAGATAATGTAAATTGGTCTTTCCCCATGCACTCAAGACTTGCTACCTTCAAATAGGATGGCTGCATACAAGCTGTCAATGGCAATGATCCCTGGTCCACATTAACCTGTGGACCAAACTTGGGATAGTTCAGGAGAATGTGATTAGGGATGGTTAAAAAGTTCCATGGCCCTTTCCAAAAGCTTTTTAAAGTAGAAGATACTGGGGCTAGGAATGGACCCTGGCACAGTGTAAAATAAAGACATCATGTGAATTTTATCAGGTAAAGGTTCTTCACCCAGAGGGTGGTAGGGCACTGGAACAGGCTCTTCAGGGAAGGGGTCACAGCATCAAACCTGTCTGAGTTCAAGGAGTGTTTGGGCAACGCTCTCAGGTTCATGGTGTGACTCTGGGGGTGTCAAGCTCAGGGCCAGGAGTTGAACACAATGATCCTGATGCATCCCTTCTAACTCAGCATATTCTATGATTCTGTGATACCCTGAATTTATTCCTCTTTATTTCTTTTTTTAATCAGAGGAGTATTTTTATTTATTTCAGTGGCTGAGCCTTAATAAGGATGATTTTTTCAGTTTATTTTGTGGATCTGAGAGCTGAGTGGCAGAGAAATGTGGGTTTCTAATCACAAAGGTTATGAGCTCATAATGTTTGGAGGAGCATGTTCAGCCCACTGTGCACATTACCTTCTGCCACTGTAAAACTGATTTGAAACTCCATAGTTTTGTTTAACAAAGAAAATAAAAAGCAAACCACCCAGCAAACTTTCTTAGCAATTATGTGTTCATGCTTTCTGTCCTTTTAACTTCAGTAGCTTGATGTAGTTGATGCTCCACTCCAAACAAACAAAAAGGTTTCTCTTTTAAGCCTGTTTATCAGTTTTGTTCTTTCCTCTACACACATTAGCAGGATGATAAATGTGAATGATATAGGAACATTTTGCCCTCATGCACAGACATCCAGGCTGGTTGCTAAAATCGAGAGTGACATTTGATTTTGTCTTTGAAAGTATCAGTAACACTTTGTAATTGTGATGCAAAACTAATGTTTCACTAGCTTATATTTAAAGCCTTTTTGGATGCAGAAATGAGTAAAAGGGTACGTAAAATGTAGCATATTACAACTGTTTCTCAGCTATTTTACAGAAAGTAAGTGTTGAACCTCTTTTTCAGGACGTGAATATATCTGAACTTATGAAGAAGCTAGATATTCTTGGAGATAATGGGGTAACAATTTTTAAAATTTTAAATGTACCTCCAGTTTCATGGTTAGTTTAAACAATTTTTTTTCCCCAGCAGATAGTAACATCCAAGGCAATGCATAGTGTAATTTTTATATGTCTATATTTGTATGAAAAATAGAAATGGTTAGGAACTGCTTTTACAAACTGGAAATCTTTCAGTTAAGCTGGTGCTATTGAAAAGTGCATTTTTTCAGGCTAGGATTTGTACTTGACTGAATGAAGTGGGAAAAAGGCACTGTAGTAGTCAAAGGAAAAAGATATGAAACAAGTGAAAGCCAGACCAAGGTTTTTTTGTGAATTATCCCTCTTGAGTAGTATTAGTAGCACCTTCTACTGTGAGGGCTGTCTCTGCCTGAAGAGGATTTTCTGGAAGTGGATTTTCTGGGAGAAAGGCAAGGATAACTGTCTCTCCTTTTCCCTTGTTATTGCTAAATACAGTATAAAATCTTGGTCACACAGTTGGGGCACAAACATCAAGGGAGCTGGGTCCAGTTTATAACTATCTTTAACAGTTTGAGGTCTTTATAGTACTAGTTGTAAATTCTAGATTTGCATGTTATGTTGCAAGTCCTGTGGAGGTTTCTATGGTACTTGCTCTTTGCATTGTTTTCTTTAATTGGAAGTCCAGCTCTGGAGTGCACGGAGGGGAGATTCACTTGCTTCCGAACCTAGTCCAGTGAACAGGCAAAAGTAGGAAAAAAAATTGCAAAATCCCTGACTGAAACCACTTAATTTTCACTGAATAATGATCTGCTGAAAAAGTGTTGTGGGACTGGTATGCTGAAATAGAGGAACTAAGCACCTTTGGTTTAACTTTTAATATTTGCAGTCATGGGATCCTTTTTGGTTGTGTCTATAATCCTAAATGTTATAACTGATTTATTTTTTGAAGTACAGTTAAAACTTACTGCTTGTGTTACAGAATGCATTTTTAACCCAATTTAAAATGCATCTTTTTGTATTTTAGAATTTGAGAAATGAAGAGCAAGTTGCAATAATCCAAGCTGGGACTGTGCTTTCCCTCTGTGAAAAGGTAGAATTCAATAAATATTTTTCTCTGCTAAAAGCTGGCCATGTCTTCTAAGATACCACATAACTTTGCCAGGGAAGCATGGCTCTTCTGTTCGAGTCATCTGGATTGGACCATGTATTTATCCTTACATGAATGTTGGAATTGTGATGTCTTGAGGTAAAACCAAACTTAAGAAATAAACCCAATTTAAAAATAAAAACATGTTTTGCAGATATTCCCTTAGCATAAAGTACTAAAAAGCCACTTAACATAAGAGACTTCATTCCCAGAAGTGCCGGTGTCCTCAGTGCTCTGGGAGCAGGTGTAAGGTGCCCTCTGTAAAGTGCCCATGGTCCATTTTGGGCTGGTTTCTGTGGATGATTGAAAAAGCTCAGAGTAGTCAGTGGTCCTTTCCTCTGTAAATTAGTGGACATAGAGAAAAAGTAGTTTGTACAGGATAAGTAATCAGTCAGGTCACTCATTTCTGCAGGGCTAGTTATTTACTTCTCAGAGAACAGAATCTATTTATGAATAGGGATGACATTTAGAACTAAGAAAGACTTGCATATTTCTCTGAGCAAGCTGTATTCATCTTTTTCATTGTTTCTATTAAATATTTTCTAGATGCATTCTTGAAATTCAGAATCAGAAATTCTACATTAAAATTTGAGCAATTGTAATAATTGCTTTAATTGTCATAATTTTGATAATCTACTTACTAAAAACCTTAAAGTAAATAATCTACATTAGGTGATTTAATAATCATTAATTTAAGTGAGTAATGGCTATAAGCAAAATAAAAATGGGGAAAGTGCTAAAATCCTGTTGGTTTTCATTGTGCTGTGGCATTAAAGAGGAGGTGATGATTTTAGCCCTTTACATTCAAAAATGCAACTGGAATAACGCCACTATACATGGGGAAGACAGAGACTCCTAAATACGTGGTTGTCTCTTCTGTGCCCTTTGGTTCTAGAAAGACTGACGGGCATAGAAAGATCCGAATCAGCATTTAGTTTTGCATATCATTCTTACCTTCAAAAAAATTAGACCTCTAGTTTTTCAAATAGCCCTTCACTTGATTGAGGGTAGCTGTGAGATGCTGAGGGCATTCCATTTCCATTGATTTCAAGCGTTCAGAGTGCTCATGGTCTTGCTGAATATCAGTGGTGAGGCTTTCCATAGGAATATCTTCAACTTGTCGTCTTCAAAATGAAGAAAACCAAGATGGTGAAAATGAATTCCTGGGGAATATGGTCTTCCTATTCATTTTTTTTTCTGTAAAAAGCTAACCTGCTAAGCAAGTAAATCAAACGTATATTTTTATTCATCAGTCTCTGAAATAGTGGAAGGTCCAAAATGATAAAGTAATGAATTCACATTTTGTTTTTTTGTGAACTTATGTTTGAAATTTCCTATCTAAACCTTTGGGAAAAAAAACTAGTATGTCATTACTTCTTTTGAGTCTGAGCCCTAGTGAATTCACCAAAACACTGAATTAAAAGAGTTGATGTGCAATGCCTACCAAAAAAGTAGATATGAGTAGTCCAGTGTTAGTAAGTAAGGCATTTGAGGAAAATGATAATTTTCAGTGGCAAAGCTGCAGTTGGTTTGGATGGGAGCTGGCGCTACAAAAAGAAACAATAGTCTAAACTATGCTCTCTGTAAGATAGTCATTGGTCCTTATTGTTGAACAGTAGGGAAATTAAATTAAACAATTCAGAACTGAGCATTTCCATCCATTCCAATAAATGTAAATTGAAATATTAATACAATCCTGGTGATGGTTAGTAATTAAGCAAGAACCTCGTATCCATGCATTTAGCTATGGCGATGTATAATTTTTACCTTTGGAGTGCAACCGCTGTTCTTCATTCTGATAGTTTTGGTGATAGATTTGTGGTAGCAACCACAAGGACTTCCATATGTCTGTCTGTTTTATTTTTCCCTCTACATTACCAATATTTTAGAAACAAGCTTCTTCCCACAAACAGTGCAGCAAACCATGAGGTTTGCAAACCATTAAGGACTGCGCTTTCCACCTTGTATTTTGTTTAAATTGCCCTCTGGAAAAATGCAGGACTGGAGGATGGTGTTTTCACACATCAGGCCAACAAGCATTGGGTGTATTGAGTAAGAAACAATCAGGTTGATTTTGCATTCTTCACCTAAGTCTGTTTTTTTTCTTGAACTTTACAGGGGAAAAAAATATTTAATTTACTGTAGGAAAGCAACCTCCATTTGTTAGTCTTTAGTGTGTCTCTGCAGTCCTCCATTCTTCCAGTGCTCTCGCAGCATGTTTATTCATGTATATCTTCAAAGTCAGTAGATAGCATGGGGGAAGCATATGCCTGGAAGTGTGGGCAACAAACTTGCAAAATACGTTTGGTACAAACTTTTTCAAAAGCTCTGTTCTTTTCATGTTCTATTTTTTGCTTTTCACACTGCTATGTTCCTCTAGTGGTTGAAACAGATAGAGGGGATGGAAGCTGCACTGACACAGAAGATGTTAGACCTGGAGAATGAAAAGGTAAGGAACAATAGCTAAAAGTAGAATTCATTTAGCTAAAACTCATCTCAAGGGACTGTGTATAAATTTCATCCCAGGTTGGTTGGCTGCCTTTCTCTGCTTAACAGAGATGGCTTCATGGTGAAATAGGCAAGTGGTTTCTAGAACAATCTATTGCTTGTATTCTTTGGGGTAAGAGGGAACTTTCAAATCTATATACAACAAAAATAACAAAATATATACAAACTGGGGACAAAGGCATAACTACAGAGCACATTAACCAAACAGTGTGAAATTGTCTTTGTGCTTTCTTTGTGTATTAATTTGTCTGGCAACAGCATCATCCTTTTAATCTTGGGGTCATGTTAGTAGAATTGGTAAGGATATTTCCTTGCTCTCTGGCACTCAGCTTCCGGACAAGCTGTCAACACCTCTTACTCCAGTTGACCTTTCTTGCCCCATGGTCTTCATGCCTAAAGACAGAATGTTTTCTCTAAAAGCAGTTCTGTCTTGAAGAACAAATTGACCTTATTTTTCTGTATGTTGAACAAAGAATTTTAGAATGAGTGTTTGGTTTTATTAGTTCACCATGCATGCTGTGCTTCACATTTTCAAATGGCTTTCCAAACACTGATAAATCCTCACCACACCTTTTACAGGTAGATAAATAATCAGCATTGCATTCATCCTAAAGAATGGGACAATGAGACAGGGAGGTTAAGTGATTTGCCCAGGGCCACTGAAGAAGTATGTGGCCCTGTAATATTTCACAAATGAAAAAAGAAGTGTTCATACTGTGTTCTCTGTTGCGTGTAGCCTGTCATACTGATTGTACTTTAATACAGATATGATCCTTTCCACATTTAGTATTTCTTTATTTTTAACTCTTGTTATGGAAAAATACAAATGTTTGGGAAAGTGCCCACAAATACTAGATTATTTTGTAAAAAGAATTGGAATAAAATAGGGTTTTATCATTTGCTGTATTATCTTCCCACTTATTATCTGTGATGCTTTCAAGTCTTACTCTGCATAGTCCCTGTATCTATTTGTTTAGCTCAGCTATCTGAGAATTTACATCCCTAATGATTGATTCCATGAGTTGAGAAACTATATTCTAGCATGAGACTTTCATAAGGACTGAGCGATGGTTTAGTCATCCTCGAAACCCATGTTAAGGGTTTGAAGTCCTGTTCTTGTTTCCTTCCCTTTTTGCTTTTTGTGGGCAGCTTTTACTATCCCTTTTGGGGAAGAAGTGTGATCAGGGCAGCAGCATTGCTCTTCTGGGGTCTGGTGGTTGCTCTGACCTGCTCCATAGTCTCAGACAAGTCAATCTACTTCTGTGGTGCCAGACACCTGCAAGCACGTTTGGACAAGGCCTGTCCTTTACAGTGCACTCACAGTGCACAGTCGTGTTTCACCTTGTACAACAGCCCTGCAGTTGCTGTAATCCATCCACGCCAGAAAATGAGCCACCTGGGTAGTCAAAGTGGGATCCAACTGTGTAAACATGATATCTAATGCCATATCACATTCTTCAGAGTTCTGGAGATGTCCACAAACGGCTGAGAAATATGTCCTAAAGGACTTGTTAGACACTCTTCCCCTTCTGGACCAGTAGCATATTTAGAATATGCTAGAGCAGCAGATTCTAAAATGACTATCATAGCAATACATGCCCATCTGTTGTCAACTGAATTCCAGCCCCAGTATCAAGGCGTGACTTAAACTTTGGGTTTACCTTCAATATTAATTAATAGGCAATTAAAAGAACTCTAAGTTTACAAAATAAATTAATAATAAGTATTACACTTCTTATACAGAGAACAAATAGCACCTTGTTCCTCTGAATCCTCAAGTATTGGTCTTATATATTGCTACTGTCACCAGTTCTGTATTGACAGCTGATAGAAAAGTTGTCAGAAGTCCACATTTATGTCTGAAAATTTGGCCAAATAAGTTACTTTGGGGCAATCCCATATTCAATAAAACTAACCACAGCACCAATATTTGATTTTTTTAATGCTTTTGATAAAAGCTGCAATTAATCATCTTAAGAACACTATGTTTTTAATTTGACATTTATTCTGTTTGTTGAGGAAATGCAGAAGTTTGTTGAATAGAAAAAAGATGGAAAATATTAAATGCTTTCTGGTCTACTAATTTTTTTGAGGGTGAAAAACTGGTCTTGAAAGGAAAGCTAATAAAATCAAGTAACTATTTAATGTTCTACTTACTCTCATTCAACCTGATCTAGGGGAAGGTGTCCCTGCCCAAGGCAGGGGGGTTGGAACTAGATGGTCTTTGAGGTCCCTTCCAACCCAAACCATTCTAGCATTCCATGGTCCAAAACACTCTAAAGGCTTAACTGTTCAGACAACCATTTGAATATCCACAACTTGCTTACAACATCCTGTTTTGGATACTGAGTTCCACTGAAATCCCACTCTGTGGGGAGTTTATATATATATATANGAAGAGTTTATATATATATATATATATATATATATATATATGTAGCATAACTGTGAAAGTTGAGGAGTTTGATTTTAAAAAATAAAAGTTAAAAAATCCCTCTAAATCCTGGGTATCTTGAAAACTTCTTCAGCTCTTCAGCTAGTCACTCAACCTCCCTGGGCATCACTTTACCCGTTTCAAATTGGCCTCCTGCCTGTACAAGCTGAGGACTGAGTTGTTACTTCAGCTTCAGTAACACATCATGGGATGATGCTGCAGAATCCAGCTGTGGCCCTGCAAGTTCGGGTTTCCTCCCTAGAAGAACACACTAGACAACAGAAATTAGGGTTTGCCCCATGATTTTCTTAAGGGTATGCCTGACATACTTTCAGAAAAGCCGTAAAGTGCTCTCTCTTGTGCATCTCTTTTCCCTCCCTTGGCCTGCCCTGTGCAAGTTACAGCTATTGGACCACATCCGTGTACATTCCCACTCACCTCTTCCTGCTCTGTGCACTTCTGTCAGGTCCAGGCAGGTTTGTACACTGGTTTAGAGTCAATGCTCTATAGGTACAATTTGTTAATATAATACACATATTTGAAGCGCTAATACTGTAAATTTGATATCCCAGGTATCCTTAGGATGATTGTGGTCATTTGCTATAGGTTTTCTTTTGCTTTCAAGTGGAAAGCTTGTATAAAAAATGATGGCATTTATGATTCTTCCTGAATTAGGATAAAGAACAAACACTCCCTTGTTTTTATTATTGCTCAGGACCTGTTCAGTAAACAGAAGGGTTATTTAGAGGAAGAACTCGACTACAGGAAGCAAGCTCTGGACCAGGCATACATGGTAGGAAAAGAACAGTCTTTAAATTTTTCTGTTTGAACAGATTTGATAAAATGCAGGTGGTTTTTCTTTTTATTTTAATTATAAATAGGGCTCTTTCTTACTTTATATCTTATTTTTCTTGCCAGACTAGAAATCAACTATTTCTTAAAGGAAAACTTAGGAAATGGATTATAGTACTTACAAGTGTAATGTTTTTGCATTGCGTTTTTTATTCTATGGTATGTAAACATCTTGTTAGTACATCTGGAATGGGAAAAGCTGGTTTATGTATGAACAAAACCATGACTGATAAAATACACCAGAAATTACTTTAGAACTATTCCAATACTTCTTTTCCTGAAGCATTTGTAAGTATTACTGCTGCTAACCTATCCTAAATCAGGAATGCCTGTTCTTCCTATGCAATTCCCTTCTGCCTGATCCTACCCAACCTGACCCTTCCTAGTTTTCAAAAGGGAAGCTGCAATCTTGCCTTTTCTCAGGCTAGGCAACAATTAGGAATTATCCAGGAATTGGTCAAACTGCACACACAACTTTGATAATAGCAAGACTTTGAAAAATCAAAATATGATGGTTTGAAGTATTATTTATACATCGTAAATGTTTCTTATGCAGAAAATGTTTTCAGAGAAGCAGCAAGGTCTAGTGCTCAGAGCCGATAACAGAGATAAGAGCAAGCAGGCACTATTTCTAGCACTGTGACCTTGGGCAAGCCATTTAACCTCTCGGTGCAGCTGTTCATGCATCACTAATATGGATGGAATTACCTACCTCACAAAGGTGTTATGAGGGCTAAAGGGATGTGCTCAGATGCTCTTGATCCAAATATTGTCAGTCTGGATGCTGGTTTTTAATAGGATCATACTAACCCCAGTAATCAGGGAAATACTGCCATGATTGCTTTCATTCCTCTTGGGAATATAGTTCTCCATGCGAATATGAAGTTCTCCTGTGTTCTCTGCTTTGCAAAGTACTGCAGTTTTGGTCAGTGCATGAGAATTGTGTTAGGAATCTGACATATAGCAAGAGACGGATGAGTGATTAGTGTATCCAAGTGTTCCTCCCTTCATTGCTTATGGCAACTTGGAACTAAGCCAGTGATGTAGACTGTGAGCCATGGATGTCAGGACAGCAGGGCCAGAGAGAGGGAGAGTAAGATTTCTGTTCACAGTTTTTCCTGTGGTCTTTTTATTTTGTAGGATGGCTTAACAATTCAGTTGCAGTTGAAGGAAAGCTGTTAGTTTGCATTACATTTGTAGTGTTCAGCATCAGATTTGGAGTTGTATCAGGTATTGAACGCAGACCTATTATCTGAATCTTTCCTAAACAGACGAATCAATCATGTACTAGGACGGGACCCATCTCCCGGGTCTCAATCCGTGCCGGGAGGCTGCGTGCACTCTGTGTGGAATGCTCCTCACTGCTCACGCCTGCTGCTTTCTGTCTACCTGTCTGTGTCCGTCCTGCCCTGCTGCCTTAGCCTTCGCTTGCTAGCCTTCTCCTCTAGCTGTTGGTGGGTCGTTTGCTTGCTGGATTCAAACGTCAGCCTGTCTGTGTGTGATTTGGGTTGCATTAGAAAATCCAGGAGCTGGAGGCCACGCTGTATAATGCCCTGCAGCAGGATCCAGGCAGGCGGGCGAGCGAGTCGCTGACGGAAGCCCAGCGGGAGGACTTGCGAGCGGCAGTGGAGAAGGTGCGGCGGCAGATCCTGAGGCAGAGCCGCGAGTTTGACAGCCAGATCCTGCACGAGCGGATGGAGCTGCTGCAGCAGGCCCAGCAGGTAATCCCGGTTCTCTCTCCTCCCCCTCGCTGGTGTTACCCCTGTGGTTGCCGCCACTGCCCGTACGACAGCATCGCTTCACCCTCACCTCGTGGAGTTCTGTTCAGTCTGGTCTTTGTACAGCTCCCGTGCCAAGGAGCCGTGTGGTGTCAGGACCTGGTTGCGCTCGGCATGGTGCACACACAGAACAAGCCACTGTCCCACAACCTGTTTCATGTGTGTACAACCACACAGTCTTCCACAGGACTCCAAGGGGAGCTTGTTGCAAGTTTAACACCTAAATTATAAAAAGTCAGAATAGAAGGTTGTTAGAGGGTAACACTAGGAAAAGCAGAAGTAGTAGCTACAGGAATCCAGGGGGGGTTTCCCCCCTTTTTATTGACTTTAGCTATTCGTGAAATCTTTTAAATAAAATAAAAAAGAGTCGTAGGAAGGTTTTAAAGAGACTATTTACAATTTTTCACACCCTTAAATTAGTTCAGAAAAGCATTGTCTGTCCAAACCACTTCCTTAAGGACAATTATTGACAACTTGAATTGAGCAAGGTGCTAAATAGAAGCAGGGTAATTACTTGGGATTGGTAGGATTGCTAGTGTTTCTGTGCAAATATTCAGGGAAGGAAGAGAGCTGCATGTCTCAGAGTGGCAATTACTATAGCAGGAATAATTATTCACAAGGATTTTGGTACTTCTTTATAATAAACTCTGGAAGTCACAGGCAGATGTTGTAGGTCTTGAGGACTGTTCTCCAGTTGCTCAGACTACTTTCTGTGCAAATCTGGAATCACATATTGTAAATGCCAAAATGAGCAATGCAGATGTGTCCAGAACATTGTTGCTATTTCAGGTGCTGATTCAGGTGCTGGGGCAAAAACTGCTTTTAGTTTAGTCCAAGCCTCTCGCTGTTCACTTTGGCTTATAGATGAATATAGATGAAACTGATGTAATGTGACCCAGCACTGTTGTGATCATCTCCTGTCATCGTGCAGTGGTGGGAAGTGCTTATGGTAGCTCTGAGTTCCAAAAAGTTTCCTTTCTCTTACTCCTTGACTCTGTTCCCTTTGTTGGAATGTGTAACACGGAGACCAGGAGATGAGCTTGTTTAATGAATGTTACCTATTTTTAGTCATCAGCAATGGTGTCCAGAAAGCTGGAGAAGGTAGGTACCAGCTTGTGCTAAAAATGTCAGAGAGAGTAGAGTAAATATATTACATTTGATAAATAAGGACAGAGCCAGAAATTATTAGTTTAATGTTATTAGTGTAGCTGAAAATTAGTGAGAATGGAGTTTTTCTGCCAGTCCTTTAGGCAGTCCAAGTTCCTAGCCAGACTGTTGATGTTTTATTCAGAATGATAATAAAGTGCTTTTCAGGTGGGTAAATGTTGTTTATCAATGACATTTAATGGAAATGAATGACATTGTGTGTTGAGTGATGCCTCTGCACCTAAATAGTATACAATTTCAGGTTTTAATATCAGACTAGATATAGTTTGGTCCTTTGCTTTCACCAGGAATGTAGTTTGACACTGTTTGAAGGACTGCTTGTGGATAGAGCCTTTTTTTGTGGCCCTTGTTGTAGCATGTTTTGGGGCACCTGGGTAGAGCTTCTAAGTTAAGCTCATGTAATAGTGGCAAATAGAAAGGAAAACATAGGAGTAGGTTTGTAGAGTGAAACAGTTGTTCCAGAGGACTCAAAATGCATACGTTGTGCATATCTGGGGTTTAACTTGGATTTTGTTCGAATTTGTTCCATGGCTCGCTATCAATTAGAGCACTTTATGTGCACATCTGGAGCACATCTTCTGTCAGAGTCCAGTTCATGTATTCACAGATTGCTTTACAACATAAGGTTAAACATGTTGAGTGCATAGGAAAACAAAAATGCTAGCATAAACATAGCTTCATTAGCCATGGATGTTTATGTACCTGTCTCCAGATCAGTTTTACAGCGTGTCATTAGAGTTTCATGTTGTGCCCATCTCATTAGACATGCTAATGTTACAGCCCTGCAGGACATGATAAACTGAATTCCACTGCTTAATAAGCAGCTAAGAATTTTAGTCATCTATTTTTAACACACACACACATATCCTCCTCACACGCACATGCCCTATTAAACATGAAAAACAAAGGCAAAGAGATGCTAGTTAATTTGCCTGGGATATGGGAAGGCTAATTCTCACTGGATTACTTTCATCTACACTAGCAAATGACGGAGCCTGAATGTTACACAGATGAAACCATACTTGTGTTGGCAGAATCCAAGTGAGTGGATGGAGCTGCAATAAGGACATCCCTGTTTTGTTAAATGAGTCCCCTCCTTTCTTCTTCTATTTATGGCCAGGAGAAGCTTTGCTGGCATTGCGACATCAGCAAACACACATTACACTTTGTTCTGGCAAAACGGTAGTCTAGACCTGGTTATATTTTACAGTCTGCAGTGCCTTTACAGTATGTGCCACACTTCTTCCTCTGATGAAGTGGAGGTTACAGAGAATGATAGGACAACATGATGGGCCTGCAAGGCTTAATACAGAGTCTCCGTTTTGCAAACGCTCTCAAACTCTCCTTGAAATAGACCATGTATTAAAGTCTCCAAATTCTGTGAAACTTGGAAAGTTCAATCACTTCCAGAAGGCCTGTTTCTTTGCTTCCGTTACCTTCTGGCTGACCAGGGCTTCAAATGGACAACCTGCTTATCCTGGCAGGCTGGCAACAATCTTCTCTGAGTTAGAGTTTCTATGTCAGACACAGAGAGGGGGTTCAAGGAGATCTGATGATGAAGAAGGAGTTCTCACCTTCTGCCTGTACATGCTCCTTGACCATACTTGCAGAGTGCAGACGTGGTAAGGCATGTGATGAATTCTGTAGGTTGGTCTGCATGGTTTCATTATAGATTAATTGCTTCATGGAGGGACTTTGAGGATTTAGCATGTGAGGTGCTGATTTTACAGAGCTGGTAAATATGCATCCTGAGGAATGTACTGTCTGAAAGGGACAGGGATGTGCATAAGGAAATTGGTAAACAGTTGCCCAGGTGTGAGCCTGTTTGCTTTATCTGTGCTACTTTGTCCAGAGTAAAGCTTGATTTCTTAGCCACTGGGTATTGACTTTGTTCCAGTGAAATAAATATATTTTAGGATGTTAGGCTCTGTATTAGGTAGGTCTGTTCTTCTTGGGCATGTATAGCCCCACATTATTATTGTTCATTAGTATATAAATGGAACCATTCATGTATACCCATTGTGTATTAAGGAAACCGGGCCTCTGTGGAGCCAGATTAGACAGACTGTGTGATTAGATCTGCTTGCTAAGGCACACAACACTTTTATTAAACCCAGAGTGCAACATGCAGGTCTGGGGGACAGATCCTCAGCTGAAGCATGTTGGCAGTACTCCCTCTAAGTCAGAGAGGGTGCTTTGATTTACACCATCCTCTCTCTTTGGAGGAGGTAAAATATGTTAATTAAAAATCTGTCGTGAGCAGCTTGTGATATTTGCTTCTAGCAATAGGGCATGTGCAGTTCAACCGCCGCTCCTGTGGATATAAAAAATGTCTCATTGTGCTACACTGCTATTACACCCTTTTGTAAATCAATGTCTAGTTTATTTTTAGCAAGACTTAATTTAAAAGTTACTTTTGTGCTCTAATCAGTGCAGTGGCATGACTTTTGTGCTTTTTTTAAAAACACGAAGGTCATTACTAGCAGGTTCTGTTAAGAAGGGTGAGTTTTTATGTATATATTCTTAAGTAATTTATAGAGGGAGAGAAAAATGTGTTGTGTAGCTATAAAATCCATATCTGAGAAGAGATTCTTCAAACAGAGCAATACAACATGTTTCTGAAGTAGTGATATCAACTTCCTAATTAAGCAAACTCAATCCTGCCCATCCAAAAAACCCCAAGAAAACAACTGCAGCCCAAAAAATCCCAGTACAGAAAATCCACACAGTGTCATGGTTAGTTTACCTTTAAAATATATTGTAATTTTCTTATATTCTAAAATTAATAAATATTTAAATGTCAATTTATGCTTTACATAAATCAAACAAATTAAAACCCAAAATATATTCCTGTTGGTTTTATGGCTTCTGGAGTATGAAACTGGGGGAAGTCATCAGAACCAGGCTTTAAATTAGGATAGATTAATTCAAATTGCACTGTTGGCAGTATTCAAACATGAAGAAAATCTATATTAGAAATATAATTTATTCTGATTTCATCTGAAGTTACTTTAAATCCAAAGAGAAGCTAGAAAATCCTTGAAGGATAGCAGATTGACACACACTCAGTTCCAAAAATGGTTGCTGCCAGTCAGAAAGTATATGAGAGACAGGTTTTATTAATGTAAACCAATAATTTCCCAGAGCAGTCTTACTTTTGTATAAAATTGTAAGAAAAAAAGGAAAAGATATACTAGTTCATTGTATCATCAAAAAGTGTGAAACTTCTTTTCTCTAAATTGCACTGTAGCAGTGTCTTAAGCTGAAGGTGTTTTAATCTAACTTGTATTAGAATACTCCTGGGTGAAGCTCAGTTTAACAAAGTAAAAGAAACCATTGCTTCAGTTCTAGACCTGAATATAATACATCTGTGGACTGCTGAAGTCATCAAAATTCCAACTTTAAATAGGTGGAATATAGCTGTAAATATTTAACTATGTTTTCTTTAAACGAGAGCATTTACTCCCATGACCAGATTGGATTATTCATCAATAATAGGAGCAGAAATTACCACTTTCTTTGCATGTTTTACTGGAAGAAGACAAAGCTTTAGGACAGAGCAGGTACTGACCTCTATGAGTCACTGCCATACAGAAGGATTAACTGCTGGTGTGATGCCTCGGGCACTGCTTCTCATGGACACCAAGGAAAAGTCAAAAGCAGTGATGTCTTTTTTCATCCTGAAATGTCAAAATATAGCTTGAAATTGAGAAATAACCCACTAATTTTCTTCATTAAGTTTCTTTGTTCTTTTTCTCTGACCAGCACAGTTTTTCCTGGGAGCACAGTTCTTGCTGCTTAAAGGCCAAACAAAGCTATAGTAAATGCCATCGCTCCATGAGTTCTTGCTCCTCACTTGTATATGGACAACTTTTTCACACTGGGAGAGTAATTTGTTTATAAATCCATGGGGTTGGATGTCACCATATCTATATGATCATATTAGCTCAGCCATTTAGAATACATATTTGGTTTTGGGAGTGTTTTGTGTTTGGTTTTGGTTTTTATTAAATCTTCATTAAAAAAAAATAATTTGTCAATGCAGTAGTTGCCAGAGTGAACTAGGAACCTCAGATCTGCCACTTGTTATACTACAGATATTGAAGTAAAGCTTGGATAAATCCAGCAGTTACTCCGCTCCCCTGTGCTGTGTAATCTGTTACAGTTGATAGACCATCTATTTTTTGCCAAGGAGAATTATCAAGGTTTAATGTTTGTCTGGGAAGGCTCTTGGGGGATGGAGAGAGGGAGGGAGGATACCATGCTCAGTGGTAGGCTCATTGATAGGCATGAGGAGGTGTCTTAAATTTGCCCTCTTTGGCACAATGCTTGTGACAGGACAACTGAAGGATGACCCTTCCTCTGGCATGGTGCCTTGTGCCAGACAGGCTGACTTGGTCAAAAACTCACAGCTGTGTCCCACCATTTAGAAATTAGGTACAAGTATTACTACTAAGTTTGCTTACATTATAATAATTGGGGAGGCTCAGATCCTCCAAATCTACATAGATTTAATGGTTTAATATTTTTATTTTAAATATGAAGTGTTAAGGTGCTAGGAAAGTTCATTCTCAGCTGTCTGCACATATGAAGAGGGATACATAGGGCAACCACTCTTGTTTTGGGTTTTTTTGCAATTACCGATGGTTGCTTAGTATTAATGTTCTGGGCTTTGCTGTTCAAAGTGTAGTAGATTAGTATTGATAATGCGTTTTTTTATATTCATGAATTGCTCATAAAGGCATCTGATACCACTGCTGTATAACTGTAATCTATATTCATCAGGACTAGGCTAATCACAGTTGACCTGTGGTATTGATTTGTCATGCAGGAGTGAACATGGAGCCTTTCAGGGCATCATTCCTGCTATAATGACAATATCACAATAAACTTCTGTTATTTCCCACAGATGACATGCATGGCAGACGAGAGTTAATGTCAGTAATTTCTATATGTTTATATTACAGTGTTTCCTTGTGTATGTTTTCTTTATATAGTCTTCAACCATGTCTGCTGTGCTAATTGCCTTAGTGATGCTACTGGTCTGAATAAGTGGTGATAGCAGGACTGGTGCAATAACTTAAAAGTATATCTGAAAGGTCTGCTCCCTTTGTCCTAAACAAAGTGTGAGTGAGGTTCTACTCAAAGTAAGAGCAACTGTATACCTTGCAATAATATTAGTATCAAGAAAGTTTTTATCTGAAATTTGAATGCTGAAATCCACTTAACTGAAATCCTGAATACCCTGTGTTCCTTAGGAAAAGCCAGTGGGAGCTGAAGAAAGGCAAGTCTAAAAAGAAAGTGTGTGAAGTTTGTTATGGAAGTTAAGGATAAGTGTGTTTTCATATGCACAATTCATACATATATAATGATAATTACCTACATGGACATTTGCTATTTAAATATCTGAATGCAAAATAATCTAAATTTAATGCTAAATAAATGCTACATTATGCTTTTGTTGGGGTTTTTCTTCTGCCTGATAATATGTCTAGGCTGTCACAGAGTCAGTTGTAAGGTGCTGAATGTGTTTTGCCTCCTGAGCTCGCACAGACTTAGCATAGCTGTTCTTTGTAGATATTAGTCTAACATGGCTTAAATCATTGTTTTTCCCTAATGAAAAGCAATAGCACTGTTTATAGTCTTCTGTTAGATATCAATGTATGTTGTTGCATAAATTAAAAGATTCTCAGTGTTAAAAAATTGAATCAAGCTTACTAATAAATAATACATACATATATAGTAATTTGGTATCAGATGATAACAGATAGTTATTTGGGGCTAAATGCATTTATAAAATGCACTGGTTTGCTACTATGAATGTGATGGAATACATATGCTGAGAAATGCACCAGTGCAGCTGCTAAAAGGTTCATTCTCCTCAGAAAGTTGAATAAAGAAACTACAAATGCATAATAAAGATTAAAAAGAGCAATTCTTCTACATCAGTAACTATTAATTGGATTATAATGGTTAAGACTGCAGAACAGAGAAAAGAATGACATTTTTAGCTGCTTTGAAAAGAAAATCTTGGTGAGAATCAGAGAGGTACAGTGTATCTAAAATGATCTATTATTATTGCATTCAACTGCCTGAAATTTACATCAAGTTTGCATTCATAAAGTAAAACAAGATGTCCACAGAAGCAGCTTACGCTAATGCTGTTGCTTTTTTGGGGGCTTTTTTGTTTCCTTATGACCATTACACAAAATCACATTCAGGGAATATGGGACTAAAAGGAACGTTTGGATTCCCGAATCCATACCCATTACAGTAGCAGATCCAACAGCTTGAATAAATGTGACAATTGCCTATGCAAGTTGTATTGTTAAAGCAGTACAGGCTTTCAAACAGCTGTTAAAATGCATTAGATTTCAAAAAAGCCCAAGAAAAGAATGTGTTTATCAATTACTTTAATGATTTGAATAACAGCTAAAAGCAAGTCAGTTTATATTCATCTTTGTTTAAATTTATACATGTAACATAGTTATGCTGTTCACTCTATTAAAGTTCTTACATACCTGTGTCTTAACAGTGATGAGAATCTGCTTAAAGTAATGCTCTAATGAAACAATATTGATTCTTCCCTCTGTCAGATTGATAAAGTATTTCCCATGCTAAATTTTGCTGCAGAATGAGATACATTCTTGATCATAAGATGACTTCAAAGGTTGAAAACATGGTTCATGTCAGATATAGTCCGTCCATGGGTGCCTATCCTGTGAATGTACATCAACCTGAACCTCTCCAACATTTCAGAGCCGAGGCTCTAAGCAGCTTAGCAAATCCTTCTTTGTCTGCTTTGTGCTAAAATTATCAAATTGTTTTCTTGGATTTGCTGGTGAATGTAAATCCAATAAGAGCATGTCACAGGAACTGTTAAGGTGATTTCTAACTCCACGATTAGTGCATTCCTGTGTTTTCACAAGTACAGTAGCACGGTGAGGAGCATATTTTACCTGTACATAAAATGATCTTCTTGGTGTTGCTGTCTGTAAAACAGTACATTAATATAGATGGGCTCTTTAGTTACACACTTATCTAGGGAACAAGAACATCAGTTCTGCAGTTTAACACCTAAATGAAGGATGATGTGATCATCATTGTCTGAATGATGAAATTTGTCACAGAAGTTCCTTTCCTGATAGACTTTTTGCCCATTTCACAAAGCTCCTTGAGGATTTGAAGCCATCCAAAATGTTAATTCAGGACTGTAAATGGCTGCTAATGCTAAGGGTGAATTGGAGAGGAGAGAAGGCTTGGATGAAGAAGTCCACTTCATCTAGCCTGCATCACTGTCCAATAAACAGAAAATGCTCAAATGTGTTTGCTACTAAAAAGGCAGCTGGGAGATCAAGTCAAAAAAACCCCAGAGTGTGTGTAAGGCACCAAGTAATTGTAGAGTGACACAGTCCATTTCTCATCAGAAGTTGAGGTAGTATGAAAGACAAGTTTAATCAAATGAGGAAATGCACACATTTTGGTTGCTTGGTGGAGGAAGTCTGGACCTGGCATTTTTAAGTAGTGGGGCACTTCAATACCTCTCATACCTATTTTCTTTCTTTGTAATGCTGAGGTTCCTCCCATGTCTAACTCTCAAATTTATGACAAATCATTACTATGCTGATATATTGCCTCCAGTATAAAAATGATAGCTCTGAGACTGCAGTCCAGGGCTCACTGAGCTCAGCAGAAGGATTTCCATTTATTTCAGAGCTCCTTTACAACGGGCACTGTGTTAATGGGAATGGTACTTAATGTAGATGGATTGCTTTTATAACACAAGCTGGGCACACATACTTCATGTGTTCTGTGTGGGAATGCCATTAACCTTTTTTTTTTTTTTTTGAGCCATATTTTCATTTTGGCTAAACTGCAAGCTAAGTCTTCCAAGCCTGTGTTACTGAAATTTCTGTGTTAGTGAAAGTAGGGTAATACTTCCAGACACACATCCACCATCATGCTGCTTGCATTTTGCCTAAACTTTAATTCCCCAGAGGTCCTAGAGATGTGGCTTGCAGCCTTGAGGTTACAGTATAGCCATAGGAGCCAAAGCATGCTAAATATTACAGAAATTTAATTTCCCTTCTGAAATCAGTACCTGTCTGGTTCTCCACTGGTGATGTATTAATATGATTTACTTGGACACTGCTTTCAATTCAGTTTTCAAAACTGTTTTACCCTTTTTGTTACACCCTTGTACAAGGGAGTAAAGATGATAATGAATCGGCATCTAAGGTTATCTAGCCTTTTTCTGAGTTTTGATGTATTTAGAAAACAAACACCTCTAGGGAAATTATCCAGCTATCTGGAAAATTGAGCTACATGTAGGTGCAGAGACACACCTGACTTGGTCTCAGTGAGGCCAGTTCAGGTATCATACTGCCAAACAATCTTAGGCACTCCCACTCTGTAGGAAGGTCAGACATGCTGAGAGTGAGAATTTGTAGTCTCATCTTGATGTCTCAGTCCTGTGCTACTTGAGAAAGGAAGAGCTGACTTGTCTTAATTTCCCTGACTATACCGGAAGGCACTTGCCATCCAAGTTTACCAAAGAGGATTTCTTAAGTGAATCATTGCACTTCAAGAAGTATATCCGGGTTCCCAGAAAAACAAACTTTCCATCATGAGGTGAAAGGAAATAGAGGGTTATGGGCATTTAGAAGGAATCTTCTGCACTTTAGGAATCTTCTGCTGAAAAAAATGTCTAATTTCTTGCTTTTGGGGAAGTTTGACAGACCTTTGTGTTTGGGATCTCTCCAGGAATTAGATTGGAGAGGACTGCAGTCAGTGAACATATAATTTATATAACTGTGGTTGACTGATGGTAAACTTCCCTGATATGACTGTTCAGTAAAGTAGTGTCATATGTAAGTGCCACGTTAGGGGCAGTCTTTGCCTGTCTTTTGCGTTACAGACTTCCAGAAGAAATATGTGCTTTAGCTACCTGAACTTCGTGCATGTGCTCTCCCTTGTTAGCATTTTTAGGCTCTCCTTCAAGGTTATATCTATGCCTCTTACCTTTCTATGTGTGCTGCATATATAACTACTATTAAGTTTTATAATGGACCTTAAAAGTCTATTTGAATTGCAGTTAAGCAATAAGTAAGGTATCTTTAGCATCTTTGTTCTGTGGCTGTCTGGCAATGCAAGTGGATCTGAGAGCTGAGCCCCAGTCCTGGCAGAGCTGCAGCTGCTGTTCAGCATAGCCTGGCCAGCAGAGCCATCTGCTGATGGCCCTGCACAGGGAACGCCCTCAGCCCCTGCTGCTCTCTGAGCACTTACTCAGAAGTGGCAGCAAACTTCATTACCAGTGGAAGAATGATTTATTTATCAAGTAGTTGCTTGCCATACTGAAATGGGGACTTGTTGAATCATCTTTTGAAAATCAGGGAAGCTCCATGCAGGTGAAGGTAGTTACAGGGAGTATTTGCAAAGGTACCGTCCATCATCCAGAAGTTTTGGGATGAGATTTTATTTGCTATTGTAATAAGATCAATGATAAATTAATATTCATTCTTTTGGCAGGTTGGTTTTGAATGCAGGCAATCTGGACAGTGTCAAGAATCCGTCCCTTAGGTTTACACTCCTCTGCTCTATGGCTGCATTCCCATTGCCCTGGTTTTGCCTGACTATGGCTCTTTGTTTGCCTGCAGTAATTCCGTTGTATGACCCCATGATTTGACAACACAGAGTTTTTCTCATGAATCCTGTCAGTCCCTAAAAGGTGCATTCGTGTGACTGAGGGGCAGCTATTAACTGCAGGAGCACAGGAACTGCTAGAACCCAGTGGAGCACCACTCTGCATTGTTCCTAATCCTTGCTCTGACTGTGACCATGCTAGGGGCTCTAAGGGAAACATAAACGCTGTGCTGGATTCAGGTTACCTATTCATATTTTCTGTCCCTCTCTTTTGAAAAAAAAGAAAATAAAGGTAAGAACAGCCTGTTGTCTTCTTTTCAACTGAGACTTATCAAAGTTCCAAGAGCAACATAGAGTCGATTTTGTTGCTTCCTCGCATTACTTTTTGTGCTGTTGAAAATGTACTGGATTTACTCTGCAAGGTTCCTGCAAGCCAGAGCTGAATGCCTCTTTCATAGCTTGATTGTTACAACTCTATATGACATAGCAGGAAAAGCTCGACTTACTGATCATCAGTTTATACCCTGAAGCATGAAAGCAGGTAGAATTTCTTGGTAACAATGAAATAGCTCTGCATGATTTGTTGTCACAGTCACACTTTTGCAAGCATAAACAATCAGAATATACTGGAAGCATCTAATCAAGTGCTGAAAATCTGAGCATGAGTCCACAGATTCTTGATTGGTAATTCTTGCAAATAAAAGGAACAGGAGATAAAGATGTAAAGGCTTATACTGAATCTCAAACAGTCCTGCCATTGGTCTCAATTGGTATCTCTAACTTCTGTGTAATTTTCTTCTCAGTAATTTAATATAGCCTCTGACTGATGAACATCTTGCTACTTCTAGAAGATACTTCTTGTTACAGCTACAATTACTGCATGTATCTTACATGTATTTTTAAAAGTCATATTTTGGAAATTGTTATCTTTGTGATCGGGGTAATACAGTAAATACAGATAGGTACAAAAGGGGAAAATGATTATTTTTATGTGTTAAATACTCTATGCAAGTGTAAACCCGTTGGGTTAGGGTTTTTTTTTCCAGCCAATATATTGCATATGCAAATATATATTTTTAAGACCATCTCTGCAGTTAAATGGAAATAAATGTTTAAATCAGGTTTTTAAGGATATATGAATAGCTGAACTATGCTGGTTAACTTTAGTGCTGTCCCTGAGCAATCAGAGGTTATGATGGGAATAGCTACACCCACTACATCCTCCTGGATAATCCTCCAGGGGAAAGCAAGTAAACTAGGAGCAAACAACCCCAAGCTTTGATACCTGATGAACAATTCCAGTCCAAGGTTGTGTTTTAAAACAAATTTTGACCTGTCTGGATTTGAACTCTTGATTCCTGTAGTAAGTTAGTTACAAAATTTTGCTCATTTGCAGCAAAAGTATTTTGTCATTGTGATTTCCCCTCATATGAGAGCAATACAAGCTATTTAAACACCAGTTACCTGCCTTCAACATATTACCCTTGAGTGGCAAGTCTGGACCAGTTCTACAGATACACATGTGTAAATGTCTGCCCTAGTGGCTATGTCTGCCCTGTCCAGTACAGCAGCAATGCCCTGGCCACCTGCCAGCCCAGGCCCAGCACCATGGCTGTTATCAGAATGTTCCCAGGCACAATTCAGTGAGGTGATAAGCAGCACAATGATACAGCAAGCAGCGAAAGCAAAAAGCGGCCAGTACTGAGCAGTAGAAGCTAAAACACAGTCAGGTAAGCGAGCCCCATGGCAAGCACAGGAGTCTCCTGATTACTGGCTAAACAGCACTAACAGCTGGAAGTTCAGTCTGGTACATCCCAATCAAATCAGTCGTTAACCCAAACCCCTGGAGCCCCACACTGTGCACCAAAAAAGGACTGTCGGGATTTCACCCCCTCCGGCATCCAAGGCGCAGGCAGTCGCATGCTCACTCCCCCACCAGTGGGATCAGGGAGAGAACTGGAGAGTAAACTAGAAGAGTCATGGGTTGAGATAAAGACAGTTCAATAGGGAAAGCAAAAGCAGTGCACAGAAACAAAACAAAACAAGGAATTCATTCACCACTTCCCTTGGGCAGGCAGGTGTTCAGCCATCTCCAGGAGAACAGGGCCCATCACATGTAACAGTGACTTGGGAAGACAAATGCCACCACTCCAAATGTCCCTCCCTTCTTCTTCCTCCCACTTTATATACTGAGCATGATGTCACATGGTCTGGAATATCCCTTTGGTCCGTTTGGGTCACCTGTCCTGGTTGTGTCTCCTCCCAGCCTCCCATGCATCCCCAACTTCACCGGTGTGGCCGTACCGAAAGCAGAAAAGGCCTTGGCTCTGTGCAGGCCCTGCTCAGCAGTAACAAAAATATCTTATATTATCAACCCTGTGTTCAGCACAAATTCAAAACACAACCCCATGCTAACTACTGTGAAGAAAGTTAACTCTACCCCAGCCAAAACCAGCACAATATACCTTACTGATACAAATCTAGTTGTTTTGAAGGTTTTTTTGTAGATTTTCACTGCTGAGAAATTCAACCCTATGTGTATTCCCTTTCAACTGGAGGTTGTCTTTGTATTTAAACTGATTTTTAAGAAAGTGCATATTTCTTCACCTTAAAACTATTCTCTATCTTTCATCTCCCAAAATTTAACAATTATTAGGTGGGAATGGGAAAATGAAGCCTCGGGCCTTTTTTTAGAACTGTTCTGAATAGTTGGAGAAAATAGCTGAATAGCTATAATCTTTTGAAAAGATTAAAAATTCGTAGGGGAATAATAACGTCTCATTTTTTACTTAATTAACAGAATTCCCAAATCTTAAAAATGCCATCTAATCCTAATTAACTTGTTCTTTTATAAAGGAAGATTTGCTGTAAACCCTGTGGTGAGAAAGCCACCAGATGTTTGATGGCTTTTTTCTGGTGTTTTTCTGAAGGCAAACTCTCAGGTGTTACTGAAAAATATCTCATATGATAAATCTTGAAGATTAAATGGTATTTAAAAATATTGCTTCTCTCCATTTGTCTCGCTATGGTCAAATTTTACCACTGAGCATAGCACAACCCCCAGAGAATTGAAGTCTGTCACTCAGCTCTGGGATGTGGTTATAAGTAGGAATCAGCATAACTGAAACGAGTAGGAGATAAATAGGATGCTAACCTGATGGATTAGAGATTTCAGAGGTGATTACATCTGCCTGCTTCTCATCCCATGGTTTTTTACAGTGATTGTAACATTCCTGGTAAATACAGGATATGAAGATGATCGCTTGAGAGATAGGCTTGCCTTGAGCAGGGAGTAGATGAAGTATAAATCAATTCAAATGCAATATAGGAAAAGTGAAATTAATACAGCTTTGCTTGGGGCATTTGTTATTGTCAGCAGAGGTGCATTCACTTATGTCACATGAGGGTAATCTGGTTCATGCTGGTTTGTGTATTATCTGGGGAAATCTTTGAGCATTGCAGTATGATATAGTGTAGATTTTGATTGACTTAGTCTGACTGTGTTATATACAAAACAGCCATTTAAGCAAAATCTTTCATTTTGAAACAGGAGCAACAATAAAAAAGCTTTTTTGCTTGTGGCCTCTCTTCAATATTTGTGTGGAGAATATGCCCTAGGAAAAGTGAACTGCAGGGTTATATGTACCTCATTTTTGGAGTAGTTCCAGATTAGATTTGCAATTTTCAAGCCAACCTCTGTGGTTCTCCAAACCAGTCTGGTCATTGGATCAGCTGCTGCCTTGCTGCAGCTGTCCTGGGCTACCATGAGTGGGAAGAATTTACAGTATTTGAGGTCTTTGAGCTGAATGCAGGTAAGCAACTGCCAATATCAGCTGATACACACAGGTGTGTAAGTAATGACTGGATGGTGTTTTGAATGAGATATTATTGTTCAAATCAATTTGAGAGTCATAAAATAATTTGGGAGTGAAGCAGCAGCGGCTACATTAATTTTATTGGCCTATGCCATCCACATTAGAGGACATGATAATTTCCTTTGTCTTTCCAAGTTCAACAACCCTAGCTGTTGTAGACCAGACTGAGATTTGGTAAATCAACCCAAAATAGCTGGTTGTGTAAAATTACTTCTTGATCACCAATGATTGTTAGTAGGAAATTTCAAGTTTCTGCATATAGAAAAAATTACTTGGAACCTACTTTATCTGTAACTAGTATGATATACTAAAAGTGAAATAAGATGCTTCTAAACTGTATAAGCCCCCAATATTAAAAGGGAAAAAAAAAACCCAGAACATAGAGAAAGGAAACAGGGGGATATGTGATCTGGGAAGGAAGTAAGATAGGTAGACCCTGCAGCAGTCACGTTTTTGAAGAATCTTTGTGAAACTGAACAGGAAAAATCCTTAAAAATATGGGGAGCTACAGTGAAAGACACATTCTGTCTGTCTCTGGTGGGAGGTGACTGGTAGTAAGATGAAGCTGAATCTCCGGATGGTGTCTTGGTGATGAACTGAAAATTTGTGTTTTCTCTATTTGCTCGTATAGCCTATGCCAGAAACATAGTTACGTTTTATAGGGAAAAGAATAGAGTTAAAAGGAAATATAATAGTGCAATCTACTGACTGCATAGGTAAGCAGAAAAACTTCTGGCAGTTGCAGAAAAGAATTTTGGTGCTAACTGAAATTGTGTGTGTGTATATGTTGAAATTATGATTAATGAGTAAACTTTCTGGTAGTAAACATGATGTTCTGAACATGCAGCTTTTTTGAAATGCCATGAAATGCAGTTCTGCCATGGGCATGCCTAATATAACTTGTAAAGGAAGTGTTACATTAATAATGGACATTTGTTTTCCTTATTTTTAACCTATTTCTTATCTTTTTGATTCATACACTTTCCAAATTAAATACAATAATGTCTATTTTGCTTTTTTTGTTCCAGCGAATTCGAGATCTAGAAGATAAAATAGAACTTCAAAAGAGGCAACTCAAAGAAATTGAGGAGAAGGTAAATAATTGTCTGGGCAGTACCAATGGATTTTTTCCTGTACAAATTTATTTTTCTCCCTTACTTACATTGACGTTAATAGTACTTAACCTAATATCACAAAACCTATTATAAAACAAGATAAAATTTGAGTTCAAGTCATTGCTGCATGAAATGCAGCTCCATTGCTAATCTCCTCAAAATTGTTTCCTGTCTGAGGTTTCTGTCAATTACAGGAAGAAATCAAGGAGTCTGCAGAGACACTAGATGAGCAGAGAAAGGATTAGCTGTGGTTTAGATCAAGACAGAACATAAACTTTTGTCTCTGACAGAATTGGTTAGCTCAACCCTGTTCTTTGGATAGCAGTGCTTTGCAAAACTCTGAAGTACTGACAATTAAAACAAAATTAATGAGGTGCCTGTGACAAACACTACAATCAGAGAGTATTTCTTGATTTAAGACAGAAACAAGTTAATATCCCAGATCCAAATTTTCTTGTCTTTTGAAGAAGCTGTGATCAAGGCGTGACAGAGCAGATGTGTCACTGTGGTTCCCAAGCAAGGGATGGAACTCTGGTCTCAGGTGTTTCCCAGGTCTCTGGAGTTTAGGCTGCTCTGCAGGGCATGGGCTGACAATGGGTCTTTCTCTAGACCCCAGCAGAGTGTTTTACTTACGTTACTTTTGCTGAACCAGTGCCTAGATCCCAACATGAGTCACATTTCAGGTTCATTTTCTCCAGTATTTATGGATACTTAACCCTGTGTAATCCTAGTGCTGGACTGAATGGAGAAGTTAGTGGAGTTTTCACTCATTTTGGGGGTTTTTTTTGTGACGAGAATGGGGTAGATGTGCAAAAGGAATGCTTTTACAGGACTTGAGGGGAGTTGTAAGAGGTCAGTGGGGTTTGCAGAACTGAGAGAGGCTTTGGGGAACAGCTCAATGACTTTGAAAAGGTTTCTTCCTCACCCTTCACTGATTTCAGTGTCCCTTGATCTGCTCTCAGGATGTGGCAGTCCTCCCAGTGTCACCCTCTGGGGCTGCTGTACCTCTAGCAACTGCTCCAATTCCCTCGGCATCTTTCTTGGCCCCTTCTGCTCCCACAGTAGTTGTCTCCCCTCTGCTGTATCTCGTCCTGCACCTTTCAAACTGATATCCAGCTGAGTTTGTGGAAGAGCCAGGGGCAGAGCTGTGAGAAGCTGGGCTCTCTGGTGCTCTTAGTAATTCTCACTTTACATCACCTGCACAATGATCTGGTTGGGGCAGTCTGTCTGCATCCACTGAGAAGGCAGTGGTTCATGTTTTCACTAGAATAGAAACACAGGCAGCATTCACCCCTAAAAGAGCTCTTTTGCTGCCTTTGTCCTCTTCTGCTCAAGACCACTTCTGTAGCTGAAGTTGTTCCTGCCTAGAAACCACTGATGTCTAAGGTGCTACGCTTTATTCCTCAAAGCAGAGAAATGTTGAGAAATAGGCAATACTTCTCCATGTTAATTATTTCAAATGTTACTGTGTATCCATCCACCTGTTCTAAAAAACCATGGTCTCTAGATGCTGCTATTGACAAAATACAGGCCTTTAAGGCACTAAGGCTTTACAGTTTACGGAGTATGTATTGGATTAGCCAGACTGATAATTTTGAAAATGGAAGATAGCTTTATCTCTGCTGATTCATCAGCTGGATGGATGGGGAGAAGCACTGAAAAAGAAACAGCTTAATCACAAGCTTAGCAGAAATCTGGTAATGAGTTAAAATGATTAACATCCTATTTGCCTTAATGCTACTTTAGCAAGAGACCTCAAAAATGCTTCATCTTTTTCAATTAACCTTCAATTTTTGGATGGGTGGAGACCTTCCTTCTATCTGTATTACATTTGAATTACTTTTTTTTTCCCTGGGACTCATTCCCATTCTGAATTTGACCACCCAAAGGAAGATTGTGTTGTCAAGGATTCAGTGAATGATGTACTTTTACTTCATTATTTTTCTGACAGTTTAATGTTTCAAAGGGTGCAGGCTGACACCTACATGCTACTGATGCTGAGCACAGTAATTTCTTGTGGAGAGAAGTCTTGTGCTTTTGAAGGAACAGCAGCATTTATAGCTGACTCTCATTGCTGGTGGTAGCTAAGGGCAATGCACCACTTACAGTTACTGTGTCATGAATATGACTGTCCATTTTCCATTAGGAATGGATTTAATTTTAAACTTTTATGTAAAATTCTGTCAAATCAGAACATAAGTATGGCAGTATTTCTGCCCTAGAGATTCTTCAGCAAACTGTCCTGTTTCGAAAGGCTATACAGAAGAATAATAAAAATCTCAGTTTTAATCTGTGAGTTGATACATGAGGAACAAGTGCTGTTTAAACATGTCATGCTCTTCTCATAGCTGATTCTCTACCATTTCAGTTGCATTTAGGTTATGCCCTTGGCTTGGTAAGTCTTGGTTCAGGAAAGCTCTACTGTGTGTAATTATAAGTACTTCTTTAAGTAAGTCACAAAGCCAAGTCTAATATTTCTGAAGTTAAATAATCCACAGATGTTGCCACTGTAAAACTGCCTCAAATACTGAATTTTGTACAGCTTTTTAGAGTAAGATTGGTATACTGTATCTTTCTTTCAGATCAACTCAATTAGTGATGTAAGACTAACTGCTGTAATGTCATTGGATTTCATATTACATATCTTACATCTTCTTTCTTTTCTTTTTTCCTCATTTTCTTTTGATCTTATGTTATAGTTTTTGTTCCTTTTTTTGTTTTTTTCACTAGCATTCATTCTGTGGCCTTGATGACACAACTGAACCGAGACGTGTGGTTGGTATTCTTTATACTTTTTTGTACTCCATTTTTGACTTGCAGATTTTGCCACGTTTTGAGAATTGTTTGTAAGACCCTGAGACTGAGGAAGGGCGTTCTGGTTTTGCTTGCACAGAGAGGAAGAGTCACATATAAAATTGGATGTGGGTACTTTTCTTCCTAGACTTTTGCAGAAAGTCATTGGGTTTTCAATGAGAAATGATTTTGCATTCTAAGATACTGACTGCCATAACTACAGTGGGTGCTTTCCATTTCTTCAGAACAGGTACCTTTTTTGTAAAAGTTTGGTTATTGCTGTAGGATCCTGCCTTTTATCATGCCAGATGGAGAGGTGGCCAACAATGTTTGGTTTTCAGTTTTGTTTTCTAAAAAGCCCTGTGAGCATAACCACTCATGGAAAAAAAAAGGAGTTTATTTTACTTCCTCAAGATCTTTGAGGCCATGAAATAACTTAGGAAATAATAACCAGTTTTCCCTCTTACGAGGGAATGTGAAGGTTGCAATCTGACTGATGCCCCCATATACCCCTGCAACACAGAAAGGGTGAGAGGATAAGAAACCTCTGTGCCTCTCCCTTGTGCCACTGCCGTCGTTCTCACTGTCCTTTCCACAGTGTCCTGATCCGTTCAGCTCAATGCAAAAGGCAGTGAATTTCTTCAGCTATAGCAGGAGCCATAGTGGCAGTACTCACCTTTCACAGAGAACAAGAGGGAAATGCTATGTAAAAAATCAGTCACAGTCCTTTTTCCTGGAGCAATAAAGTTGCACACTGCCTTTCAGGAAGGATGGTAACTCAACAGCCTAACTGTTACACGAATAAGGCTATAGTTTAAAGCTGTTGAATACTGTACACTGTGTCGTTACTGTTGTTTGGTGTTTGTTTTATTTTGTTTTTAACGCCATAATGCATAATGTGTTTACCTTTGTAATTTTTCCAAGTTTTTTCTTCTACGTAATCTGTTGTGAATTTTGTTCATGGAATCTCCTTATAGTAGGAGATGTGTGTAATCTTCACCTTTGAAACTGCTATTAAGTATTGCATGATGAAGAAGAATGATGACAATAGTTACCCCCAAAAACTATTATATTTACTTTACATTAAGCTTGAAAGAGTATTTTCTTTTGCCCAGATCACAAGTACTTTTGAGAAATCAGTCCTGTATTATTATGGTCTCCTTTGAGGGTTTTTTCAGGTCCAGTACATTCAGTTACCATCTTTCTGTTGATGTTCTTGGAACTGGCTCTGGATTTTCATTATGAGCATTACTGTGTATGGTTTTTATTTTTCAGTAAAGTGGTGATAGATGCAGATGGGTGGAATGTAATTCTAGGGCGTTATAATTTTTTTATAAGTGCAGTAACTTTTAAAAAAATTTTAGATGGGTGTTGTAAAGTAGTTGAAATTGAGCAATATTTTTCAGTACTTTCAGCATTCCTTCTGAAATTTTCTTTATTTTGTAAAAAAATTGAGCATATGCTTCTAAAGAGGTGTTTGAAGAAAGGTGAAGACATGTGGTAAACTATTAACCTTTCCACAGTTTGAGGTGAATTTTTTGTTCTGAGGAGATCAGATAGGACAAATGCTATTTTGGTTAGTATAAGTTTGAAAGAGTAATGTTCAAGGAGACACCAAACTATTATCTCTAGAGTTTGATCCAGGTTTTTTATACCAGTCCCACTTAGAGGTGCTGACATCTGGATGAATATATTTGTTTTCAACTATGCTGAAAAGTATACTGGCCAAGTCTAGAGATACTTTATAAACATTCTATAAACTTAGTGAAATCATCAGCATTTTAAAAATTCCATTTAAAGTATTTTTAAATACTCTGTATTCAAGGGATCTATAGATTTCCATACCGATGTAGCTGATAGTATTAGGGGTTCCCCCTTGGATTAAAAGAGAAAAAAAAAAATGAAAAAAAAATTTTGCAAGTATTATTAGTCTCCAGAAAATGCATTGTGCTGATATAACGTGCTATTCTTCCTGTTAACAGTAAATTAAATTCAAACTTGGTGACAGACATTTTGAGGGGATAACACAGGATGCTGTAGTCACAAAACAACTCCGCTTTTGACAATTTTTGAGTGCACATCACATTGTGGTGCTAGTGTGAAGGCCAGTGTCCTTTAATTCACCTTACCAGAGGTGAATCTGTCACTGATTAATCTAGTAGAGAAACGCCAATTTTAAGATAATTATAGTTGGATTTTTGAACACTGTTAACTATTTCAAGGCAAACCAGGTGTTTTACTGATAGTCATTTTGGTTCTAGTTATGTTGAAGGTACTAAAAGAATGTTCAGAAAGATACGGCTCTGTCTGTCAATTTAGGGTTGGATACCAACAGTTGTTTCTAAAGTAATGTTTTTTATCTAAAGCTCACCAGACTTTTTGTTTTCTTTGTTGTTTTTGTTTTCTGTTTTGATATTTGTTTTGTTTACAGGCTATTAAAAGAACCTATGGAGTGAACAGCTGAGTCCACGTGCAAAAATACAGAAAATATTTATTAAGCAGATTTAAATTGGTGCATTTTTTTTCATAAAGCAGTTTGCATAATACTTGAAGCTGCAAAATATTTGAATTTAAAATTAGAGATTTTTTTAAAGATATATCTTCAAGCTGGAACGATTTCACAATCAAATAAGGACCAGCACATCACAAACACTGAAGAAAATATAAACAGAATTTACACTCTCACACCAACCAAACAGCAGAAAAATACAAGTGCAATTACTGGCTGCTATGTGAACTCTTATCTACCAAATGGTTTTCTTACAGTACTGAGATTTTTGTCTCCATACTGCATGCTTTCAACAAACGTGGTTTGCATTTCACCCAAGAAACACAGGATCTCCTTTTTAATATCTATATAAAACAAGCTAAGTGTTTGACATTAAGTTGTCTATAGTAAATAGCTGACAGGAAGCAAACTGTTCAAAGTTGGAAACAAATTAAGATTTGCAACCCTGCAGTAATAAAATTGATATTAAATTCACAATTTGAAAATCCACAGAAGGAGAAAGGAAGGGTTTTGAAGAAAGGCAAGATGGTAGATTGAACTATGAAAACTTTAAAGTGGGCGAGAACTGTGTGGAAAATATGATTTTTGAATATTTCTTGAAAAGTAAGGCAATAACTTGTAAAGACAGCATTGGGAAAATGGCAGATTCCATGGTGGCCTGAGAGGTCAGGAAACAAGAATGCATGATGTGCTGTGCTCAGTTATCTCTTCAAGAAGAAAGAAGGGCTTGGAGAAATGGGCATGTAGGTGACTGTGTTAAGCAGAGAAGTAGTTGGACATAAATATTTGAAAATCATAGCATCCTCTCAGGTGAAATAAAAAAATATTGACATTAGCTACCAGGAAGCAAAAATGGCACAAGCTCAACCAGCAGAGGTGGATAAACACCTTTTGTTTTGATTGGATTGAGCACCTGCACTGCAAGAAAAAATTGGGGTAAAGCACAGATTGAAAAAAATGAAAGTTGAAAAGAACTTTTTAAGAGAATGGTTAGAAAATGAAAAAAGGTTACTTTTTCAACGAGGGAAAAGTAAGTTGATGATTCAGAGCTGGAAAGACAATATGAAAAAATAGATCATTTAAATTATTTCTGAAATGTTGAGACAAGATAAAAATATTAAGAGCACAATATTAGAAGATAACTTTCTCCTCCCTCACATTTTCTTGAAAATCATATTTGTGTAGAAAGCCACAGAGAAACAAGTCTAGTCCCGTGGACACACTGAACTCCCAACATGAACAGAGAGACGAATTAGATGGTTAAAATAATACATCACATGAAGTTGAAATTATAGAGAGAAATAAGGTAATGAACAATTAAGGAAGGGCAGAGAAAACTGAGGAAAAATTTCCTCATAGCAACTGAATTTCTCACTGTTGAAGGTGCAGGAGTCAGCCTCAGAAGCAGCCAGGTTTCTCTGATATTTATCAGGTTCTGAAGAGATATACTCTGCACAAGGAATCCCTGGACAAGAGCATTTACCTGCAGAAGGAGCTGAGACACTCCACAAGAATAATTCAGTCAGATGCAGCAAACTGACTGATGTCAGGGTCTGAATAACCCTGTTAGAAAGCACAATTTACCTTGGAAACAAGGATCATGCAGAAGTCTGGAATCTCAATTCCCAAAAGAATGTGTTGCTCACAATGTATTCTTCAAAAGGAACAAGCATTTAGAGAATGTATTTTCAAATAGAGATTTTTCATGCTTTAGTTAAGTCTTTTAGCAATGTGGTGACAGAATGTGGAAAAATGAGGCCTTCACTGCAAAAGAGAGTTCTGGCATCCCTCTGAAGAAAAGGACCACAACGGGAGATAAACAGAGCTTGAAATAATCAAACCTGGTGCCAATGAAGGAACAGTGATTAACTTGGCAAAGGAACACTTTTCTCATAGATACAGGTTTGCTCATCACTACTTTGGATATGAAACTATAAGCACAAACATGGGATGGTCAGA
Organism: Atrichornis clamosus; assembly: GCA_013400975.1. Classification (NCBI taxonomy): domain Eukaryota; kingdom Metazoa; phylum Chordata; class Aves; order Passeriformes; family Menuridae; genus Atrichornis; species Atrichornis clamosus. The sequence goes on along the minus strand of WBMZ01005268.1, from coordinate 60,942 downwards.
GCATGTGGCTGCCACGATAAGAGCACTGCACAGACAGGAGAGAGTCTTCTTAAAAAGCAGAAAAGGTATGAAAAGTTTCATTTTCTTACTTTGTTATGTGTTTTGTTATTACATTGCAATTTACATGTGACAGTGTTCTCAAAGAAACTGTCTGGTTGGGCTGACATTTCCATTGCATTCATGATATTTCTTTCTGCACTGAGGTAGCAGGATTTGTACTTTTGGAAAACGGAGTACACACACACACACACATATATATATATATATGTTACAGACTTACGATCTATTGTATATTGGTATTTACTGTAGAGCTGGGAACAGGTACAGTGTGTTAACAGGGTGGTCAGGCATTGGAATAGGCTGTCCAGGGAAGTGGTGGAATCACCATCCCTGGAAGTGTTCAAAGGCATGTGGATGTGACACGTGGGGACATGATTTTGTGCTGGGTTAGTGGTTGGTCTTGATGGTTTTAGAGGTCTTTTCCAATCTTAATGATTCTATAATTCTATGATCCAGTCCATACAGGATGCTGGGTCTGATTTTCCCTTTCTGTGACACAGCTTTCAAATCATCTGTCCCAGCTGTGTAAGTGAATAAGGAAACTGTAAGTTTTTCATTGCTGGTGTCAGTTGTAATAGCTTTCCTGATTTTATGCTACAGTTGAAAATGACATCAATTTGGCTTCCACTGTAAATTATTAATGAGCAGAGTAACAATGTGCACTATTATTATATGTACCTTGTGCAGTGCTGTTCAGGGATGACCATTGTCAGAGAGCAACATGTCTATTCACTTTACGAATAATAAGTACAGACAAAATATTAATGTCTCAAGGAACTCTAAATTCAAGATACTCTTCCATTTGGGAAATTCCACAGTCCATGGGAGAGCCATGATTATGTTCTCAGTTCTCAGGGTTGCATGGTCTATGAGAAGGGACTGGGCTTGGCGAGTCTAGAGATCACAATCTGATGTGAACTTTGTTGTCCATATCCATTTATTCTTTGATGTCTCTCCACACTTGAAACTGTTAAGTGTCATGGCTTCTCAAGGGACTGAGGACTGGCTGAATTCTTTCATCTCTAGGTCCTTGTGTGGCTGACATAAGCCCAGTGAGTTGATACAATTGACCAAAATAGTGAAACTTCATATAATTTACCTGACCTGTGAATAGCACATAACAAAACATTGGGTGGTAAGAGAAGAAATGTTTGTTTATTCTTTTGCACTGATTTTGTGCCATTTTCCAGTCTCAGGGTCAAAAATGTTACTTTTATCTTCTTCTTTGCATGTAGATTAGGAATTTGTCTACCAAAAAAAAAAAGTTTATGCATTATCTTCTCAGTAATAGATCCAAACTCTGTGGTTGAATTCTGGTTACAGATTCAGTTCCAAATCAACACAAATGTAGAAAAATCAGAGGCATTTCACAGATGCCATTTGGTTATGGTTTAATCCAGCTGACAGCTAGGCACTGTGCAGCCACTCACTCACTGCCTCCACTCCCTCCCCCCACCAGTGGGGAAGAAAATCAGAAAGAAAAGGTAAATCTCATGGGTTGAGATACAAACAGTTTAATAATTGAGACAAAATATTGCTGTAATAAAATGCTAATAATAATAATAATAATAATAATAGTGATTATAAGGAGAGAGAGAGAGAATTTAACAGGACTCGAGAGAAACAAGTGTGCTTCACTCTGCAGTTTCTCACCACCTGCTGACCAATGCCCAGGCAGTTCCTGAAAAGCAGTCGGTCCCTTTCTGGGTAATTCCCCTCAGTTTATATACTGAGCACGCAGCTCTGTGGTGTGGAATGTCCCTTTGGACAGTTCAGTTCAGCTGTCCCAGCCATGTTCCCTCCCAGCTCCGTGTGCTGCTCCTCACTGGCAGAGCATGAGCCACTGAAAAGTCTTTTATTTGGGTTGAGCACTACTGAGCAACATCCAAAACATCAAACTGTTATCAATGTTATTCTCATACAAATCCAAAACACGGCACTGTGCCAGCTACTCAGAAGAAAATTATCTCTGTCCCAGCAGAAACCAGGACATAGTTACAGGACTAGACTTACTGAAGCAAGTTTCTGAAGAATTTTTAGATCTCTGGCTAAAGGAGGCAAAAGAAAAGAACCAAACTTAGCTTGCCATCTCAAGCCCAAATTTGAAAATTCCTTTTAGGCATGGTTTCATAACCTGTCAGAGGTGAGGTAGACGTAAGTAAAATTCTGCATTCACAATTCCAAAATACTAGTTAAATATACTTAATGTTTTCTCTGAAACAGTTATAGAATACCTTTTCAATAGGAAGTATCCATTTTTTTAGTCTTCTGTGTTGAAACAATAATAATTTAATACATTTACCCAAATGAAACAATAATAATATAATACTTTTATCCAAAATAAACATACTCAGTTTAATGAACTCCCCTGGTTAGTAGAAAATTATTCTCTTTCAAAAACTTTGATGCCTAATTCCTTTATTAATTAGTCTAACTGAATCTTTTATGGGGATCTCATGTTGTGAACGGCAGCTTCTTTCATGCATGCTAATGGGGCTAATGAAATGAGACTTTCCCATAAATAATAAATATGTTCAGAACTGAGAAGGACTCTTCATTTGATCATCAGAGGCTTAGACTCTGTTATTGCATGCTTAGACTGCAGTACATTGAGAACCTAATTTGGGCTTTTTTTCATCATGGATCCTTCATCTGGAAGAGAACAAGAATTTTGTTACTGTATTGGAATGCCCAGTAATGAGGGATTTGGTATCCTGAATGTCAGTGTTAAAATTGCTACTTCCTGGATTTTCCAGGAATTAGAAGATGCAAGCACACATGATGAAAAAGTAAACAGTGCTGAAGAAGATAATTTGAACCTCAGAATAAAAGAACTGGAAAAGTCAGAGAAAAAACTGAAAGGAGTTCTGGAGGACTGCGTGGAGTCAGATTCTATCCTAAGAAATAGGTAAATAAAAGGAGAGGTTGCATTCAAATTTACTGAGATGTGGCAAATGTCATCCCTTTGCCCTGATGTACTGACTGTCAAAGGATACATGCAGAACCAGCAAAAGGAAAGACTTTATGTGTTTTTAGAGTGCCTGAGGAGTGTTTTGTGTAGCTGGCAGAATAGAAATGCAATGATCATTTTCTAAAAAATTATTATTTAAGTAGGATTTACAACATGATCTAAAATCTTGTAGCAAATAACCAGACAGCTTTCTCAGGATGTTTCATTCTTAAATATTCATAAAATTCTGTTTGTAAAGTATATCCTTTTCCTTTTAAAGTAAGAGTTAGTTTGGAATGTTGTGTTATAAAAAAAGTTCCTTGTTTCAGAAAGCTTCATCTAGTTTAGTATGTTAATGCTAATCATTACAGTAGATGAAGGTGCCATTAGGCATTAATTATACATTTGACTAGAATAATAAGGTTTTGATAGTCAGCAATGGTACTGTTCTAAAGAAAGTCAGAGTCTAAAATGATAAAAAATACAAATGGCATTAAAATAACTATTTGTGTAATTTTTAATTGCTTTGATTCATCAGGGAATTTGGCAAGAAATATTATAATAATGGGTTTTTTGTTAAAATAATAATGAATCTGTTTTTAAAGACCGTCATATCATGCTGCATAATCTTACACTACCATTTTAATAGCAATAGGCAAAGCAAACCTGTATTTTGTCAAAAGCCATCTTTATGGACAAATGCAAATTATGCACTATAGGTTTCAGTACCCACTGAAGGTATGTTACAAGTGAGATGTTTTCACTTCAGTCCCTACAGCACAGGTACTTGCAGGTTACCTGTAGTGTTAATTTTGATGGGAAACACTTACTGTCATCATAAAATTCGAATTAACTGTGAACCTACCAAAGCCCTATGATCGAGTACATGCAGAGACTGAAGTGTTGTGGTTGTCTTTATGCTAAGTTGTTACTTCATACAGCGTGCCAAGCTTCACTGAACAAAAACCTTTTAAATGTGTTTGCTTATGGTTTTCATGCTAAGTCAGCAGAGAGGGAGTGAACATAGGTGTTGTCTTTAACAATTTTGAGACTCTCCAGCATAATGTGCAAACCCCGGTAGACTTGTTAAGAATTAAGTGTTTATTATCAGTGATCAAAAATTTGTTACTCTTTTATTTTTGGGAGACAAATGGAAAATAAAAATAAATTGATGCATTGCTGGTACTGTTTATCCATCTAGAACTGTACTGTGGTATTTACTTAGCAGAAATATTCATTCTCACTATCACAGGATGAAAGAGCTGGAGCTGTCACACAAAACGCTTGTTGTGATGATGGATCAACTCAATGTGAAGTTACACCAGGTTGAAAATGCCAATGTGCGTGTTAAAGGGAAACTGCGAGATGTTCAGGAGGACCTGATCAACTTGGTGAGGAGGATATTGTTGCAAATGACCTAGTTTATTTTCTCTTTGTGGTAGTAACTTATAAGTCAGTCTCATCTCCAGTGACTTCTGTTTTTATGCAATAAATTGTCTTGGCCTTTCTCTTTTTCTGCAATCAGAGGAATCAGAAGAACTTTTGGATTTTTTTTTTCCCCTGCTTTCTATTTATCTGTCGTTCTCTCATTCAGGCCCTTGATCTTTTAAATATATGCTTTGTTTTTTCTCCCTTGAACCCACTCAGTGTACTCCTTCTGTTTATGTCAGACTTCATCTTTCTAGCCCCGTACAACAGGCATTTTTACCTAGTTTGCTCACTGGATGGATCCATGAAAATGGAGAAGGAATGAAAGGTTTTCAAGGACAATCTTTGGTGAAACAATGTTTTTTGATTCTGTTTATCACAAGATATACTTCCATTTTCTCAGCATTTTAGGTCAAAGTTGAATACTCTGGCAGACCACTAGTACCATGCAGCAAGACTCATAAGAATGAAGAACAGTTTTTGCTTTTTAAATAAAAGTGAAATGTGTTTTTCAAGACTCAGGAAGCTTAGACATACATCAAGAGTTAACATCCCATTGAGAGTTAACAAAATAAAGTATTAGCCCATATCTACCTGACTTTTCAGCCTAGTGTTCCTTCTGACCCGTCCTTGCCAGTAAGCGCCTCAGGCAGGAAAGTACTGAAGATCAAAACGACTGATCTAAAGAAGTCCTTGAAGTAATAAAGTCATGTCTTCATGTCTGTGCCTTCAGTCTGCTTTCAAAGTTGCCGCAATGCCTCTGTGATACTGGTGGCTCTTACTCTGCTCAAAGCAAGGGCAGCGTGGGACTTGTGAATGCCTCTTCTGCCTTTCATAGACATCTTTCACCTCTGTATGTCTCTGTGTTCAAACACACTGTAGTGCAAATGAAAATACCAAAGTCTTCCTCAAAGTGTTTCAAAAGGCATCTGTTCCTTGCTCCTTTTTTCAGGAGGCTCATAAGAGGAACTGACAGACAACAGGTATGCTGAAGAGCAAAGGGCAAAAGCTCGGGCTCTGGAAAGTGTGTGTCCTGTTTTCTATAACAGAACCACAGCTTCTCTGCCTGTAATACCTCAGTGCTGCAGTTCCGTCATTGCTAAGGAGCTGTTACTATATAAATCAGAGTTGGATATATGAATTCCAGTTCTAAGGTTTATTTTTATTTGATACGTACTGTAGAACATGTGAGAAAAAGTGTTTAAAAAGTCCTGTATTTCATATAGTAGTGGATGTGAATGAGTTTGTGTTTTGTGTGTTTCCTACTGAGATGTTTCAGTGATGGCTGAAAAGGCAAAAAAGGTTATTTTCACTCTACATGCAGTATTTTAGAAAAATTTCTACTTACGTAATTCCTGAGTTTTCGGAAAACAAGGATGGAATTATCACTAAATTAAGAAAAATTATAAGGGAAGAAGATATTTAGTATTTAGATGTTAACCGTACATCTCACTGAAATTGTAGGTTGAAAACCAGAAAAAGTCGGAGAAAAAGCAAAAGGAAAAATTGCTTTGGCTTCAGGCGCAGCTGAAGACAAAAGAAGATGAAATAAAAAGCCAGTCAGAATATTTTGAGCACTACAAGCAAAGGCAGAGACAACAGATAGCAATACTGAGAAAAAGAGACTGTTACCTTCGGGGTGAGGTATCTAGGCTAGAAAAGCAAGTCCTAGATCTCAATGCCCATATTGCTGTTTTGACATCTGAGTTAGAAGAGGGGATGGTGCAGAAGCTGTGGTTAGTGTTCAGTGGGACTCAGGGCTGTAACCACCCTGACATGGAAGTAATGGAATGGAAAACTTGTATTGAAAATGGGGAGCATGACGTGAAAAGCCACCTCAAGGTATTTCAGGAAAACTTGAAGTTCTTGAGGAAAAAAGAGGAAGATAACAGAAGAGAACAGGCAGACCTGCTGACTGAACTGCAGTGCTCTCAGGACACTGAAGACCTTCTCAGAACAAAATTGGAAGAATCTTACCATCATGTCTATAGTTTGAAATTATCTGAAATCAAACTACAGGAAAAATTAGAAGAGCTTTTAGATGAAAACAGAACTTTAAAAGATCAAGGTACTATGAATTTGAAAAAGAAGAAAGAAGAAGACTCACAACTTACAAGATTAGCAAATGGGGACAACACTGTTGACCTGGTAAGTCAAATGGTAAGTAAAAATAAGGCAAAATGTACTTAATTTTTATCTTTGTATCACCCTGGATTACACCTGTCATTAGATGTGCAATCAAGATGGAAGTGTGAGGTTTTATCCTTATTTTTGTTTATGCATTAGTACTTCACAGCATGTCATTCACACCCTCTGGAATCAGCAGTGGGAGCTTCATTGCATCAGTGCTTTTGCTAGGTGTACACTGAGGGTGCTCAGCAAACCTTTTTTCCTTCTTTTTAAGTGTCGTGCCCATGGCTAAAGGTCTCAGTTCACACTAAAAGTAGAGCCCAGAAGAACTTCTGAGACCTCTGTCTCATGGACACCATTCAGTGAAGGAGGACACATATGGTTGAATGAGTTTTCACATGTTATTCATGCCCAAATGCTGGAGCAAAAAGCACAGTTGACAATAAATCTTGTCTATGAGTTTTTCTGGGTAATGATAAACAAGGGAAGATGGATACCATGTTCATGACCGGGAACAAGCTGAGATGTTCATTGATTTGCAGCTCTGTAGCTTTGTGATATGCCCTGAATACACTGAATAGGACATGTTTGCTTCAAGCACTGCACTCCAGCACTGCCTGGGAAAGCTCTGCGTATGCTGTAATATGGCATTCAGCTTCTGCCAATTCATTTTGCTGACAAGGAACAATTCTTTTCACAGAGTGGACTCATACAAAGTTCTATTCTTCATGCATTGAGGTGGAGGGTGTTTTTATTCTGAGAATTTGTTAAATAAAGTGAGTTCATCTAAGCCTCACACTCGTCTTACTTAATTCAGATTGTGACCTGATATCCCATCAATTCCCCTGATTTTAACTGCAGTTTGCCGGGAGGTAATGGGCATGAACAAAACCCTTTCGTATAGCAGGACAATCAGATTGTGAGAACTTCCAGAACTGGGAGAAGCTAGAGAGGATCTTCTGTCCATAAAAGCTAGAGGAAATTAAGACAATATTTTTAACCTGGTATTTGAGTGCACCTTTGCAGGCATGGTTATTTTGTAGCACTAGAGGTTCTACAGTCCCAAAGCTCACTGCTTTGGGACTGTCTCTGTGTGAGAGAGAGAGTGGTGAGATCATCCTGCAGTAACCAGCAGGACACGGATGAGGTTCAGGGAGAGCTTAGAAGCTGCACCACACCTCACGTGTCTCTGTACCTGTCCCCAGGTGGCAGAAAAACCAACTACTCACCCTAAGCCATTGCTATAGTCACTTTAACTGTAGTGTATCCACTTTTCCTTGGAAATGAAGAATATGGTTTAAAAATATTTTAAGATACTTCTAGAGGGACTTGCACTGAGTTGTAAACAGATTCAACAAACAGACGCACTATGAGGGATCTGCACAGCTAAAATCAGGAGCAGTGAGGGCTTTCAGAGCCAGAGGAGAAGTAGGAAGAATTACTATTGGTTTGATATATTTGAGAAAAGGAGAAAATATATGTTGAGTTGTTGAAGGTGTGAAAGCAAGGTACATCAACTAATTGCCTGAGATTAATCAAAAAAATGCTGTACTCTAATAAAAGGTTATTGTTTCCTCTAGGTTTTCTAACCATTTATTTTCTAAGTATTAATTTACATCTGTGTTGTCACAGGAGGTTAGAGTCTCAGTTAATCAGTCTTTGGTATAAATGAACAGGGCATCATTTGTGTTTCCTTTGGTCTCCTGCAGGGTAGATAGTGTTCCTTAAATGCTGTGTATAGCATCAGCAGCATCAAATCTTGTGCCTTCTGCATTTCTGATTGTCTCCTCCTCCTCTTTTGGTACTACTACTAATACACTTGGGTTTTTCTAGTAGAAAATGACTTGAGATAGCAGGGAAAATATTTCTATATCTATGATAAAAGGAGGAGGGAGACATCTGGTGTTTCTCTGTAAAACTGAAGAGAGATTTTTTCCCCTTATCTGCGGCTTTACTAGCACCTATTAAAATAGAAATCTCATCACCTTGATCTTGTAGTATTTAAGCCAAAATAGTTACAAGAAAAATCCTGTTTGAGCTCATCATATTCCATCAACAGCTATGAAAATTAGAAATTGTTTGCAGTACAAGAAAGATTTTTATGCTGTTACTTTCCTAGAAAACTGCTTTTATAACATTTCTCAGTGAAAGAGCAAATGGGATCATTTTGCCTATTTTGCAGCCAGGAAAAAAGTAGTTCATGAAGACAGGCTTATCAGACTTCTGTGAAGTACACACGGTTTGAGATTTCTCAGTAAATACCATGTCATTCAAATGCCAGTCACATCAGTTATTCTTAGAGACTAGCCTTAGTCATTACTGCATCTTCATCAGTAATACAAGATCCAATTAGAGTGAGCACCAAGAGGTGAACTGCATCTCCTGGAGGGGTGTAGTCACATAAATCTTGTCAAAAAATTGAATTTCCAAAGTTAGTATCAGAATCTTGTCTGCAATATTCCACTTGCAGCATATGTCTGAATGAAAAATACGCAAAAAAAAAAAAAAATCATCTGGTTCCCTGTGGCTGTGTGTTGGCTCACCAGACAGTTTCTAGATGTGAGCATTAGTGGGTCTGTTGAAGGTGTTGTTGAAAGGAAAGTATGAGACACCAAGTGATGCCTCTTTCTACAGTTCACATGACAGCTGACGTCTTGATTTCTCAGTGTGATGTTCTGCCATCCAAGTATTCTATCTTTTACATCATTTTGTGTAACTTTCTTTTGACAGTACCCACATATCAATAAAGAGTTGATATCTGTGAAGAAATAAAGGAAAAGGTGCAGGAAATGAATGATTGTGCTTCCAGGAATTGGCATCAGTTTTAAACAGGTTTCCCAGAGAAGTTGTGGATGCCCTATCCTTGGGAATGTTCAAGAGAAAGTTGGATGGGGCCTGAGCAACCTGGTCTAGTGGAATGGGTCCCTGCCCATGATCAAGGGGTTGAAACTAGATGACCTTCAACCCAAATCATTTTAAGATTCAATATTACTGAGAAAATAAAGGAAGAAATCTTGGAATTGTTGTGGTTTCCACTTAAGTTCTTATATTAGAGCACAACAATGAGTCAGCTTACTTCAGTTGAACCTGTGGAAAATCAGTGCCCTTCTCTGACTCACTACGAACCAAGGACTTGGAAGTCATTTCCTTTCCCATCCATATGTAATTTTAAAGTTGCAGCTCAGTGCAAAGGGACCAGATTTGTTTTCTGGTGGTGTTTGATGCAGAGCAGTGCAGGGAAGACAAAAGTGCTTGTGTTGGCTTGGTTTCTGTGCTGTAGCTTTTTTGGTTATCATCTCGATTATGTGTTTTGTTGAGACAATCAAACCCGATTCTTCTCTTCACTGAAAATGAGCACAGTACATGTGATCTGCTGTTATCAAGCAATAGGAGCATCTGCTTTGCATCAGGAAGCGTCAAAATTTTAAATTCATTCAGGGAGTCAATGGAAAACAAAGAATTTCTTGAAATTATTATTCTATTCTTCCAACCTAGGAACAATTTTCTCTGTAGCTGGGCACTGAATTACTAGTCTCATTCTCTACTTGATTGGACTTTCTTTTATCTTTGCTCCTGACCATATAATTTAGTCACTGTTCCACCTATGATCTGACATATTGCGTGCTTATGACTCAGGTTTTCTCCCTTAACTCTTAGTAAAATATGAAGGAAACACTACAGCAAAGTTTACAACCATGACATTTACTAGAAAATGTTGAAATGAGAACATTATATGAAACAATAGCAGTTATAATGAAATAATGGGTCTTACAAATGTAAAATAGCAAAGGAAATGTATGTGTCTCTTTTTCATATCACAAACACCATATTTATATAATCTGTGGGTTTTTTCCCTTGTCCTCCTCCTTTTCCTTTAAGAACAGAGATCTAATTCCGGATGAAGCTCAGAATCTGAAATGGAGAGCAGTCTTGGATTCACTCAGAAGCAGAGCTACTCAAACTGCAGTTGTGCTGCTGCATGATAAGGAGTCTGGTATGCAAATAAACTGGAGTTTTTGCTTTCATTTCTGTGCAGTTAAGTGAGGGTGATTTCATTTGTGGGGTGTGCATGACTTAGAAGGTGTAAAACCTTCAAAAATCCTCCTAATTTGTAAACAGTAACTGGGGAAGGTGAAACAATAACTGTTTGCCACTATGATACTAGCATTCAGATACCAGCTTCCACAAGAAATCCTAGAACTTTCAAGAAACTGCAGAGATGAGGGGGTACTTTGTATGTCCTGCATGAAGTATAGTGTTTGGGAATGCTGTGCAGCAATCAAATTTGTCTTTCAGACCAAACAACATGAAAGCTCTGATCTTGGCAAATTGTATCAGGTAAATTCTTCCAACATAAATTAATGGGAATTTTATATCAAATTTCAGTGTATTCAAATGCAGACCTGCACTGAATAATTTTAATCTGTAAGTTTAACCCATAAGTTTTCACTGACCCACTCTAATGAGGTGTATTTTCCATTTCTAAGTGCTTCGAGAACTGGAAATGATGACCTCCAAATACACGTTATTTTAGAGCTCAGTATTTACAGGGGGGGTGGGAAGTTTGTTTTCTTGTTTAACATCTGCATCACTGGTGTTGTGTGCTGCTGGTTGAGAAGGTAATTTCAAGCATACTCTCACTAATATATTTTTCTGTTCAAAACATCTGCTCAGATTATTTTGAGTTTATTTTTTGTGTAACTCTCTGGGAGTGACATTACATTTGTCCAGTGCTTTACCATAACAGAAACATCAGTGTGTAGTTGTGATGGACTAAAGCAGATGGAGGAGCTACCACAAGAACTTGCACCAGTTTTGGAATGCAATTTCAGTGCCTTTGTGAAGGTTGCTGGTCTAGCTGAGACTGAGCAGGTGAGAAGAAAAGTCATGCTTGCTGTCTTTGTTCACAGTGAGTATGTGAAATTTGAGATAAAATGAAGAGTTGATGTATTTAAAGGTGACTATAAGAGTAGCTTTAAATAGCTACTGTACAGGTGCTTTACAAGAGGAATACAGGTGTGCACTAAGAAAATTATTCATTTACTTACAACTAATTTGTATCATTACTCTCATTGCAAATCTGAAATAATTTGAAAGTGCTTCATATGGGAATATTTTTTTCTCATCAGTCTGTAATCAAGTATTTTATGGATGAAATCAAAACCAAATTATGATTAGCAACACAACTTATATTTTTCAGTATGAAACATTTCTCATTTGCTATCACCAGGTCACCCTTGGAACAAACAGGGCGGGCACTCCCGAAGAGAGTTTCACTTTGCTCAGGTGTACCCCAGGTTATGCAGCAGGATGGCTTCCCCCTTATCCTGAGAAGTTACCGAATGATGAGACAAGCAAGGAAACAAAAGGTGAAGAAACGTTTTTGCTCTTGAAGGAACAAGCTATAACTTTACCAGCAAAGACATTCCCTACTTCTGTGGTTGAAGCCTTGATGAGGAAGATTCTCCAGCTGACCTTGTTGGAACCTGAAAACTGTCACATATCATCTGTCACCACTGTGAAGAAAGGGAGGAGTTTGAGTTTCTGTGAGATGAATACTAATCTGTGGTCTGATGGCCTTTGCATTGTGGCAGAAGAAGGATTTAATGATGAAACTCCTGAAATTCTTCATGGAAAGTTGCCTTCCACTGTGACTGAAATTTCCTCATCATCTTTAGAAAAATACAACTTGGAAAAACATTGGAGAAACAAACAAATTCTGCCAAAAAGCGAAAGTGAAAATAAATGCCTGGATAAAGTCATGGATGATAATGAGAGTCACCAAAAAATCTTTAGCGGGAGAGCTAAAAGAGAAGAAATACAGACTGAGAAAGGCCAGCAACAACAGGTGATCTGTGATCTTGAGGAAAGTTCTAAAGTTTTACACAGAACTGAATTGTTCAGGCCTGGGGAGCAAGGAATAGAAGACAGAGAGAGTCTAGGTAGCACACAGGTTGCCCAAAGTTTATCTGTTGACTTTAAAGACTTAAAGAAGCATTTTGAAGGTAGTCCTGAACTAATGGAGAAAGAAGAAAACATCTCAGAAAACTGCATCTCTGATGTGAATAGTGGATGTAATGTAGAAGGTGTAATTGAAATGGAAGAGAAAGGAGAGCAGGGTCAGAAACCAACTGACCGAACAAGCCCCTCCAGCAATACTGGCCTGAAGGAAGAGAAAGGCCAGACATCGAAACCACGTGAACCGAGCAAGAATTTCTCATGTCAAGAAATAGCTGCTAAAAACATGCAATATGCAATATTTGAAAATTTTTTTTGGTCAGGTGAAGGAAGGTCTCCACTAAGCTTACTGTTTCCTATGCAAGAGAGGGCTGTGTGCTTAAGCAAACTATTCCTGCCAGGGAGCAGTTTTTATGAGTATTCCTGTCATCTGTCACCCCTGGAAGCTGATAATGAATGTAATGTGAAAATATCTCTACTGGAAAAAGCAGTGGCTGCATGTTCTCAGAAGATATTTCTACTGATGCAAGAGAATGAAAATTACTCCAAAAAAGTCTGTTTATTACAACAGGAGAATGAGAAACATGCTCAGATGATATGTGCTCTGGAAGAGGAGATGGATGCATATTATAAAAACATTTTAGCAGTAGATGAAGCTAACATTGTTTCATTCCAAAACTTACTTAATGAGAAAGATGTTGCTGGTGGATGTTATAATAACTTTTCAGAAGAAAACACCATCAACCCAGGCACATTTTTAGTTGAAACTTTTTCTAAGAACCTCTCGTATGTTGAAGAGAAAAATAGGAATTCTGAAAAAGACTCATTGGCAATTGAATCAAGTAAACTTCCCAGAAGTGTTCTATCTCTGAATAGAAGGAAAATGAGGTATTTCCAGCTGCTTTCTCGACTAAAAGCAGAAAGAAGCAGATGCCTCAAAGAAATGGCTAAATTATTACAAGACAAGAAGGCCTATGTTGCAAAATATAATGAATTAATACAGGAGAGAGAGGAAAATTTACAAAGAATAGCTCTTTCAGAAGGTGAAAAAGAAACTTTGTTGGGACATTTGGCAGAGATAAAGTGTGAGCAAGACAAATACAGGATCTTGGTTTCAGAACTCCAGGATTGCAAAACCAGGTGTTACCAAACCATTTCTGATTTACAGGAGGAAAAATGTGTACTGAAAAGAGAGATAGACAGGATCAAGAAAGAAACTTCAGAACAGCTTGATCAATTTCAGAAAGCAAATGCAAACTTGATCTTAGAAAATAACAAATTGAAAGAATCAATGTCTTCTTTGAGTTTCACCTATGAAGAGCTGAGAAAAGAGAAAAGTATAGGAACAAAGAAAAATACAGTAAAACTAAAAGAAGAAAGTCAACAACTTGGTCTTAAGCCAGAGAAAGTTGAAACAGCATGTAGTGTAACACAAACTGAAGAACACGGAGTTCTTGTTATAGATCCTTCAAACTATTTCCCTGGAAAAGAGGTAAATAATAACAGTAAGGAATGTTAACAAGCAGGATTGTCTAAAGAAAGGGGGAGATATAAATGTCATTTGGAGGGCAAGGCTGAATTAACTTTTAATGCAGAAAACTTTGTAATCTCTAATGTTCTGGAGATCTGAGGTGCTAAAGTTAACTTTGAAATAGAAGGCAAAATACCAGAGAGGGGTTTTTTTGAGTGTTGTATAGAGAATTTTAAAGTGATACAACAAACTACAGAATTAAAAATAATACTTTAAAAATGCATTGTTCAGACATTTTTAAAATTACTTATTGCAAGAGTAAAAGGTTTTACAAGAAACTTTTACTTGTACTAGAATTTCCCATAACAGAAGAAAACTTGTATTACAATGGTGAAAAAATCAAATCTTGATGAAAAGTGTGCACATGTTCATTTCCTAACTTTTATTCTGATAGGGTATATTTTTTTAATTGTTTCGATGCATGTGAAACATATCCCTAATGACAGGATCTTTACATGGTGGATTTCTCAACAATGATTTTCTTCTGTAGTTATGTATCTTACACCGTAGTGAATATCTGTGGAAATTACTGTGTTCTTATAAATGCAGAGTTACTTCTTCAGTTGAGAATAGTCTACAGGTAAATACTTATGTCTAATACCTTGATTTTATGCAATTTTTAAAGTAATTTAGGAGGAAATCATATATTGTTCTATGAACAACTGTGTGACGTTTTGTGAGGAGGAGAGGAGTCATGTATTTCTGTTGCCTGTACAGGGCAGCACGTTTGAAAGCTACAGTGTGATGAAAGAACAAGTCAAAAAGGTGAAAGAGGAATTAAAAATACAGCAAGAGGAAATTGAAAAATCAAAAAAAGAGGTAACCTTTTGTTCTGATGTACTTCTAAGGAGCAAATTTGTTCTCTCTCATGTTTTCTTACATAGCTGTCTTCTTTCTGCCAGGCTTGAACACTTCCACAAAACAGGGAAGTCTCTGATCTGCAGAACCAAAGTGTACCTTTGATCTTTAAGTGGTGAATGGCACAGTCACTCTTGGTTGGCCAGAATGTCAGGTGAAGCTGCATTGCTGCAACACACTTTGACAGAGGCTGAGTGCCTGAAAAAGGCACACAGAGCAACCTGCCTGCTGTGGCAGGCTGCTTCCCTCACCATCACTGGGAATACAGAAGAGAAGGCTGTAGAAGCACCGAGGATTACTGCAAACCCGAGTTGAAAGTAGTTTCTGAAGGAGCAGCCAGAGCATGTGCAGTCTGGCGCTGTCAGGGGTTTGCCGTATCCAGAGGCATTGCCAGGTGTGCTGCCCCTTCTCTCCACAGCTGCGTAGCCAACACCAAGTCCAGCACCACCCGAATGGGACATGTTTGGATGGTCAGTTCTGTGCCTCTGTGAAGTAAATCTGCAGTTTAGGCACTAACTGAAGAAGCTTTCAGTGTTGTGCCCTTCTGAATACACTAGTTATTCACATTCCTATTTTTTATTAGTCATTCTCCACTCTATGCATATCTAAGCAGAATGTATTCCTTATAAAAAGTGAACATACGGAGGACTTACTTTTCCTTTCTTTGTGTTTTTCATTTTTAACATTTTTGTTTTGATTCTCATACTGAATCCAAAACACAGCACTGTGCCAGCTACTAAGGAGAAAATTAACTCTGTCCCTCCTGAAACCAGGACACATTTCTCGGGAAAACTTTTCCCCCTGTCTAGCTGATAAAATCGTACTTTCACTTTGCTCTGAGGGCTTTCAAAGATTTCAAAGGTTCTCTATCTTGAAACGAGTTTATGTTTTCCACCAAAACAAAGTGTTTTATGGAAAGATTTTTAATTACTGAATAATCTTCTGAAATCATGTGTACATATACCACTGCTTTTTTAAACTTTATTCAGAATACTTATGATACCTTCAAATTTAGAAATAAATTTAAATATTAATTTCTTCATGGCTCTAGTGAGATATGATTCTATAGGACTTGCTTCTAGACTTGCATTAATTCCTTATGATAAGATTGTAATGTATTATGTAATTTAATTTATTTTAATCAATTTATAACAACTCAAAAGCTATGATCTAGAGGTCAGCCTCAAATCCATGGTTGTAAGCTGGAATTGAAAATGATACCACTGCTGGACTAATTATACTCAGTAATGTTGCTTTTTTATTCTTCCTGTTAGGCTCAGAAGTGGTACAGAGAACTTGGTTTTGCTGAAACAAAGTACGAAGAAATCAAAACTCGTTTGATGCAGGCTGTCTCAGAATTAGACAGCCTTAAACAAGAATTTGGGGACAAAATGCTGGGAAAGGAGCACTGCAAGTTAATGGTATGTATGCAAAAAGAATGGAGAAAAGCTTATTTCTTGGGAGAGAGTGTTTTGGGTGCAGAAACACTCATTATTGTTAGTGGCAATAGATTTGAAGCAAGAGTAGAGCCAATGGAAACATAGAAGAGAGCAGATATTATACAAGGTAGACCACATGTCTACAGAATAGTCGAGTCTGAACTCTGCATGGGCTTTATAAACACCTCACTATTTTTATGAGGACTCATTTCTTTAGCCAAAGTCATTTTCAGGTGGTCCTAGTGAAAGGTGTTGGAGGAGTCTCCAGTGCTTCCAGTATTTGGCCTTTCTGCCCTGATTGCAGGCCTTGTAACCCTGATTGCTGGATTTGGACAGGCAAAATGACACTTTGAACAGATGGTGTGGATTAAAGTCAAAGTCTTTAATGTATGCATGCGGCCCAAATATGTATCCCCAAAATCCAGGAAATCTTTTCTGTCACACAGAGAAGAGACTCATTGGAATCTGTTTAAGACTCATTGGAATCTGTTTATATCTCAGAAATTCTGTTATTGCTGTAGATGAAAGTTTTCAATTTTCAGGTGGTTCTCTGTCTTGATATGTTTATGGGTTTATGTTTTCCACCAAAATAAAGTGTTTTATGGAAAGATTTTTAATTACTGAATAATCTCCTGGAACCAGCTTTTATAAAGACTTTTCAGCTAACCCTGAAATTATTTCTGTTCTCCTTAACTGGTAAGTCACAAAAAAGAAATACATGATTTCTGTCAGCTGGAAAAGCACATTTGTAGCATTCTACAATATTTGGAAATTCAATTTGAACAGGTTGGCTAGATATGGCTTTGGAAGAAAATAACAGGCTCTGGAGAACGTAAGGATTCTGGGATCAGTTCAGATGCCTAAATGTCACTTTTTATCTCAGTTAAAGGCCTTAGGGCATCCTGGCTGAGGGTGTGCTTGGCCACCTGGAAGTCCTATGTAGTTATTTCGTGTTAGCTTGAGTCACTATGGGCTGATGTTCAGACAGCTGAATTTTGACTGTTAATTGAGATGGGAGTACAGACTTTTCATATCATTGTGATGTATTGGCATGTAGTATCCTAAAACAAAAGAATCTGTTTCAAGCAGGAAAAAACTTCCAAATTGTTTGAAAATAAAAAGAATTGTGTAATGTGTTTTGTTTAAGCTAGAAATTAAGATTTTGGGGACATTTTTGGGAAATGGAGCTTTAATCATTTTTTCTAAGGATAATCTGGGGCAATTATTTTTTATTATGTTGGTCAATTAAGATGTTAATTATTTCTATGACTCACATGAGAATAAAATTCATCAAGTTTGACAGAATATTTTTACACTGGAAAAAGTGCAGGTCAACTTTTCTCTGAAAAAAGCTGCCACTTTTAAATCTCTCCAATAACTAAAGTTTTCAAGTCTGTGTTTATTAATCAGTAGTATATGCAGCATTGTGATGCTGTTCGATTTGGATCTGACTTCTTGAATTACTTATTACAGGGATAATGTCAAATTATTGAATACATATGTTTCATTCCAGGGTCAAAGATGCAGTCCATGTGCATCACAGAACTGGGTTTGTCCTTCAGTTGCACTATTTGATGGTAGAACTAATTATCTGCATAACTCAAGTCCATTATGTTTTAACCAAAGGATATTGATTTTATTGGCACAATTTAGAAAAAAGTACTATAGAAAATAGATATATCTTAACAAAGGTCACGACTTTATTTCAATAATTGTCTTTTAAAATAACTTTTTAATCTACACCAAGCTGTTGGTAGGCTGTTGTCCCTGCAGCTCTGGTCTGATCCATCTTGATGTGTCCCGCAGTTCCTATTGTTCTCTTGACACAAGAGGGAGCCATAAAGTTTGGTACAAAGCATTCGACCTGCTCCAATGCCCTGCACAGAGGACTTGCTTCATTAGGAAGAACAGTGTGAAAATGTCGTATTTCTGTTTTTCTCCATGTTGAAATGACGTGTTGCCGGCACTGTGATGTGATCAGTCACTTCGGTTTGCTATTCCCTGTGGAATGGTGCCTTCAGTGTGTTGTAGTCAGGGGTGTCAAAGCCAGAAAGGCTGTCAGAAAGCCAGGAAGAAAGTAACTGTGGTGTTGTGCATCAGGACTGAGCTCTCTCGCTTGGTTGTATCAATGTTTGTAGCCATTACAATCAGACCATCTTCCTGCACGTTTTGTCAGAAAGTTATCTGGTTTTACCACAGTATGTCATGGGTCTGACTACAATTTTTAGCTTAATCTTTTGGACTTATATACTGTGTTACCAGAAATCTCGATCAGCTGTGTGTATCAAGTCAATTTTTTTTTTAATATAGTAGCATAAATGTTCATCAGGAGACTTTCTTCACCCTCAGATTTTTCTCATTCTAAATCTATATGTTTAATCTGACAGTGTCACTTGTAGGAGCTGACCTTGTGATGCTGACCATCAATCTAAAGCTCTCACTAATCCTTTCCATCTAAATGCATGAAACTGGGGAGAAAAGAAATTGGAGAGTGGGGGAGGAGGTGTTATATTCAGAAGCTTCTCTTTCCACTTGATCTGTGTCACTATTATTGCATTTTAATGTAATAAATACTTTATTTTAGAATATTGTAGAAGTTCATACTTAAAATCTGATTCGTTTTACTAATAATCTTCCAGAACAAAAATACGTTTGTGAGAGTGGAGCAATCTCTTTGAGATAAATACATGTAGAAAAACAAGGGGCATATTATATAGCTTATTTTTGGAGCAGGAGACTGGGAACTTTTGAGTTCTTTTCTTAATTACTGTGTGACCACATGTTGGTCACTTAATCTGTCTGTGCCCCAGCTTTCCCGTATATTGAATTATTATAATACAATACTTACATTGAAGAATTGTTGTGAAAATCCAATCCCACTTCTGCTCTCACAGGGGTCAAGTACTCCTTACTTAGAAAGAATTTTAAGATTAGTGTTGATATGTTTATGATGGTTTGGAATCAAACATTTTATATCAGTTTTCTTGTTTTTTATGTACAAGTAGACATATTGATTGAGAAGTTTTGTTCTCTAAAACATGATTGAGAATATTTTCATTATTTTATATGCCTAAATTGAAAATCTGTGTGTTTTCTCTTTAGCCTATGTACACATTGAAGGATGCCCAGCAAAAGGAGGTAAATAAAGTAGCCAGTAAGAGATTAGAGCAGCAAGTGTTGACCTTGAAAGCCCAGCTCAGGGACCAGGCTGCATTACAAAATCAGTTTCACAACTTGCAGAAGGAAGTGGAGCTCCTTCAGGCTCAGCTATGTGAAAAGGTATCATAAAGTTGTTTTCTGTGCTTCATGTGCTTAAATGTGAGCTTAGACTTCCGATTCTACATCTTTCTTTTCAAAGGGGAGAACCAAAATAATCTCCTTTCCTGGGAATGGGTCTTAGGATAATTAAATGGTTTTCAGGCATGTAAAAATACTCCTGACTTTGGAGAAATAAGGAAAAGATGTGAACTTCCTGGGTGATTGATGTTATCGAAAGATGATAGACTATCATGAAACTTCAGTCTCTGCTCTAATTAATCCCCATAGTGTAATGCAAGCACCGTGATGCTGAAATTCTTTACAGGCCACCTCCTTGTCTTAAATTGTCAGGACTTTTAACATTCCCAACCCTCTTGTTCCACTATATCAGATTGTAAAGCAGTGAGCTAGTGATAGAATTTTGATAGAATTTTTCCTAACTTTTTGATCCATTTGCTAGGGTTATAAGAGTTTCATTAACACATTTTCAGTTAGGTGTGTGAGTTGAATTTTTATTAATTGACATAGTTATTCTGGTTAGAACCCCCATGTACACACAAGTATACTTACACAAGCAGCTTTTACACTTGTGCATTATATTTCACCTGGCAAACCAGAGCAGGTACAGACATTAATTTGCAAAGCTACTGCCTTACAGTGTGACAGCAAAGCTACTGCTGTAACTGTGACTACAGCTACTGAACTCTTGGGTGGAAACAAATTCCTGCTACTATTCGGACTTCTTTCCCTAGATTTTCTTTCCTATTCTCTTAGAAACTGTACTTTGAAAAGGGGTGATAGCTATTACATGAGCCAAGTTGGAATTGCCCATCATACTCTGAAATAGCGGGTAAATGGCATGTTCTCAGTAGTGCTCTTTGTTCTTCATAGCCTGATACAATGGGTAGAACATGCTTCTCTTCTGTCTGTACTCTGAAATACAAGATATTTTTGCCTTCTCCCTACTGGAAACAAGGTTCATTCTACTTTCTCCAGAGTAAATCCATCTTTCTGCAATTTTGTGTTTTGTTTTGTTGTTGTTTGTTTGTTGGTGTTTATGTTTGTTTTGTTTGTCCTAGCCTGGTCATGTGCTGTGATTTGCTTTAAACCAGCCCTGTAAAGAGGGTTAGTGGCTTCTCTCAGGCGTGGATTAGGACGCCTCTTAGAAGAACAGTGGTTGAAAATGAAATTGTTTATAGTGTCTGGTGTCATATCAGATGGTAGCTGAGTAAAGGGTGAGACATACTATCCGTATAAATGGACAAATCCTAATTGTTCTATTGCATCAGCAAAAGGTGTTGCTCCCTGCCTCATCAAGAATTGAATGTCTCCAGTGCAGGGACCTACTGCCAGCTCTTTGTTTGTTTCCCCAGTGTTAGTGCAATGTAAAGACATGTCTCTCCTATCCTGCCTACTCCCAAGCCCACAATTTATTAGCTGAGGATCATGTGACCTTTTTCAGCATAACTGAGTTCTCATAAAGGAGGGGTTTTAATATTTACTGTAGATGTTATAGAAATATAAATAAGCAGGCAAAATGAATGCAAAGCAATCTGTACTTTATTGTCAAAAATACTGTCTTGATTCATAATGGAAATGGATTTTACCTGGCAAGATACTTTATTTTTTTCTGCATAATCAGAAAGCAGGTTTGCCATGAATATATTTTAATTGTAAGGTATAGACTGGGTCATCTGGTTCACCCTTGTTCATCTCCTAATAGAGGACACGCATCAACTGTGTCAGAGTAGAAAGGTGTTGATGTTCACTTTTCAGAGTGGAATACACATGCGGAAAATCCCTCCTCTTTTCTCTAATTTTACAGCATTAATAAGAAAATGGAAAATTTTCCCTCAAAGGGTGTTTTGGAAGATTAACAGAGTAAATAGAAATATGAGTGCATAATGAAGGATACCAAGTCTTTAATATGATACTGCTTTGATGAAATAACCCCACAGATATAAGGCTCCATCTAAGTACATCCAAAAGCCTTTGATAATTCATAAGACGAATGTTACTGTGAGCAGGGCAGGGTTTGTGTGCCAGGGCCTATCTGCATACAACCAACTCCTTACACTGCTTCATCTTGTTTGTGATACAGGGTCACACAGATAGGCAAAGTGTATGCCTCAGAGTCAGGTCTAAAACAAATACCAAAAAACGACTAGAGTATTATTAATTAGAGTATTTAAAATGTATTCTTGAATAAATTAATGCAGGATATTTTTCAACCTTTCAGGAGAAAGAACTTCAAAGGAGAAATTCTGAAGTGAAGTTGACGTTAGCTCCTCTGAAGGTACTGTGTTTCCCTGAAGCTGATGCAGGGAATATCCCTTTGCTTACAGGCTTCTGTGCCTGTGACTGCCTTCTGCAGATGCCCCTGACTTAGCTGGCTGCTACTGGGCTTTAGGCTTAGGCAAGGGCTTGCTGACACTATATGAGGGTGCTCTTCAGCCTGTCAGAAGGGGGACCTTGCACATGGAAAGGGAGCATCTCTTTCCAGTTTATCTGTCCACACGTATTGCTCTTGAAGCTGTAGTGGCACCTAATGATGTAGAGACATAAGAATGCAATCTACAGCTTTGGGTCAAAACGTGTGGAATTACAGATCAGACACAAAATACAAGCTCACAGTCTCAACAGGGAGTGACAGCACAGAATCACAGAATGTGTATGTGTTCATGCCACACAGGCTAAGCTGGCCTGCCTCACCCGAAAGTGCCAGGAGAGGAACAGCTTCATTAGGAGAATGCATGGTGAATTTCACAGGCAAGGAATTATTAACTCTGCATTTAATGAAGAGGTGAAAAACTTGGTGAATGACATGACCGTGGCAGAGTACACAGTTGCTTTTACACCAATGTGTGATCAAGAGGTAAGTGCTTGTACTTCCTTGTAGGATTCTCATGTTTCCGCTATGGAATTAAACCAGTGATTTTCAAAGTGTCTAGTGAGACTCAAAGTGTAGTTACAAAATATATTTCATTGCTTAATATAAATATTGCTTCAGGCAAATCAGCGAAGTTGGCCATTTTACTGTTGTTTTGGTCAGGGTTTAAATTTCAGGAGCTTATAGCCAAGTGCATCAGTGCTCCATGCAAGAAACACTTCCATGATATTTTCACAAAGTATCTGGGTGGATAATGCAGCACATATTACTCAATTTCATTTAAAATATGAATTTTGCATTTTTTTTTCTGCACAATGCATTGTTTCAGATTTCTGAAGAAGTCAGGAAGAAAGGTCAATAATGAATCATTTTAAAATTTAAGTCAACTGAGTGGACATTTGTATTCAAAAGGGAGTTAGTCACTTGTGTTTCTCTGGCAAGACAAAAGTGGGATACACCCTGTTTCACACCTGGTTCTGTTCAACACTGTCATTAATACCTTGGATGCTGGGAATAAACTTCCTAATTTTGGAGTAGCACCTACTTGAAGACATTCTTAAGGACAGGAATCTCAATCTGGCAACCTGAAGAAACAGGAATTCTCTTGCAGTACTTCTGTAACCATCCACAAGTATTTTTTTCCTTTTGATTTTCTGTTTTCTTATTATTTTAAACAAAGTCTGTAAAAGTACCCAAACGGTATTTGGTAATGTTAGTGTCAAGTAAACTCAAGTAGAATCTTTCTGGTTAAAAGTGGGAGAGGGGGAGGAAATATCATGTTACACACTTGTTTGATACTGGGGGGCTTGTCGCAACAAAACACAGAATATAGGTTCATACTGTATGTTGTATTTCAGCTAACAGAATGCACTGCAAAATGAATACATTAAAATAAGTTATCTCAGTGACACTCACTTAGTGACACTTCATCAGCAGAAGATGCTCGAAATAAGCATATAGTATAGTAAATGCACTCTCATTATTTTGCATTTTTATTCACTGAGTGGTATTCTGTATCACATGGATAGTGGTTATTCTTACAGGGTTATTAAGTGTTGCAAGCTATCACTCAGTCATACTTGTTCTTGTAGCAAGAAGCAATTTAACTGCTTCTTAAGGAAAAGGTAGATTGGTTCCTGGTTGCAGGATGGGACAGGACTCTCTGCCTGGCTGTGTCTCCTTGAGTACCTCACGTGTGGGCCCACCACTGTCACCCAAGCTCGCAGTGCACAGGAGTGTTGTATGTGACAGTAGTCAGTAACTCATCTGTCAGAGAGGAGATAGTACTCCACTGTCTTCAGACGTTTTCTCGGACATTGCTGTGAGAGATGAGCATTAGTAAAACTTCCCAACACAATAAATATCAAAATATTCTTCACACTCACACTGTCTCCCCGAATGATGAATTATCACAAAACTTTGCAGGCTCAACAGGAGAGAATTAGATTGAATCTAAATTCTGATAGCCAGTGATCCTATCTACAGCATAGATCCCCACATTAAATTCCCTGCTTTGATAGATATTTAGCTGTTCATACTAAGTGGAGCACAAACCCCTTCCCATGGTGTCCAGCACCATAGTGGCCAGAGGTGTCACTTAGGTTCAGACACCAATGGAATTCAAGCCTGGGGTTTTTTATCATGCAGAGGACAAACTGGCTCTTGCTGGGCACCTTGACACTGAGCTTAAGGCCATTCTGGTCTGTGATAAGTAATTCCACATGTAACAGAGGAAATCTTTCCTGCCAAGGAAGAGCTGTATGTTCCCATGAAAAGTGTATATTTCTATGGATCAGGTTTCCAATGGAAAATGCTTCAATGAGAAAATGTCCAAGTTTTTCACTACTACTAATTTAATAATGCTTGCAATAAAGAAAAAAAAAAAAGAGAGACTGTTTCATATTCATGTGATGCATTCCTTTGGTTTAAAAAATCTTGTGCTGAATTCTGTAGACATATGTTAAAGTGAACTGACTTTTCATCCCAGAGGTTTCATTTCTTGCTTTCAACTCTTATTCTCGCTGGACTTCACATCTAAGATTCCAGATCTATGCCCAACTTCCACTTACTTAAAATTTCTTTGAAAGCTTATTCCTTCCTTCCCCTCAATTTTTCACTTCTATATGATTCCTAACTTTTAAATACTGCTATACAAAACCCGGTGGATTGTTGCTTCTTTTTTTATCTCTTATATTGAAGATTTGCAATTGGCTTAATTCATTTCTGGACCCAGTGACAAATGGAAGCCTGTCAAACACTGGCGGCAGACCTCCATGCCTTGGCTTACTGATGAATTACAAACTGAAAGTTTGCAGTGATGCATGACGGGCTGATCCAGAGCCCTTTGAAGGGAAAGGGGACTCTGCACTCAGTTCAGTGCCTGGCCTTTTGTAGTTCAGTATAAAACTTTGAGTCTTGTTCTCAGAAAAAAAATTGGTTCATACTTCTATTAAGAACCCCTTTTTTTTTCTCTTTTTCATCTGTGCATGGAATTACATGTAGAGTGGATAGACCTGTCCCAGCTGTGTTCTAGGACACCCCAGCTTCAGTGGAGGATTTATGGGCATCACCAAGTTACTTGTGGTTATAAACAAAGGTGAACTTCAGTTCTTTGCTTATTCAGGATGCAGTGGATGGCTGGTCATATCCTTCTGTTTGCCAGAAGTATTTTCTTCCTAAAATTCATCCCAATTAAAATACTAAACCACAAAGACAGTGTTATGCAAAACCTGCCATCTTTGGAGCTTCTCTTCAGACTTCACTTTCAGCATTCAGGGCTCTGTCCTCAGACGTGACAAATCCCTGTTGTCCCTATGGCTTTATTCTGCTGACTAACTCAAGACTTCCATCAGTTCAGTTTTGCAGAGCAGCAAGCATTTTCAGGTTTGTCATTCTTGATTATGTTCATAGCCCAGTGTTACATTCAAATGTTTGTGAGTGAGAAATAAAATTGGCTTGAATCATGTAGTGTCTCACGGTTGTTTTCCAGCAGTGCACTCTTCACTGAGGTCAGATATATGCTAGAGTAATATATTCAGTAAAGAAAGACCGTCTCTTAATATTCTTTTTAAGTCCCTGTAAAGAGGACTAGATTTTGAATTACTTTTCCTCACCATAAAACTGTACACCGTGAAGCTCTTTATTTATAATTTGGTTTAATTGAGCAATTTAGTATAATTTAATTTAATTTTAGTGGGGTTTTATCATAATAAACATATATGATTGCACAGAAGGGGTTTTATTTCACTTCTTTTTCATCAACCACCTGTGTCACTGTGGTGAAAGCAAAAATTCTTTGCAGGATGGTGAACAAACACCGCCTCTCCATTTTGAAAAAAATAGCCTTTTGGGGAGGCATAGAGATGACAGTGTATGTCTAATATGGACTTGAAATTTTTGGAGGCATGAAGAAGTTAATTTCTAAGCCTTTGTGATCTATTTCCCTTTAAAAAGACTTGAATTGAGAAACCATTTTAGCCCCTTGGAGCGAAAATAAATTTTGACAATAGCAATGTTTTAAAACCTTGTCTGATTTTGTGTTTGGAAAATAGCAAGCGTGTCTCTGAAGAGAACACATTCCTGGGACAAGGGCTGCCTCCAGCGGGTGCACGTGGCACTCGGCATAGTGCCATGGCTGGGATTCACATGCCCAATGTCAGACACAGATTATGTGTCCATTTTTGGCCTTTTGTCATGTCCCATTTTAATCACCTCCTTTCAAATGCTGATTGATTTTTTTTATTTTTTAGTTGGAAAGACCTTGGCCTCAGCTTTCTTTTCTTGCTTTTGTAGAATTAATTCATGGACATTATTAACAGTTACTGTTTTTCTGCCTTTCCCAGTGAAAAGAACACAGGACAGCTTTCATCAGCTGATCTTGGACATTCATGTTCACATCTAACAAAACATCTAACAAAAAGGACTGGGATTTGGCTTTGCAACAGCTGCTTTACTTGGATTGGTAACAGTAGGAGGCAAGAGAAGTTGCTCCAGATAGCTAATAGGAAATGTGAAAGAGGAGGCTCAATTTTTTCCTGAGTTTAGGTGTCTACTCACAGTTTTAGAAACAGGGTTCACCCAGTCTGACTGGCTTGAACATGAGGCAGTGTCCATGCTGCTTTTGATGTATCAGAGATCCACACAGAGGAGCAAGTGAGCTTGGTTTGCCTTTCACATGGACTCAGTCCAGCCAGTACAGTCGTGCAGTATTTTGGGGCCTTTTCTCTCTCTTTTGGGGTAGGTGTGGAGAAACAGGAGTATGTATAATTCTTTCCCACAAATGATTGAACCAACAGCCTCTGTCCAGATGGCTGTAATGAAAAATGCTGCTGTACTCATCCACTTCAATTTCTCTTGTGCTGGAAGTCTGTGCCTTGATGATATATTGTATATATTCTTTCCATAGTGGATCTGAAACCATTGTGGCTCTTTGCCCTCATTTCTCAGGGCTGAGAGGGAATTTGTGCAAGGAATATAGGGATAAATGATAGTGCTTTTAATGCTTTTCTTGTAGTCAACTTAAACCTTGTGGATGGAAAGCTCCAGGCAAAGAATGTGTCCAGTGCAGTAAATTGTTTTACAGAATAGGGATTAAATGTGCAGAACAGCATAACTTAATTCTTCTTTCTGTCAAGGGATTTCTTCTGAGATATGTTTTGGTAGAACAATGCTTTTTGTTTATTTGTTCGTATTTCCACTCCTTACTTTGCAAGAAATCACTTACTGCTTTTCTGTGAATCATATTTGAAGGAAAGAGGCCTGAAATAAAATTCTCAGATGTCTTCCTTAAAATGGTTTGTGCATTGCTGTTGAGGCCAGAGGCATTTCTGGCACTGAGGGTGAGGTATATTTCCTGTATGATGTCTGTACTTCTGACATCACATCTGTGGTAGTTTATCTACTTATTTTCATACTTAATGCAGAGAAAGGCTTGCTTCCAGGGAATTATCCTGCCATTTTGTGTACCTCCTTTAGGTAAGTGCAGATGACCGTGCACTGACAGGCTGCCCAAAGAGGCTGTGGAGTCTCCCTCAGTGGAGATGCTCCAGAACCAACTGGTCACAGTCCTGTGCCATGTGCTCTAGGATGACCCTGCTTGAGCAGGGAGGTTGGACCAGGTGACCCACTGTGGTCCCTTCCAACCTGACCCGTTCTGGGATTCTGTGATAAGGTGGGAAGAACTGTAGAAGTTGGACTCCATGGGTTGTCAAGGGGGGCAGGAGGAGATACACTTTGGGCTGATTAGTCCCACCCTCAGAGGGGAGAAGGAATTTAGCTTTGGGCTTTTCATCTTTTGGAGACAATGCTGATCAAGAACAAGGAATCTTTCAAGACAAAGTTTTTCTGCAAAAAGAGCCTTTTTTTATACCTGACATTACCAAAAATGTTCCTTGAATCATTGGAATTCCAAGGGAATGAAAGAGCAGAATTAGTTATTTAGTAATTATTTTGAAGAAGGGTAAAGTTCATTTCTGAGAGATCATTTTTGACCTTTAGACAAATTATTAAAAGTACTGAAAAGCATGAAATACAGATGAAAAACAGTTAGTGGTAGCCTGGCCTTTCCAATGAAATAACTGATAAAGCTGTTCAATAATTATGTAAAGGCTTGTTTGTATAGAGGGAATCTCAAAAATTCATAGTGGCTGAGGAGATGGTCCTTACTAAGATTTAGATCTGTTTTCTGACTGCATACATAATACATGTATTTTAGCAGTGGGTTTTACTGTAACTCATGGGCAACAGCGTGCATTTGTCTAGAACAACAAATGCCAGTAAAAGAATAGCCATAGCTAAAAAAGAAAAGCTTTAAAAACTAACCTTCCTTTATTTTCTGATAAATGATAGAATTTAGATTAAGATGAAACATACAATTAGAAGTATCCAGATGAATTAAAACATTTTATTCTTCTCTCTCACACCACTGTGTTATTTTTTTGTAATGTTGGGGGAAAATGATATTTTTTGGTTTAAATAGCAATCCTTTCTAGAACTTGGCATTATGCAAGTTTGCACTCTTTTGTGTTTGGTCGAATATCATAGTATTTTAATTTCTTCCTAGATGGGGTAATTTATGGAAAATTGAGAGGAAGGCAAAAAAACCAAAGGAAAACAGAATAAATATTGTAAAAATAATAATAAAAAAAGGAGAATCAACCTAAAAAAGGAAGAAATTAATATCCAGGCATTGAGACAAAGTGCAGAATTTTTGCTTAGCTACATCCTTAGTGCTGTAGAAAATATGATCTTTAGTGTTTTACAGAGTCTTATGACACACCAAAGATGAGCCTTTTTGAGAGAGTCATACCAGCTTTCAAATACAGTGCAGACCATACTGTGAAAACTTCACCAGGGTAGTAGCATCTTCACTCACTGGGGTTTGCATTAACCCACCTTTCCGCTGAGTTTCACTGCATTGGCCCCAGAAGAATTTGCTAATTGCAAGAGGCAAAAGAATTTGTGGGTTAAACAGTTTAAGGAAAGGAATGACCCTGCAAGGAGGTTATTTTTCTAGAAATGATATGTGCCAGTGTCACAGCTTTGATTTGGTGGTGTGTTTTTATCTGGCAGCTTTGCCAGCTCTCCTGCCTGTGAGGAGGACAGTGATTTGCCTTTGCATGGGTCATTGGGTTCCAGAACTTGTTCTGCTCATACTCGCTCTCATCTATCACGACAAATGCCTCTAACTGTGCTTCCTGTAGTGAGGAAATTACCATCAAATAATTTTAGATCCAATATCTTCATGCCTCAAAACATTTCAGGGCTGACCTTTGTGACCCCTCCATTGCTTTAAGCCAGCTGGCATTTTTTTGTGAGTGATGGGGAGAGATACTTCACTTGTAACCTTGGTCAGAAACCAAGGACTTTGGAGCTGCCTTGGGCTCCTGTGTTTATAGGGGAATATCCAAATGTATAGCTTTCACTTTCCAACTGCTCTGTGCCTGCAATGTCAGAATATGTTTGGGTATTCATGCCACCTAAATAAATGCAGTATCCAGATAGTGTCACAGGCTCCCTCTGTAATCAGCATAGAGAAAGTAAATCTTCTAGGGAAGAGCAGCAATCTAAATTGTGTGCCCAAAGTTGGCCAATATGAGTGGTCCTTCAATCCCTGGATGCCCCTGCCTTGTTCCTCGGCCTGGTGTTCAGCCTGAAGTAAATGATGCTGGTGGCAGCTGCTCCTGGGCACTGTCTCAGCTGGCCACACATCCTTGTGCTGGGTACTTTAGGGAGACCAATGGCCACAATTCTTCAGCATTGGTTCCCTCCAGTCGTGGTGGGGAGCCAAGGACAGAAGGTGAAATGTCAACAGTTTACACACTGCATTCTTCTTCATGTCCTACTAGAACTATATTCAGATGCAGAAGGTTGTCAATAAATGCTCTTCTTTCTGTTGGGTCATTTCAGAGCAATCTTACACTGCTATGACATTTCAGAATCCTTTGTTGTTTTTTTTTTTTTTTAAATAGACAAGTGGTGTAGCTAAAGCTCATTAAAGATGCACAGAGCAAAACCAGTATATTATTTTAAGTAAAATGTGTTTTATTTTAAGTAACTCTTGGCATATTTATAGTATGTGCATTTTTGGAACTTTTTGAAGTTCCAAATGGCTAATGGCAATGAGATAATGCATAATCAGGTATATAATATTACAAATAAATAAATAACTCTTCAAAAACCCAAAGGCTGAAATTGCAAGGCTTGCAATTGCAAGAAAAAGTGGAACAGTGATCCTGTAGCTATAGTAAATTTGTATTTGGATGGTAAAGTGTGACTGCCCTGTAGTAGTCATTTATATTCAGGGAGACCTTCTGCTTGCAACTGTTATGAAAAGGTGCATAATTAATCTGCCATTTCTCTCTAAATTTGACTTCAGCTCAGTGGAGATATTTGAAAAGGATAATTTGCTGTAGTGTTTAAATTGGTTTGAGGTGAAATAAGATCAAACGAATTAATATTATTTTTATTCAGAATAGGAGGGTCTGCATAAGAGTTCATGCAGTTGAACTAACACACTTTTGAAGTCCATTCAGCTTAACTTTCTTTATAGCATTTGTAGGTAGATAAACCTGAATTAGTTGTGTAGTGTGGAGTGAGACAATATGTGTGTAAAAGAATCATGTTAGAAATGTTGAGGTTCTTCAAGAGGAGAACTAACATGAGACAATTTTTATAATTAGTAATTTTTTTCTAGTTTTTATCTAGATTTTCTTAATATCCCGAGGCAAGTTTTCATCTGCAGTTAAAGCTTAGAGGTTTTTTTGTGGAATACAGGATCCTTTATTTAGGCAGGTGCAGGAATGCTTCACATCTGAAACAATTGGTATGTTATCTTTTTCCTTATTTTGCTAAATGTAGTTTATTTGCAGTTACTGTCTGTGAATATTTCTTTTAATGAACTCATCCAAATGGCTTCCACTAATCCAAAATGAGCAGCATTGGAAAACTTAATCTAGCTTGAATTTCTTAAAATGCTATTTCCTCTTGCAGATGCAGCCTTCTTCCACAGACATTTCGCAGGGTGATGGACAGCCAGAGGATCATGTGGCACGTGCCAAAGTGAATGGGATGACTGGGTCAGTACCTGCAAACTCTCAGCCAGAGGTGGATGGCACCCGCAGTTCTCGCATCACTCCCAACGTGTGTGCTGCTTCTCCTATCCAAGTAACAAGCCCAGAAAGGATCATAGCCTTGCATCGAGAACTAAGACAAAACCATCACAAAAATTGCCAGGTCAGTAAAATTCTTCTGTTTTTAGTTTAGTGAAATCCGTAATTCTTGGCAGAAGATAGACATATTTGAATTATTCTTTCCAGAGATGCACAGTTAATTTTTAGTTTAAGCAAGCTGACAGTATTAAATTTTTTAAAAAGTTGTTATGTTGCTCTTGTCCTACCTTCTTTTCCCCCCAATTTTTTTTTTTTAGTGATCCAATTATTCCTGTGCCCTGAAGCTCTTTATAGTAATTTCCATTAACTGCAGGAATCCTGTTAAGAACAGAGCTGATCAATTGCAATTGCATTTGTGACAGTCTGCTGCTAAACTAAACACACAAGAGATTTCACCCTCTCTGAGACAACATAGCCTCTCCATAATTGTATGGAAACTAAATTCAAATATACAATTACTGGGCCCAGTTAGGTAAAGTAGCTAAAAATATTACTCTGCTGAATTTCCGTTACAATCTCGGATTAAAATAAATGTAATAAAACAAGTAAAGGCATAGTTTTTGCTTTTTGGCACTAGTGAAAAAACATGCAAGATAATGAAATTTCCTTTTAGTTAAGAAATTTATTATGCAATGAGATGGTGACTCAGAATTCTAATAATATGTTCCTTAGTCCAGGGGATATATGTAATGGTTCAAATTGAGTTTCCTGGTACTTTTCTCACTCATGTATAAAAAAGACCAATGAAAATATAGGCATAAAAGAAAACTATTATGAAGAGTAGAGTGCAAGTAGCTCTTTGATTGACCTGATCTTTGTGAACTCTGAGATTTATTTTTTTTTATATAAATCACATGAGCTTTAATTAAATCCCAATGAGAGCAGGACATGGGCCTCTTTTACAATTATGTGGGAAGCCGCGGCTGAAATCAGACACAATGCGTAGAGTGGCCTGTTGGCGTATAACGTAGGGGAACACCCTGGGACAGCCAAGGTTACAGTTTCTGTTCTTCTTTCCTCCTCAGATACCTGCAGTTGTCTCCTCCAGCTCAAAGCCACAGGCTGGTCTCAACCTGCCCACAGTCCCCAAGGAAGCTCCTTGGCCTCTGCTGTCAAGGATGAAGGATGCTCAGGTGCCCCTGGAGCGTGGTGTGTTCTGGGCCACGGAGGGGAGGGATCGGTTGTCGAAACGTGATGATATATTTTGGGGTCAAATAGGAAATCAGCATGCAGGTGCTATTCCCCAGGGAATGAAACACAAAAATGCCATTATGAATAAGGCATGGCTCTCTAGAGGAAAAACAGATGGCTCAACCTCAGCTACCACAGCAGAAAGCTATTTGCCAGACGTGTTGTCAGCAAGTAATAAAGGTCGATATCCTGTGGGGAGAAATCAGCTGCATGGGAAAGAATAAAACCTGCTGAAATGAAACAAGGTAAACATCTTAGCAATGTGATTTTTCCAATTGCTACAAAAGTGCTAAGAATTTTTAAAAAACAAAGATATTTTACAAAAGTACAAAATGTTAAAACATGGCCTAGCAACTAGTTTGAGATGACTGGAAAATTTACATGGGAAAGAGCTGTAACACTTTTTATGATCAAAATATCATAGAACATTTGAGATCACTGAAATGCATGGATTTTCATTAGCTGGGCCACCTCTGCATTTTCTTTTCACCTCTTGTTGATGATTTGCTTTTCTTTTAACTGTGACTGTGAAACAATCTATTAAATCACATCTACTTTTATGTATAACCTAGTTCTTCAGTGTGCAGTGGCAAGTTCTGAAAGAACATCTCCCTTGTGTGACTACTTCCTTTGGGACTTCAGGAAATGTAGTGTAATGGACTTCTAGAAATTAGTTTTACAAAAACTGGAGGGTAATTTCGCTGTGTTTCTTTAATCTTGGAATACTTCTAAAAATTTTATCCTTTTTTTTTTTAATAGGCTGAACTACAGCAGGATACTCAACGTGGGTGGTAGTGTCTGTAAAATAAGAATCCTTCAATTGTTGCTTTTAAGTAACAAATTGCCGCTAATTGAGTAGTTTAACTGGGCATGTCCACAACCACTTTCTTTAGGGGACTGCATGGGCATCATGGGTACAGGAGCATCTGAGTTCAAGGGATGGATGACTCAGACTGCACCCTGTGCTGCCAAACCTCTGCCACAGGGAGAAGTGGATGGACACAGGACAGCACTTCCTCATAGTCTGGCTCAGGAATAGTTGTGGCCTGGGCTGCAGGAGCCTTTGATGGATACTGGCTATGGAAAGGAGGAGGAAATAGTCTGTCTGTGCAGCTGCATGTGTGCAGCAATGCTGGTTGACTGGGAATTTTAACTGACCATGGTTGTAAATTCCACAAAATACTGATTTAGATTGTGATCTCACCAGAGTTAATACTTTTGGAAAACCTCCATTATTCATACATCCTAATTTTCTTTATTTTTTATCACTTCTATTAGAAAAGGACATTCACAAACAGTAATACATGGCACAGTTCCTACATTCTTCCTCTGCCTCCATTGATTTCTCTAGTTGGTTCATAGTATGTTACTACTTTGTTTGATGCTGCTTTCTGAAAGCCAAAAATAAAATGACTGGTTTTGATGAAATATTAATGCATACACTCACACATCATTGTGGAAACCCACCTTCAATTGCTCAGTAAGGTAGCAGTGCTTGCTTACAGCAGTAACTGAATTGCCCTTCATCCAACATATCTTAGCATACACACACCAGATGCCAAGGGAAATAGTCCCTGGAAGTGATGTGTTGAGTGCTGCCTAAGCAGAGGAGGCACCAGTGAGGTTCCAGAATGTGGGCTTTTGCTTTTATGTGTCTTTCTTTTCTTCTTGATGCCTGGCCAGAACTTCTGAAGACAAATACACCTGCTATCCAGCCAACAGCTGCCTTGTGAAATATTAAGATATTTTGATGTGCAAAACCACTTGTAAATATTGAACATGGTGTCTTTTATGTTGATAAAATGATGCTTTCAGAATAGCCTGTTTGAGAACTTTTTGGAGCTTTATCTTGCTGATAGTAAAATACAGGGCCTGGTAGTTCAGTCTGAGGTCAGATCATAACGCATGAAGTGTGCTAATAATAAGGGTATTAATAATAATACCCTGTGATAATACGATAATGTCTTTGTTATCCTAATGGAGCTATCTACTTTGTGTTTGGGGCTATAGTAGCTTTCCATGAAATTAAGCTTTTGTCAATCCAGTCCCTTTCTATCAAAGATAAGTGTGGTTTATTTTAAGCAATCAGGCTTCATTTTAAACTAATTAGGTTATTTGGCCCCATTCTTTCTCCTGCTGGAACGAATAATTTCCTGACAAGGGCTGCAGACACACAGAGGTGTAGATGGAGGAACAGACATTTGCAGGGATATTACCTGCATTGAAGCACTATAATGCAAAACGGATTCAAGCAATTCATCCATCAAATGGATTCTGTACTGGCTCTTTGTAGCTTTGCTTCACAAGTCACAGATTTCAGTTAAAATCCTGTAGCCCCTTGTGGTTTTAATTTTTTAAGACATCCATTCTTCCTACTACAAAGTATTGTTTAAAGATGTGCAGATACCGCAGTTATCGTTTGGCCAGCTGCTTCAGCTGCTCTTCTTTTTTCTTAAGTAAAAATGTGGTAGTTTGGACACTACAGTGGAGGAATGCTAATAAATCAGCAGCAATCAGTTTGGAGAGCTGCATGCAGCAGCAATGGAAAAGGTGAGTCAGCTAAAGGTTTTCTCTTTAAAACTCCTGTCCTACTCCATTTCTCCCACTACTGAATGGGCAAATGAGAAGTGCTAGTCAGATCATGCCAAATAATATGCACTAATTGATCTGCAAGATGAGGTGATACATTGCACCGTCAAAACAAGGCCCTTCAAATTTCAAACATGGTCATTTACAGGAACCTGACCCAAAATGTGCAGTGGTGGACCAAATGGTTCCTATATGGGTGTCCTGCTGAGCTGAGGTCCTTTGGGAGTCTGAGCTTGCTCAGTGACTCATAGAGGATAAGAAATTTTGCCCCTTATTCTGTAAATTATTTGTTGGGCTTTTTTTAAATTGAGGATGATGCTTGCAGAGCACATCTGAACACTTGGCTCGTGTTGAATCATCTGTGATCTGCTGCTTGTCATCCATGGACCTGCATGAGCCAAGTGGCATTACCTGTACTTGACTGGGTGATGAGGATACTTGGAAGGAAGGTGGATGACAGCGTGCTTCCTACCAACAGAGGCTCACTGGGCCCACTCTGCATTCAGACTGTTCCACTTCTAAAGACATTGTTTGAAACAGCACAGAAGACTATTTTCTAGGATCAACAGTAGCATCAGCAAGTGTTATTTACATGTTCAGGCAATATTTGCCAATACTTTTCTTCTGGACTTGAATTCCCTAATACTAAAGTCAAAATATCTCTTTTTAGCAGCAAAGTTATATCTTTTCTCTCTAGTTTAAACAGAAGTATTACTTAGAATAGAATTACATGGAAGCAGTAACCTCAAATAGCGCATAGTGCTTTCTAAAGGCCATGTGAAAGATAAACTTGAAAAGGAAACTCACGGTGTACCTGAGACTACAAATGCACTGTAGAGGAGTTTGTACCCACAGAGGAATTGGAATCTGAGAATCAAAAACCACTGGAAGGAATAGCCTTTCTCCCATGACAGGTGAAAAAAAAATCCATCACTTTATTCCAACACTGAACAAGCATTTTTTCAGTTAAAGAAAACTAATAATTCTCCTGCAGTTGTGCTTTACCTGTTCTGCTCTTCACTGGCAGGAGAGGTCAAAAGCAGAGAGTGTAATGCCAGTTTTTATGTTCAAATGCAAAGAAATAGAACACCTACAATGACATAACACCTAAATGCATATTTTAAAAGAGTTCTTTTTAGTCAGTGCAATTCCTGCATTAGACAACTTCTATTTCTCTTATTTCTCAGGAAAATAGCATTCATAAAATTTAAAAAAAAGAAAAGTAAGTTGCTCTGTATTTTGTCTGCAGTCACCTGTGCATGCACTCTCACTTAACTAGAAAGAATTCATTATACAAGTTCAAAAGGTAAAGTTGCCATTTACATATTAGGAATGCCTAGAACAGAAATGGTTTGATCAGAGTCACTGGAAGGAACATGGTCTGCATCTTTGAGAGCTGATATACTGAAGAAGGCTGGGAAGGCACAGTAAAGTTGGGAAGATGACAAAACTTGGTGTCTTTTAGGTAAAAGACACCAGTGTCAACTCTAAGTTCTCCTGGATATTAAACATTTGTAGAAAATGCAGAAGGGTTGCTCCTGAAGCCTGCCACTCCCATGTATTGCTTGTCTTGTGCTATGAAAAGATTCCATGCACATAGGAAATTTGGGGATCAGATCTAGTGCTCAGTCTGTGGTCACTCACTTTCATGCTCAGGACTGGTGTTTGTAAGAGAACAAAAATAAGTTGCCCATGCTTAAATTTTCTCTAGTCCCTAAGAATCCCTGTTTATATTTTTTTTGAGTAGCAATTCTGATTCGTAAAAGCACTAATACCTTCTTACTAACAGCCTTTTCATTGAGCCCATAAGCTGATGGATATTAGAGCCCCTAATTAAAACCAGATAATGCATGAAAGATTTCTACAGTTCAGACCTTTTTCTTAAGGCCTGATTAAGCCAAGAAACTCACACATCTGTTTGCACAAATGTATTCTTATCAGGTCAGGCACCTGGTAGCATTGACTTAGGTCCATCCTTCTCACAATAGCTTTTTCTTAGGAATAAGGAGAACAAAGGCTAGGACAGAATATAGAATATTTCAGAAACACTGGCCTATTGCATTTAGCTAGGAATTTCTGCAGTCTATGACTCTGATTATCCTATCAGTCAGGATAATGGTGAACCATAGAATAATGTGTTCATTTACATATAAATATGTATTAAATATTTATGTGCATATATCTATATATATGTATAATTGCATGCAGTTTGGCATAAATAAATATGGTATAAAATAATAGGGAGAAGTGATTTTCTGCAGATCATTCTTGTATTTTCTTTGTTTTTCCTCTCTCTCTTGGGATTTGCAAATAGAAATAATGACAGGAGAAGAGACTGATTTTTTAAATTCTTATTTTAAAGACTGAATTTAATCCTTAAATTGAGAGGAAACAAAGATTATGCAGTAGAAGTTCTGGTTATACCTTGACTACACTGCAGATTAAAAATTCAGGTATGTATCAATCTGTCTTCCTCTTCCCAAATAAACTACATTCCATGGGATGGACACTCACTTGTGTGCTCCACATGTGAGCACATTTGTAGATGACAGTGGCACCAGGCCAATGGGGGACACTTGCCCTGTAGCAGTTTAGCTCCCTGTTTCTCTTTTGCTGGTGAAAGAGTGGAAGAAAAAAGATCAATGGTTGCATAAAATACTGTCAGCACAATTTTGCCTTGCTGTTATATTGCAGACACCATTGAACCTTTACTGGGTAGGAGTTAGGCACCA
The DNA here is from genome assembly GCA_013400975.1 of Atrichornis clamosus. NCBI lineage: Eukaryota > Metazoa > Chordata > Aves > Passeriformes > Menuridae > Atrichornis > Atrichornis clamosus. The sequence goes on along the minus strand of WBMZ01005268.1, from coordinate 23,259 downwards.
CTGGGGAAAGTGTCCAGCTCCCACAGAGGGAGCCAGACTGACTTCCACCCTTGTTAAAGATCTCTTAACTGTGGCCACTGTCATATTTCACGTAATGTAAACTATCTGCCTTTGGAAGTTTTAATGTAGTGTGGCAAGTTCTTGAGAGAAAAAGCTATGACTTGTGAAGTAAGCAGCTCTTTAAAAAATGAGAAAAAGAAGAAAGAAAAGAAAAAGAGCCGGAGGATCCTGTTACAGATGGTGGGTCAGGTTCCGCAGGGTGCAAGCGCAGCTCAGTTTCAGCCTGGTGATCCAGAGCAGCTGTGAACCTGGCTTCCCAGGCACTGAGACTGTGTGTTCAAGCCATTAGTGAACCAGGTCAAATATCTAAGGATGGAGAGAGAGTTCTTTTTTTCATGAGTTACTGAGGATATTTAATCAATGATTACTCAGAAATTAAGATGTTACCTGTTCTGCCTAATCACTGCATTTTTTAACATGGAGGAAGGGGGAGTTTCAGTAAAGGATTCCTGGAAGTTTTTTTGGGTTGGACTTGTATTGATTGTATTTGGACAGTTTGGAAGCTTTGAAGTGCTATGGTTCCCAGCATATGGCTGGCTAGCAAAGCCTCCTGTAAGTGGGAAGTACCTGGAGCACATTGCTGATTTTTGTAATGCAGCTCCGAGGCTGAAAATTGTGATTCTTTCTCACCCTTACTGAAAGCTGCAGCTAAAAAGGGAGGACGTGGCTGTCCCTTGCCCCCACCATCTGCTGAGAGCTGCCTCCCTGCTTTCCCATCTGTGCGCTGGGGACTCTGTCTCTCAGCAGCCACATCTCTGTTTCCAGCTGGCTGCAGACAGTCCCTTCTGGTAAATGGGCTTTAAAATCTAGGGGTGAGGCTGCCTGGCTGGAGGATACTGATAGTTTGTGGCTGTTTGCACAGGGAGCTTTGCTTGGGGACACAAGGCTGTTCTTGTCTCTAGAGGAGCTGATTTGTAGGAGAAAGTGCACTCCATCGTGTAGCTGCTCTGTGGATAGCGAGGGACTAGGCTCTGCTCATCCCTGCCACTCTTAGAATTTTATGTGCCTTTTCTGAGCTGGATATGATGTGGCTTCTGAATTAACAGTTAATTAGAGACCCTTTGTGGGTGTTGGATCTTTTGCAAATGACTGTTTATGAATGAACAGACAGACTGAAGTACATGAGCTTGGCGGAAATAAATAACAAATCTGCTTTATATGGCTCCTACATTATCTGGATATCTCATCATTTTGCAAGGCAGAATTATACTGTCTGTATCCTCTAGTTGGTGAGCATAAGTCAAAGAAGCTAAGGTCCCGCTAAAGGGTTTTAATTAGGAGCACACTGAGTATTATCAACACTAAATTAATCCATGGTTTCATGGCGCACAATTCCAAAGTCTGAGCTGGGAGGTAGAGATCCTAAGCATTTATTTTTTTAAGACAGCTACAGAGGCTTTTATCCCCTAATTTACCTCTCATGGCTCATACGGCTCCATTGTCTCCTAACCATGAGCAGATACTGCCGTCTCCTCAAACCTGACAGTGTGGCTGCCCAAGTGATAAACTCCAGAAACCATTTCTGTCAAAATGAACCTGGTAAAGAGTAGATGACCACAGGAGGAACTATGCACTAATTCTGGAGAATTAGTGGTGGGTGGCAGGTGGCTGGCCCTGAGTGTTGGAGGCAATGACCTCTTCAGCTTTTTGAAACCTAAGAAACGAAGTTGCAACTGGTGTGGGCAAGAATCCTGGTGTGTTTCATGGACTTAATCAGGTTCAGAACAGAAAGTACCTTGTGTGATGAGGCTCAGGAGAGCCAGAAAGAAACACTACTTGCTAACAAATAAGGTGGATGTCATCGTGGGGGTCTATTATAGACTGCCTAGCCAGGCCGATGACACCGATGAATTACTCTCTGAGGAAATAAAAGATATCTCTAAATCATAACAAAGCCAACTAAGAAAGATGCCCTCCTTGATTTGTTGCTTGTTAACAGAGAGGGTCTCAAGAGAAGTGGAGATTGGTGGCTGGCTGGGCCACAGCAACCATGAACTAATTGAGTTTAAAATCTGTGGTTTTAAACAGGAGGAAAAGTGCCAGCAAAACTTCAGCCCTGGACTGGAGAGCAGACTTCAGACTATTCAGGAAACTAGTGAGTAAGGTCCCCTGAGAAAATGTTTTTCAAGGTGCTGGAGGTCCAGCAGTGCTGGTCACTTTTTAAGCACCACCTCCTAAGGGCACAGGAGCAGGCAACTCCTAAATACCACAAGTCAAGCAGACAAGGCAGAAAGCTGGCTTGGCTGAGCAGGGATCTTCCTTTGGAGATAAGGCAAAAAAAGGAAGGTGTATGACCAGTGGAAGAAAGATCAGGTGACATCCTCTGTGCAGTTTTGGGCACCACAATATAAAAAAACATATAAAGCTATTAGAGATGATAGAAGATGGTGAAGGTCCTTGAGGGGAAGCTATATGAGGAGCAGCTGGGGTCACATAGTCTGTTCAGCCTGGAGAAGAGGAGACTGAGGGGAGACTTCATCCCAGTCTACAACTTCCTCGTGGGTGGAAGAGGAGGGGCAGACACTGATTTCTCCTCTGTGGTGACAAGTCACAAGACCCAAGGGAATGGCCTGAAGCTGGCTCAGGGGAGATTTAAGTTGGATGTCAGGAAAAGGTTCTTCACCCAGAGGGTGGCTGGGCACTGGAACAGGCTGCCCAGGGCAGTGGTCACAGCACCAAGCCTGACAGAGTTCAAGAAGTGTTTGGACAATGCGGTTGGGCACATGGTGTGATTCTTGGAGATGGTGCTGTGCAGGGCCAGGAGTTGGACTTTTATGATACTTGTGAGTCTCTACCAACTCAAAAGATTCTGTAATTCTGTGATTCCGTTACATCTGACATCTGCATCTTTCCCAGAACAGCACATTCCTGTTGTTCCCCTTATAGATGACTCTGTGAGACTGCCATTCGCACTGACTTTTTTGTGTGGACAGACAATTGACTCAACATTTCCTGGTTCTTCTCTGGTGACATGACGTCTTTATTAGGCTACAGAATTAAGCTCAGGTGTTTAGGAACTAAGCTTAAGTCATGCTCCAAGGAGTGGTATTCCTTGGAACATACATGAGTCTGTCTCCTGGAGTTCCTGCATTAATGAAGAGAAATCACCACTTAATCTACAGGACAGGATTCATCTCATCATAATGAAGGTCTAAAATAGGCAAGATGATCTGCACTCTAGAGATGCCTTTTCAATTCACTGACTATAAAGGTGAGTGGAGTGGAACAGCCTCAGATGTCAAGTCTACCCTGCAGGAAAAAGGGAAGGCCATTCCCACCCAAAGTAATTTAGTAGTAAAATGACCTAGGTCATGTGGGACTTGGTTGTGGTGACCTGGTGGTGCTTAGCAGGACTGAGACTTGAAATCTTCCTCCTGTGTCCTAGGTGACTGCTCTGAACTCCAGAGTAGTTTTCATAAAAGAGAAAATAGACATTAATACTTGGGAACCTCTCTTCTGTGTTCTAGCTCTTTTTCGAGCATTCTGCCTGAGAACTTTTCCTTTGTACTTACACCTTGGGTTAACTGTATAGTTTTGTCTTATTTTATAGTCACAAACTCTGGATTCACTGTAAGATGTTTAGGTACCAGTTTATAAATAGGAAATAAAGCAGGAAATAAGCAGAAAATAAAATGTGCATGTAGATCTGAAGCCTTGTTGACCTGACAGATTCTCCCAAGGCCCCAGGAGATCAGAGGCAGCATTCATCAAGTGAGGCATTGAGCATATGCCAGGTGTAATGCTAATACTCAGGAGCTTTTGCATAATAATAAGCCAGATTCATTGTTCTTTATTTGTGAACTGTACACTCCACTTATGCATGCTTCCACTTGAATACTGTAAAAGAGGGTGATGCAGAACAGAGGGCAGCAGCTTATAAAATAGTGTATTCAAACACATGGATTCTGCCTGAGCTGTGGAGTTTTCTTCAGTGGACCAGTAGCTGCAGCACTGCCGTTCTCCTGGGAAATCACCTAAGCACATGCGTTTCCTTCAGAGGGCTTCTGACCTCTTTTGTGTTCTTAATTTCTATGTCCTAAGTAAGGTGATATTAAAACAATTCCTTGTTGGTATGCTTCCTTGGGAGCTTTACAGAGTGCAAAGGAGGGAAGTGGTTTTTGCTAAATTAGAAGCAATTGCTCAGACTCCTGCAAGTCTATGGAAGATGACATGTCTGCTCAGAATGAGTGCTACTCTTTGCACTGGCAAACTGGATGCTAAGGGAAGAATAATGTGATTGTCAAGACACATCTTTCAGTTTAATAAACCATTTTGAGAAGAAGGCTCTGCCTCAGTTTAATAGTAGTTCTTGGGGAAAAAAAATTCTAGACTAGCATGAAAACAAACACTCCTTTTCTGCTTTGAAGTAAACATACTGTCTTCTGCAGTACTGGGTACACTGTAAATTTTATAGACAAATAGGATATGAATAAGACAATTGCCTTAGCAGTATTATTAGGAGTAATAACTTCTGTTGTAGATAAATGTGTCCCTTTTTAAATGTAAAACATTCGTATTTTATTTCTCTAGCCTAGCTTTTCCCTTAGAAGAGGTTGTCTTGTCTGTAAGTTTTATTTGAAATGCCATGATATATGATCTGTTATGAATTACTATTCTTGAGCTCTCAGTTGAACAGAGGTTGTAGCAATATATTGGTTTGCATGTCTCAACTACGTGCTCTGGAAGCTTAATACTGGGGGCTTCTTCCCACTCCAGAATGACTGTTTTGGGACTAATTACCAAGCCACATGTTGTGCAAAATATCTGAGTCTGCTTGTTGAAGTCCTCCTTCATTATCAGTTCGCATGGAGCTGTGGGATCCTTCGTATTTTTGGATTGCTGCAGCTGAACCCAGTTTTATCTGTTAGTGACTTCACCACTAAAAAATCAACTTCTAATTTATTGCCTAGTTTACAAGTCCACTTGATAGAGCTGTGACACAGTTGAACTCACGTTCAATGATTAATGTGAAATAAAAGGTAGTGTTACATGGCCTAGTTAGATTAAATGCTCTTCATCTAATGCTGTCAGTCAGCCACAGCTGTTAACCATTTTATGTACTCATATAAGACTGTACTTGTGCTGCGGTAGGTTTTGAGGCTAAAAGAAAACCATATTGTAATTAAATAGCTAGAGCTTATATAAGAGAATAGGATAATTGTCCATATATATAATCAGAAATTTATAGGAGGACATGCTAAAACAAGTGTGATTTTTACCACATAAGATGTTATGAAGATTTTTCAAAGTCATAAGAAAGAACTAGGAATTCAAATTTCATTGCCTTTCTTTTAGGTAGTAACTAACTCCTCTTAAGTCTTTGAAAATGTCCCCCAAAATACTGAATTTGATTGTATATGCCCTATATAATCACTTAGGGCCAAAGATGAGGATTCTTTGTGACTTTCAAATTTTGGTTTTATTCAATGCAAATTTCCAATTGTAGCATCTACCCATTGGATGGTATAAATAAAAGTAGTTGAAGAACCTCAGGGTGCTTTCACTGGCACTTGGTAACATTCCCCTCTGTAAAACCTGGCAGGCGACAGGGCTGCTCAAGGGGTGTTTCATCACCCTGGGCATCAGGAAGTGGCTGCAGATCCAACTGCTGCAAGGGCAGTGTGGACTTAATGGGAATTAACAGATTCCACAGATCTTAAATTATTGTTCTCATTAAGACAAACGCTTTTCTTCTCACCATTTTTGTGTGTCAAGACCGATATCTCATCAGGGGAACCTTCAATACAGAGTATTTTGAATGAGCATATGATAAATAAGATTCTCTTTACTGCATTTGGTCTACAGGAAAAATAATTTTCCTGGTATAATGAGTGACAAGTAGAACAAAGATCATTTGGGAATAAAATGGAGCTGTTTGATCCATTTGATAATTTCCATCTGGATGACATTTGCTTCCCTCAGTAAAGGGAACGGGAGCTGCCTATTTCTAGGCAATCTGTTGAGCTTCTTTCACAGAGAAGGACTGTTTAGATTTTCCTTCCATATGGACATACATTATTACACTTACAAACATGTTGTTCATCCTTTTTTTTTTTTTTTAAGAAATCTTAATTCCTGGGTGGGTTGGGATGTGGGTTGGATATTCTTTTCTTTTTTTTTTTTTTTCCCCAGAAATGAATAAGAGAGGGGAAAGATTCCTATTATTCTGTATAGATAGGTACTAGTCAATTTACTAAACCAAAAGAAACCCTGCTTGTCAGAGCAGAAAGCAAGTTAGCTGTAATGAGACCAGAATAATCATTGTTCCTCTGGGCCTGACCATGTTGGAGGAATGGAAGTCTGCAAGCGTGGCTCCAGGCTACCGTGGGATCCAAGTCATGCAATCTCTGTCATAAATTAAGCAAGTTCTAACTCAGGATGCTCCCTCTAGAACAGTGAAGTATTCTAAATATTAAAAGGATCATTATGATCAAAATGTCATCTTGGCTAAGCAGAGAGAAACTCTTTTCTTACCACAATGAGGTGACACTGGTTAATGCTGTGGTTTTGCCACTGTCCTGGCACTACTGGATCTTGTGCATTTGCAACATTTTTTATTAGCTTTTGATAAGACTTGTGTATCAGACTTGTGTATCAGAGGTAAAACATCAGAGCTGCTTCACTGTGGCACCCTGGGCAGGCAGACAGGTCTGTACCCTGCTCCCCTGGCTGAGCACAGTCATTCCAGTAGGAATTCCTCCGTCCCAAAATGTCATGAAGTATCCAAATGCAATAAGCACATAGGCATTGATGCTTTGTCCTTGGAATAGTTTTAGTTAAAAAGTGATTCAGTTCTCTGCATCGTCTTTTTTTTTTGGAAGTGCTTGTGTTTAAAACTTTTGGAAAAGTACAGACAACTCTTTCTTATTTCCCTGCACATAAAAGCAGGAAGGAGCAGTTGTAGTTTAAGAGCACAACCCTATTGTCTTCATTAAAAACAAGCCTGGAATTTATATTTTTCCTTTGGCAAACCCATGTGATGCAGTCCTGCAGAAATTGGACATTGTGTGACTGCCTGGAGCCAAGGAAAGGGCCAAAAATTAGGAAAAGGGTATGAATCAATGCCACACCAGTGTTTTAGGGCCACACCTTCTTCAACCTTTCCGTGCTAGTAGGCCATGGATACTGCTTATTCTCTCTTTCTTGGTTTGCTGTGGTAGGTGTGCCCAGACGGCTCAACTGCAAATTCATCCACAGAACAGTTCAAACAGCCTTTTGTTGCTGCCTGACTGATAATCATTTGCACTATCAGCAAAATTGCCACCCGTCATCAGATCTGTAAGAGCTCGGATGGCTTCCAAGGGCACTAATTCAGCACCAGAGCTGTGATTTTAGCAGCAATTGCTCCTTAGCATTTTGCACCTGGAATTGTTATAAATTTTCATATTTATCAAACAGCTGGAATTGTTATAAATTTTCATATTTATCAAACAGCTGTATATTGAGACCTCAAGCTTGCAGGTACTTGTGATCTAAAGAAGTCTGTGAAGGATGATTGCACTGCAGTTTCAGCAGAGGTTTTCCCTGATTCAGTTAAAGTTCAGTTAGGGTCTGGTCCTTGGAGGATGTCTTGCAAATCACATATTTCATCAGTGAGTTTTGACTTCTGATCATATTTCATCAGTGAGGTTTTTTTTTTCCCATTGTCCTGTCTACTTGTTGGTAGTGCTCAGACTGGACCCAAGTAACCTGACAGAGGGCGAGCTCTGCTTACATGGTGGGCTTGAAGTGAGTCCAGGCCACGACATTTGTGTTCGGGTTGTGCAATCCAAAAGACAGTTCCTAACTTGCAGAAAACAGGGTTTTTTTCCTTGTTCTGACTTTTAACAATTTGCAGCAGCAAACGGAGCCATGTCACAGGTAGCTGGTAGGAAGGCACTTGTCTCCTTTGCAGTCTGCATCTGATGTGTGAAGGGGGGGGTCCTGCCAGACCTCACCTACCAGTGCCCCCAACACAAGGCTTTCCCAGTAAGGTGATACAGAGCTTCTCTCTGCTGAGAAGTTTTGGATTTCTTCTGGTTGGAAACACGGGATTTAGCTGGAAGAAAGGGATTCCACACTGGCTTGGCTGTCTCTCTCCTTCAGGAGTGCTCCTAATTGTCCTGGTGACAGGAGGTGATGAAAAAGAGTGTTGGTTGGGTTTCTGGTGACAGGGAGTTTCATTTTTCATGTGGTCCACAAGCCACAGTGAAATTATGAAGGATTTAAAGCTAGCAGGCTGAGCTGGCTATAAGTTTCTTTCATATTCATTGTAAAGGAGGTGAGGAGAGGGAGGAAAAAGATTTAAGAGAATAAATGATGGAAACACGAATCTGTCCAGGAACAGAAGCAGAGACTGGTGGCAAAAGATATGAAATTGTGTTGAGGCATAAGCACTAAAGAAAAATAGATAGATGTGTGTCAGTACAAAAATTTGAACATGAATCTTTGTTTCTCAATTCTGATGATTATGTTTTATAAATCATATATATACTTAATTCCTTAGCACACATTTAATTCTTCAGTAAAGCATAAAGCCAGAAACATTATGATTTGTGGTAAGGATATGAACAGCTTCCTTCAGGGATGGAAGGTTTTTTATACTGCTAAATGACCTATATCAGAAAAAATAATATGAGTACTGTAATTGCTTGTGTTTCTCCAGATTGGTGTTTGCATGGAGCATTTTCAGCAAAATACCTGAAATAATATTCAGTGTGAACCCTAATTCTGGATTGCCTTGTGTGTGTGTTGCTCATATAGTAACCAGTTTTTATTTGATTTCTATACAGATCGATGCATTTAGAGAAGCAAATGTCATATGATGCATTAGGCTATTCTTCAAAATGGGAAAAATAGAAGGAAGTGTGGAGTCTCCTTCTGTTACCCAGAGTTTCAAGAATTCATGGCTGAGACGATTATGCAAACATTTTTCATATGAAGTTTGTTCTCATTGTGCTGGAGGCCTTGGTCCCTCCACAGCACAGCCAGAATTAGAAATGTTCAGGTGGGGTGACTCAGATGGGAAAGCACGTGTGCCTGGCTGAGCCCAGGTGCTGAAGGACTTCTTGCAGGGCAGAGGGAATGGGTCAGAATGAAGAGACAGATGTTGTCTAGGCAGGAATTTCTATTCATTTTGTTTAGTCACCTGGCTGTTACAGAAACCCTGTGACATGTTTTCAGCTGAGAGCCTTTTCATAAGATTAGCTGTGACAAATAGAAAACATTGTTTCCCATGGAGAGAGCTGATGTTTGTTACTGCTATGCCGCTTCAGTTGCAGTTGTGGATTTTCTTTTTTTCTTCTTCTGAAAGCACCTTTAAATGAGATAGAAGTAGTGTCTGGTTAGCTAACACAAATTAAACACCAGCTGAAACTTCCTTCCTTTGCCAGAGCCCTTAGAACTGTCTCTGTGCTCTCTAAGATTTTATCCAGGCAGATTGTGGCTTTTTCAGTCCTGGTGATGTGTGGCAATGGGATCTGGCTAATATCTACACCCTTAATGAGTTATTAAAGTGGGCAGCATCATTAAGAATTTATTTTAGGCCTTTTTCAGACCCTTTAGTTATGAGACAACAGCAGCTACTGCTGCCAAAAGGGGCTTTGCTGCTGCTGAGTTGTGGCAGGACAGGGCTTGTGCATGTTGTGCCTGTGTCAACCCCCACACAGGTTGACACCGGCATGGACATCCTGTGAGCAGTTAAATTACAGCATTCAAATTACTGAATATTATGAAGGCATAATTTCCTAAAAATTGTCTTTATTCTTACTTGCAAGGTTGCCTTGTGTATTTTGCAAGCATATACTAGAACACAGCTCTTGAAGTCAAATAGCCAAATTGTTGTGTTGTTGCTTATGCTTAGAGAAAGGAAGTTTGTTTGTTAATTGGATAGAAATATGCTTACTGACAGAAAAGGAAGATCCATAAAAAAATGAGCCAGCAGCTGAAAGCAGACACCTTGGAGAAGAGAAGAGGGCGGAGTGGTCCTCTCTAGGGTTTTCATCAGTTGCTGTCTTTCTGAAGCAGAGTTGGTTTCTATTCATTTAGTGAACCTTGACAGATTTTCCTTCCATTAAGTTGTCAGTGCTCTCTTGAACCCACATAAACCTTTTCTCTTTGCAGTATTCCATGGAAAGGAGCCCCAACACTTAGTTACAAGTTAAGAACCACTTTGTTATGAACCTGTTACCAGTCAGTGCATCCTGGCTCTTGTCACTCCTGGTTTCCCCTTCCACTTAAATGTTCTCTTACCCAAGAATAAGTCTTTACTGTAGAATGTAAAGTTTGCACAATAATCTGTTTAGCAAACAGCATCTTTGTTTACTCTTAGATTTTGGACTCAAATTTCCAAAGCCATTTCATGTCATATAGAGAGTAAACATTTTTGAAAAGTCCTGAATCCTCTCTCCTTCAAAATTGAAGTCTTTATTCTAAATGGCCACACAGTATTTTTTCTCTGTATTTAATTAAGAGAGAGTACTCACTGGGCCAGTTCCAGAGCACACTTAAAACTTCCTTAGGTGTAACTGATATTGTCATCTGTGTTCCTTGTGATAGGAATATAGTATAGGTAGTGGGATGGTGAACTAAGTTAAGAAATAAACACCTTTTTTCTCCTCTATTTCAGATAAGTACTTCCATGTGATATACATGGCTGTTACCATGTTCTGTCTCCTCCGTACAGCTCCAAAGTTTTTTGCACTCTGGAAATCCTCAGCTTCACAAATTACTGTCTCAGGTTACTACAGTCCAGGGCAAAGTAAATAGGAAAAACTGAAGGAGAGTCTCTTCTTGTCAACCCTTTAAAGCTGTGTATGCACAATTAACATGTCCAGGCTTCCTCTTGCCTTTTCTGTTGCTACCCATTCTGGTAGAACTTTTAAAGCCAAAGTCTTTATGTCTTTAGGTCACAGTATTAAGAAAGACAGTCAGCCTTTTGTGGTTGAAGTGTTGTGTTTCTCAGATTCCTCCCTTGTGAATTTAGCAGCTATTTATTTCAGATATTGTGGTTTTTTCCCATCCTATTCTATTACACCTGCTTCTTTTCATTCACTATTTTGTCTGTTAAATAAAAGTCCCCTTTTATTAAAGTAATTTTACTACCATGTGTGATGCAATATTTTAATGAAAAATGTATTAGACTGCCTAACTAATGCTGAAGATAGTGACTAATATGAGTAATGTTTTGCTAATCTCCAAAATATAGAATTAATAGGGGAAAATCACAGTGTTGATGAGGAGTGGTTGGTACTAGAAAGCTGTGTCCCTGTTGAACCAAAGCATTTAAAGCACGTGCTGAAATTGCATTGTAACTTGAGTGCTGTATTGGCCAGGGGGGTAACAATTGCCTTAATCGTACAAACTCAGATGAAACGTTGTGCTGAACTGGGGACACTGTTAAATTGACTTTCCTCACTAAAAAGAAAAGCCCCAGTGCCTGCTTTTACATTATGTCAGTGAGTGAAAAAGTTAATGAAAACAGTATTCTTGCCGTATGATTTTTGTTTTCTCTCCAGGGATGAGTTTGCCAGTTGGTTCAGTCTATATTATTTAACAGTGGAGAGAAGCATCCTGATGTTTGTTTTAGAGAGATGATGATGAACTAGGATGTTGCATTATGACTTACAATGCAGAATACAAGGTAGGTTCACTAAAAAATGAACATTTAATGTTTTATCTCGGCATTAAATGAGTTTTATTTAATTTTTATGCTTTTTTGTTTGTTTCATTTAGATAGAGAAAACCCTCTATGCTAATTTTTAGGAGTGTTAAATTTCAAATACAGCACATTGATCTTAAAACACTCAATAAAATCAATAGAACCATTTCTGGTGACAAACCCACATCTGACATTTTTTGCACAATTGTCACTGACATATAATCTATTATGTTGGCTTACTGAAAAAAAAAAAAATGAAGCCAGCAAACTAAGTAGAAATAAATGTCACCATAATAGTTTTAAAATAAACTATTTAAAATTGGTCTTAATGTAATTATTATATTTTTAGCTGGAATACCAGGTTTATTTATATTTCCTATTCACTTTAGAAGGCTGGGTTTCTTGCTGTCCTTGGTTCTGGTCCATCACTTGGACTTGGCCAGGACTTGGGTTGCAGCCTGTTGCTGAGTCATCCAATTTGTATCAGCTGTTTACCTGCCTCTCTGAGCTGTGTCATGCTTGCTTTGATTGCATTCAAGATCCACACAGTCTTAACCTAGCACCCTGCACCATGCCTTTGAAATATGGCAGCTTTATCCTTTACTGAGGTGCAGAGAGATTCAGTCCAAGGTCATGCACAGTCTGTGGCAAAATAGGATATCCAAGTTTAGTATAAATCCAAGGGCAGTGCACTAAGCACTGGATCCTTTTATGTCAGGAAGGAAAAGTGGACACATTTTTATCCAATACAAATAAATGTATTAAAATCTGACATGTAATTTTAATGGGAGATTGGTTTATTTACTAGTCTGGAGAAAAGGAGGCTCAAGGAGGACCTTACTGATCTTTACAAGTACCTGAAAGGAGGCTGTAACCAGGTTCAGGTCAGCCTCTTCTCCCAGGTAAAAAGTGACAGGGCAAAAGGAAATGGCCTCAGAGTTGCACCAGGGGAGGATTAGATTGGATATTAGGAAAAATTTCTTCACTGAAAGCATTGTCAAGCACTGGAACAGGTTCTGAGGGGTATGGTGGAGTATGAAGATAATGAAAAGATGTGTAGATGTGGCACTTAGGAACATAGTTTACTGGTGGACTTGGCAGTGCTGGGTTAATGGTTGAGCTTTGTGATCTTAAAGGTCTTTTCCAACCTAAATGATTCTAAATAGATGTAATGCTTGTGAAAGGTGCCAGACTGATTACCTGGAACATGTAGGAATTCTATATTCATTAATAGACACAATAATTTACATTGCTATAGCAATTGAAAGCTTGTGTAGGCTTGAAAGACATACTTTGCTACAAAAACGAGAGTTCATAATCCATAGTTTGATCCTTTGATTGCCTGAATGCTTATATTGCTACTAATGGAGGAAACAACTATTGGATTCCTTATGAGAGTCTGAGTACTTACTTACCTGCTGCTCCATCTTCCCCTACCACAAATCAGAGAGTTTCCTCACTTTCAGTGTTTCCTCTGTTTGCCCCGTTATGCCCTTTCCCCATTTCACTCCCTCCAGAGACCTGCAATGCCATTTCTCACAGCTCCTGAACTGGCTGGACAGGGGGCAGTGCTTGCTGCAACTCACTTGGGTCTAGGTATGTGCTCATTTTAACTAGCACATCTGTGCTGGCTGAGTCAGGATCACTTGCCTCTTTTTTTTCTTATGAAAACTGAATAACTTTCTGAGTAATTATTGAAAATGCATTCTATTATTATCAATATATAAATTTAGTACATTCTCTTGTTTTTACTGCTTTGGTATAGATGCAATATTAAGGGTACGCAGGGTGTTCTGCTACTAGTATTTGTAGTTTAGAATTGACATCTTCCTGTGCTTAATTAATTTTAAATATATGTATTTGCTTCCCTTTTGCATTTCTCTAGACATAATCCCCATGAGTGTAACATCACCACTCCCAGTCATCCTGTCATTTGGATTCATGCATGTGTTATCTGAAATGACTTATGAACTTTCAGAGGGATGTTGTTTCCATCTTCTTACAAAGGCCTTGCTCCTGTCTTATTAAAGACAATAGTAGCCTCATTTTCTTTATTATTCATACAATAACTTCTGTAGCTCATGGTTTAAGATGTCTGTATAGACATGTACATTTAGGAACTGATCTTTAGGCTGTTTAAATTGTTTGTGTTTCATCAGATTAAGGTTGTAGTTGAATTACTTTTCTCACACTTGCCGTATGTTTATGTCTGGTTTTTTTGGTCTGGTTTATACTGTGGTACTCGAGAGAATTCTTTGCAAGCCGAAATTGCAGTTTCATGGCTGAAGCCCTTGCTCAGCATCAACTAAGAGCTGATTCTTCTAGCAGTCCTCTTGAAATCCACTGCTTCCTGATGATTAAGTTGCACTTTGCCGTGCAAAGCTGAAATTGAGTCCAAACGATTCAAATGTTATAACTGAACGGACTGAAAATGTAGACACCGGCTTAAAAGAGAAATTGGACATATCTGCACAGGCCCGAGCAGAGGGGAGCTGGCATGAATATGTGCCACTTCATTTATGCAATGAACACTGGGTCAAGGAGGAATTCCTGTGGCTTTCTGTAGCACAGGCACAGTCACAGCCAGTAGCTTCCTGTGAAACCCTGGAAATTTATCTTTTGTTTGAAATTAGCCTGCAAGTTGCCTGAATGCTAAAGGTGTTTAATTATTTAAAGATGCTTAAGCAAGTCAGTTATCTAAATATGCATGTGGGGAGGAGGGGAGGAAGAGTAATGACGATAGGATTTGGCCTAATATACTTGGCCTGGGTTTTTCCATTTTTACATAAATATTGCTGTCTTTGTTTACATATATATTGCTTACTTTGTTGCTTTTCTGCAGTAATTGGTGAATGTGAATCAGAGAATAAGATTGAAACCAGATATTAGGAAGCTTTAATAAGATAATTTCTAGTCAGCCATGTGAATACAGCAGCTGTGCTGGGGTCAGGGAGGCTTTTATGTCGTTTGTCTCCAATTCTGACAGAAGATCTACTTGCCCTTGAGTCCATCTAATCAAATAAAGTAGATAGTATGAAACATAGATCACCCTTTAATAACCATCTAAGACTTCATGACTACTAAAGGTAGTTATCTATCCTATATTAAATCATATAAACATGTGCTTTTCATGTCACCTTTTCACCTGTTTTTGTTTTCTACCATGGTTATACCCAGATGAGGAATTGGGTAAGTCTGCCATGAGTTCAGCAAGTGCTAAGGTAACCCAAGTCTTTGCTGAAAGACATTATTTATTCTATCAATATTTAATGTGGAGCAATCACTGACCTGCATAATTTGATAGAGATGGGTGAGCTGCTCCCTGAACACCTCTAATGCTCTCATGCTTTATTCACTTTTTAGAGGTAATGTAAGCAAATAAACACTAAACACTGCATTCTGGAAAAAAAGTGTGAAACAAGCTAATAGTATTTGGTATTGCATATTTATTTTCCTGTCCATCTTTCTGAAATTCTTTTGGGGGCTCATCGGTGTCTCTTAGCTGGTTGGATGCTCAGGGGTTCTCCTGGCGCAGCGAGGCTGGTTCCCAGCACACAGTATGTGATGTGCCTTCTCAGACAGACAATAGCTTCTGCTGGAATTTGTGGTTCTTCCCCCAGTGAGTGCCTGGCAGACACCAAATTAGTCATCCTGAGCACTGGGATGAGACTTGGTCAGTTTGCCCTTGGTAGCATTACTCCTGCTTAGCATTCTCTGTGCTCTGTGGGCTCTGAATGCTGAGGCAGCTTCTGAGTCTGTTATGGCAGCTCTGTAAGAGTTTCATTTGCAGTTATTCCTCTAAGTACATTGAGATTAGGTTTACTTCTCTGAGCCAGAGTTAACCCTGAATATTATTCTAAACAAATTCTGTGAAGTCATTATCCATGCTGCTTTGCCTATATGTCCTTTTACCAGACATCTTAATCATCTGGTATTGTTTGATTCAGTCTGTGATCTAAAACTGCTCATTTGACCCTTTGTTTCTCACGTCAATACCCTGCATCTGTCCTTGGAAATACAGCATACCTTCTTCCGCTGCAGGTACTGGTTCCCTTCTCTGTCGACTGTATGTGTGGGTGATAGAAGTATGAGAAAAATGGGAAAATGCCATAACCTGTATAGCCATGTGACAAATCAGTTTATTTCGTCCCTTTGCCCCCACTCCATCTCATCTCTGCTCCAGGGGTCTCTTCCAGCACCCCACACCAGTGAGCTAGGAGCTGCCAATAAAAGTTACAGCAGGCAAGATCACTTCTTTCTGTGTCATGTGAAATTCTCATAGATACTAATTGCTGCCTTGGACATGCTGTGAAGCGGGAAGGATTCTCTCAAGGGCTGTTAAAATACAAGCATTTTTATGTCAAGGATATTATAGTATTCTCTCCCACAGGAAAGGGAGAAGTTTTTCTCAGTGCCATTAACACTCACTTCCCTGAAAGACTGAGATCATAGACTTGAAACTGTAATAATGTTTAGCATGAAAAAACTAGTTCAATTTATAAACAATTTAATGACTTTTAGTGAGCTCTTTACAGCAGGAGTCCAGATGCCAAAACCTAGTGCAGTGAAGTACTTTGCCAAAAATATATCTTAAAAATTTCTAAAGGAGATAATAATGTCTTTAAATGGTAAAGATTTAAGAAGACCTGCATTACTCACAAGTGGTCTGACACTCTTGTGTAATCTATTATAGATTAAAAGAAAACTCAATGCTATTTCTCCTCTGTATCTCATTTCATATACCACATATTACATATATATACTACATAGCACACCAAGTGCTGCAATCTCTGCTGCTACAATCAAGTAAAACTCCTTCCAGGGCAAAGGATCACTACCCATTTATTAGATTGGTCCAGTATTGTATCAGAAAAAGATGCATTGTGAGTAGTATTGCTAAAAAGGGTGTACGAAACTAATTTATTTTGCCATTAATATTTCTTCTCTTTCCAGACTGTCTTAGGAAACTCAGTCTCTCTGTGTCCATTTAAAATCAATGTTCAGACTGCTGGTGTTTCTGACTTGCTTTCTGAGAAGACAAATGTCCGGTGCAGTTGTAGGAGAGAAGCCCCACAATTTGAAGTTCCGTCTTGCTCTGAAAAGCAGCGGCCTGTTGCCAGCTTTGTAAGGCAGCAGTTGTGCTGGAAAGTTAATGCCCGTGTTTATCCCCAGAACATCTCTGTATCTAGTCCATGCTATTGTCTTTGTTGCAAAAGCATCTTTAATTTAAATATAGGCATGTTCTAATAAGGAGACATTTCTATGCCAAAGAACCTGTAAAGGGTCAGTAGTACATTCATTTGTTGGTCATTCAGCAGAAAGGCACAAAGTAGTTTAGTGTTAATTTTATTTTTTTTTTAACTGAAGCATCTGTTTGTGATTCCTGGGTAGATATCATGTATCTGAGCAGAACAGAGTTTCAGTGCTTCATTAAAGCCAAATTCCAAACGACAGCAGATGGAGTTGGAGCTGGGATTAACTGTTAAGGAAAGTGAGAGCTGAGGGTGTTTGATTTCAGTTTTAAGAATCAAACCTCCTGCCCTGGTTAACACTGAGATATTTGGATTTGGTAGAGATTGATAAGGAGATTACTGTAGTGGGGAGATAAAGAACAACCTCAGATCACCTGATTAGGGCCTGATTTTATTCACTGTAACATGAAAAAGTTGTTAGTAAGGATGCAGTGAAAGAGTACTCAGCTGTGGCAAAGTTTGCTTTGAGGATTTAATTAAACTAATATGTAAAGTCCTAGGGGTTAGAAATACAGGGAGCTCAAAATTTGGAGGATCTTCTGCAGCTTGGTTAAGGAAGTTACAATTTCTGTTTCCGAAGAAAGTAAGAGGCAGACATTATGTCGTGTAAAGTGTGAAGAAAAACTCTGGCCTAGTAGAGAGTGTCTCTGGTAAAGAGATTTTAGTCAGGTCTTTCTATGGTAATCCAAATGTCTTTAAAAGTCAGGTTCTTGCAGTGCGTGAAGAAAAAGAGTGACAGGACCAGATTTTACCACTGAGAATGCCTGTTCTGCAAGGAGTGACATCTGAGTTTGACTTTGGGTTTGGCTGGGAGAGCCGTTATACATGCTGGCTACCCAGAGATTTCCCCCTGACGTGAGCAGTTCTGCATTATACACATCCTGGGATGCAAAAGGAAATAATAAATTCCTGCTATTACATGCCCCTGCGTGCACAGGCTGACCTCAGTAAGTAATGATAGTTGTTTAAATGCTTTTCCTGGTTCAGTTTTGGAAATGCTTTGTAGTGCTTTTGACAAACCACCAAGCCAGCCCTTCAGCAAAGAGGTGTGGCACGTGCCTCGTCTTAAAATAATATATATGATATTGTAACATAGGTACTTAGGTCTAAAGGTGACTTTTTTACCCAGATCAGAGTGACAAATGTTCATGAATGAACATGCTTGGTAATGCTCACTTTTTGCTATTGTTGTGTCTCCAGGGAGGAGATCCTCCAGTTTATTACTCTGGGACATGCCTCCCACATGAAGTGTCCCTGCACAGTACATATCCAAGGGAGGGCACAGGCTGTGCTGTCCATTGCCACAAAAATGCAATCAGTCAGCCTGTTGGATTACAAATACAACACAATTTTACTCATTTGAAACAGAATTTTGTTTGATTTTGGATTTTTTATATTTGGTTTTTACCTTTGAAATCAAAATCAGAAAACTTTTATTTCACATGATTACTGGCAGCACTAATCTTGATGACAGATATAAAAAAGTTAAAGGAAATAATCTTGATCCAGACTAGTAAGAGGCATGTCTTCCTTTCTTCTGTTGTATTCTAGTCAAGACAAAATAATCTAAAATTACAAAGCAGTGATTCTTGTGTGTTTACTGCCATAGAGTAGATTCTGCATGTTTGCTGGTTTATTTTTAATTAGTGCTTGTAAAGCTTATATTTAAATTTTTCAAACAAAATCTTTAGTCCCTGATTATATTTGATAGCTTTTTTGACAGATGCAGATTTAATATCTTTCAAAGATATTTAATATAGCATAAGACTCTTTATTTTTTAACATAGATATAATTTGATCTGTGTCAGGTAAAATGGAAAACTGCCTTGGCAAATACCATACCAGACTGTAGTGAATAGAATAGAAAGCTAATGATGAAGAAAACTAGTTATTTGGGGTGAAATCAAAAATTCTGTGAGTGCTGATGGATGCAACCTTTTTATTTTTTTATAAGAAGTGTTTGACTCACATTGTAATCCCTGAATTGCATTCAGATTTCATGTGTTGGCCCGAGTGTTTATGCTTTTGAAATTAATCCCCTGCTCATTCCCTGTGCTGCAGTATAGATAAAATAGTGCAATAGACAAAATTAATTTCTTCTAAGTGAATCTATACTGAAAAATGCCTCCCAGCTGCTGATGGCTTTCAGTTCATCAGATCAGACTAAACCTATTCCAAAGTAAAGACCCCAAACTTGTACAGTATTTCTACTGGGTCCTTAATACCAACTTTCTGTTCTCTCTGCTCCTATTGCACTTCATTAATTGCTGAGTTAGACAAAGCTCAAAATATTAATGGTAGTTTTATATTTTAACTGTTTTAGCTGGTTTTTTAAATCACTAAAGGTAACTTCAAACACCTCAGTAGGCTGTATGTCAACAAACCTATTTTCAGGGCTCTCTACCAAAATATTTTTAAATTGTTTTTTAAAAAATCTATTTCCTTTCTCCTAAATATTTTTCACAAAATAGGAAATGCCTTTAAAAGCAGACATTTGCTAAGAAAACAAAACAAAACAGAATTTCATAATCAGCTACTTTTCAGACTGTTGCAAACATATGATCTTTCCTGTCATAATAATACAACCTTGAAAAAGCTGGTGTAACTTGGGACCAAAATGTTATTTGCTATTAACAGTGTATTAAATACTTACTTGCATGCTTTTAGTAACACAAAATAGCTCCTGTTAAAGTCAATAGTGAAATACAGTTCAGTTAGGCAGGATCAAACTCAAAGGAATACACAATTTCCTTCCTATTTGTGATGCTCTTCATAAAACATTCAATTTTCACCCTTTGTTTGTAAGTAGAGGCTCCTCAGAGAGAGCTTTGTTCCAGCATCAGGAACACACTACACTGTCTCTGGTAGCAAAACCACTTTAATCTGAAGGTGACAAGCAAGAGAGATTAATGGCTTCAATTTGGACACACACAGCCAAGTGCCACAAGGATTCTTTAACAAAGGTGGAACATGATTGCCTGGGATTTAGGAAAGAAAATATTGACTTTGGTTCACATTATTATATAGCTTCCGATATTTTTAATATCACCTCAGAGATGGGAATGCACTGTACACTGCAATGCCATATCAGCAAAACTGCTTAAGTGTATGTTTAGGGAAATTTCATGAACTTCAGTAGGAAAAAACACTTCACTAAAGGAATAAATAAACTGAGGGGTCAGGCAGGTGTTTAAACATTGGAATAGTCATTAGGTCATTGTTTTTAGGAGACAATTGAGACATAGAGAGGCTGAGTGACTTCTCCAATATTTTGCAAGAAGTCTGCAGAGGAGAAAGAAGCTGAACCAAATTTTCTTGTGCTTTGGATCCCAGACTAGACTCAGGAATGACCTACAAAGTCACCTTAAAGTGTAGATGGTGTCAGCATTGCTATTTGTTGGTGCAAGTCCTGGTAGGATGGAAAAAAATCCAGTCTTTGTGCCACTAGGTGTTTTTACTGGGCATTTTTTTAGACAGGTATTTTAGATAAGATATTTTAGGCTAGTTTTATCAACAAAAGTGAGTGAAACTTTTAACACAAAAATAAATTATAAAAATTTCAGGCATTCCTTTGATGCATCTATGTATATTTTTCCGTGTCTTTGTGTTGTTTTTAGTGACTATTTGACCCTTTTTTGCAAAAGATGAGAAAGATGGGCTAGGATTTTAAGGGAAATTGCAGAAATGATGTTGATAGATTTTAATTGCTAGCCAGTGTGCTG
Source organism: Atrichornis clamosus (assembly GCA_013400975.1). Lineage (NCBI taxonomy): Eukaryota > Metazoa > Chordata > Aves > Passeriformes > Menuridae > Atrichornis > Atrichornis clamosus. The sequence continues at coordinate 2,587 of WBMZ01005268.1, read as the reverse complement.
TCCTCTTTAATAAAACCTTTTCTTAAGTCAATTAAAATAAAAGGCTTAGAACTCAGGAGGATGCTAAGAGGTGAGAAGAACTGATGTATGGCCATATTAGCTGGAGAGGTGTAATACTCATTTTCAGAGGCACAAGGGAATGCAATGATAATAGACCAAAAATACCTCTTCTCATCTTTCTGTTATGCTGGGAGCATAAGATTTTTCCTTGGTGGTTTATATGAGTGTTGCAAGAAATGCAGTTAAGACTTTCTGAAGATTAACTTGTGACGTGTGAGACTGCAACCAAGAAACACTAAGTACCATTCAGACCTCTGTGATGGTGTGACATACTCAGCACTTTTATAAAACCAGGCCATTTAATTATAGCTGGGAGGCTAGGGAAGGCGAGTTTTAAAAACCTTAGCCAAAAGCCTTAAAATATCAAAGGGAAATAAGTCTAAAAGTTAGAAGTTCGAAGTTAGACATATAGTGCAATGGTTTTTGGGTTGGTGTAAATTATGCAGGTTGACTGGAATTAAGTAGAACTCTATCAATACTGGGAAAGCAGGTAGATGGACTCAATTTAATGAGCTACTTCCCTCCACAGTCTTAACTGAATATCTTTGAAATTAGTGTTTTTGTTGGAAAATGGCTCTGAATAACAGGACGAAATTTTTCACTGGACTTGGGAGGGCCTATTCTTCCTATTGTGTCTACAGATTGCAATACGAACAGCGAGAAAGAAAAGGCCAAATGCAGGATATACAAAAGCTCTTTGTTAGGTAGAACACCAACAGTAAGAAGTCAAAGTTAAAAAACCAACAAAGCAACAAAATGCCCAAATCCAACTGACCATATGATGACAGAGCTGTTCAGTCCAAGAATCCCTTAAGCTGTCTGCTCTACGATACTCCAAGGCCAAAACAGAGTCTGCATTTTGTATCAGGCTGCAGTGATGGAATATTCTACAGTGGATTTAGTTCATCCCCGTCAGTTCCTCCACTGATACTGATGGAGGTTTTTATAGTGCATGGCTTTGAGGCACTGCACTTTGAAGCTCAATTCCCTGTCCTTCCTGAAAATAGAAAAGTAATCCTGCTGCCTTTGGGAGAAGAAGTTGGCTCAGAGAAGAATTATATTAGCATGACATATATAAAAAAATATAAATAAAGAAGGAACTTTCCTAAGAGAGAATAATGAACATTCATTTGCTGTCTTTTGGAGACATTTTGTGTGTCTGTGAAAGGTCACCATATGACTTATATGCTACTAAAGTCTCACTTGATGGTGCACTGTTTCGTCTCTTTTGCTTGAATGATTGCTTAGAATGAGAATTCCTTGCCTGTCCTGAACCTGAAGCAGTTAAAAATGAATAGAAGTACCCATGCCTTTCTGATACATGGTCATGTGTGCACACTCAGGCAGTTTGTGCAGCAGTGATGGAGGAAACACAGACCAAAACTGTGCTTGCTGCCTGACATTCTTACAGTAGCTGAACCTGTACTTTAATGACAATCCGGCAAAAGAAAAGAAAAAAATTACCTCAGTTTCCCAGCACCTCCCTCCATGTCCAGCTCCTTCATGTCACCATCCTGGTTCTGTGAGCAACTTGCACCCAACCTTGGATTCAGGAGCAGTGTCTTCTCTTGTCTACTGAAGCGCTGACAAGGAAACATTTAAATTTATGTTGATCTGTTATGAACTTGTGGTAGACTGTTGGCAAGCAAGGCTCTAGTTGAATGCAAGTTAGTGACTCTTAAAAAGAACCTGTTAAGTACAGGAAAATAAGAAGCAAATTGAAGATGTCTCTGTGCTTAATATTGCACGAGCTGGCTAACTTGTTCTGAATTTGCTTATTTTAAATATTGTGCAAATCTAAATAATCTGCAGATCTGGTTGAGAACTCTAGCTTCTACAAGATGCTAATAAATTGGTCAACCAGAGTTTAAAACACACATTAGTCTTAGGATCTAAGTAGTTTAATTGTGTGCTAAACTGAAAACAGAAAATAAACAGCAAGTTTAAATAGTGTTGTGTTAATATATTGTATCACATACTCTGGTATTTAGAGATAAATGCTTTTGGAAAAGGAAAGGAAATGGTATAAATATAACGAGTAGAGTACATATGAATTTCATAGACTATTAATCTTTAATCTTTAAAGTTCCAATTCAAGGCTACAAATACGTTAATCCAGCCATCAGCACTTCTATCTTGATCATGCAGGTCACAGATGTTGCTATAGTAACCTTGCATTACCAATGCAAAGACAGTGAAGGATTTGGCTATCTAGATAAATAAAATAATTGAGGGGTGCTTGCAGCCATCACCCTGATTAATGTATTCCTAAGATCCATTGAATGAGCACTTGGGCCTTGACTTGGGGAGTATGAGAAAGGCTGGCACTTAAACCCAATTTCCTGTGGAACAAGTTAGTAATTAGAGAGATGCTATTCACTGGGAAAGCCCATGAATTGTGGCACATATGATGATCATTTGTTCCAGTTGTCAGTCACACCGTCAAAAGACAGTCTGGTATGGATCCTGTGTATGAAGCTGCTCTCCAGAGGTAGATGTTGTTTGGTATTTTGGTTTGAGCCTGGCC